>OZ018332.1:25598693-26086193 GCA_963969495.1 Ceratothoa steindachneri
TGCCCTCAGCCTTATTTTCCTGAAGATGGATGTGTCCTATGTAATTTATTCAGACTCTCTTAATACCCTTCAGGCAATTGACTGTTTTAATCCCAACCACCCACTGGTTCTATCGATCTTAGAGTGGCTCCATCTTCTGATGAACCGAGGTCACGCTGTGCAATTCTTCTGGGTCCCTGACAAGGCCCGGATGCCCTCGCTGACAGACAACAACCCACCTCACAATACCAGGATGTGATTTCTGACCTGCCATACACCATACCATACTTCAAGCATGGAAAGAGTGATGGACCTCGTTAGATGGAAACAAACAGATTGATCCGCAAAAGCGTAGATAGATGGAAGTATAGTAGTCTGCCATGCCATCTTCAGGTAGTGATTACACATCTCTGAGTGGGCTACACCAAAATTACTTGTAGACCAGGGTGGTGGAGTGGATCGGGATTTGATTATATTTTTAAAGGAGGCTGCCCTCCTCCAACATTTATAATTCAAAATTACCTCATCCCAAATATATATACTATTTTAAAACAATAAATCATTACTCATCCACTCTCTCTCATCTATCCATAGCTTTGCACTACATCTGTACATACTCATTGTTTTAAATTTATAATTTATTTTCTTTTTAATATTCTTTTTAACAATTATTGAATCATAATTGTAAATCTTGAACCATTTTAGAGCTTTGACCATCTGCCATGCATCCATCACTAATTCACTGCCCATAATAAATGCACAAACTAAATAAAAAGGTTTAGCTGGTGGCAATAATCTAGCAGTTGTGCCACTTAAAACCAATCAATCATTAATCAATACCTATACTGACTCAATGGCTGACACAAAACTGCATTCCTGCCTCAGCAAAGAAATCAACAGTATTGCTTTTCACACCCAACAGCCATGAATCAAAAAACACCCCAAAATCTGACTAAATGCACAGCACCTGCCAATAAACTCAAAACCCACCCTCAAAAGACTCATACTAGACACCTACATCGCATTCAAAACCTATATAGCAAACATTGCAGAAAAGGCCACATTTTTTTTTTTTAAAGAGCTCATCTGGCGACAAAGAAAATTAATGATCTCGATGCACTATCAAACATTAAATCAGAAGGAGCCTCTCACTACTCCATACAAACAATTCATCCACATCACCCTCAACTATAGCTATTTGGATTTTCTACCATTTAACCAAAGATGTCATCCAGTTCCTCAAATTAACACTGGGTATGACAATTTATTTCTACTTGAATGTACATTTGTGACCATAAATGATTAAATTCAGAACTAATTTGTAACAATTCATAAAGTGTACACAAAAATAGTATCTCTTTATAAGATTTTACCCCAATTGATGCATAGGACATGGTGACTTATGGCTTTGGTAGTAGTAGCCAGATGGGTGCTGTAAAAATGAACTGCATCATAGGATATAATCAATTTACACAAAATGATAATATACTTATTGTGCAGCATCATTATTCCTTTGAATGACTATTTATATTTTACCTATTAATAACCTTATTTAATGGCTATATTTCTCCATTGAGAACCAAGCTGTTTGTATAATAGCCTCCCTCTCTATCATTTTTTTATTTTATACTCTGCTGGTTTAGATCTCACATAAAAGTATTCAGAATACCTATCATGAATCCAAGCATGTTCAAGGTTCTGTTGTCAATGGGCACAGGAGGGAGGGCGGGAGATGTTAATTCTTGCTTATCATGGTTTCAACACTGTTATGGCTAACTATCCTCATATTTTCATTATTATTTTATCTACTTTTACTCCTTGAAGCAGTCCCCCTCATTACTTTTGACACTGCTATTTATCCATTAGTCACATTCGCACTTCTGCTAGTTGCACCCACTAATCATGATGGGATCACTAATTCTTTTCACATCAAAGTGAACATATCTAAATTCCTAAAATAAGCCATTAATAACATGAATTTAAATTATGAAAAAAACACAAACTGATTCCCATAAGATCAACATCCATTAGTGATATGAAGAATATTGGTCCCATTGGTTATCTTGGTTGCTCTTTGTGTAATTTATTTTTGTTCTTCTTTAAGCAGGATTTTGGAGAGATTTCATTGAAAGAAGAAGTTAGTGAAGAATTCTTTCATGCAGAGATGAGTTCTTTTCCTTATGTTGATGAACTATGTGCAAAATCTGTAAACTCACCCACTAAGTTGTTGCAACAAGACTCTCTCCAAGAAAAGGTAATTCCAATTTATAATGGCCAAAATTTCCTATTTTCATCTTTGGTTTTTAATGGTAAGAGATTTACCACTGATCTGCACTCATTATATGCCCAAAGCACTCTTCCCAAACATTCATACCATTCTTTCCCATCTTCACCATCAATTGCAACATCTCACTCAAAGTTTGTATCGTTCTTTCATCCAAACCATTTGCAATAGGTACATACAGAGTCATTTGCACTTGATCTATCCCACATTCACTCAACATCTCTTCAAAAGCACACCCCCACAAACTCAGGTCCATTATCATTCAACATTCATGCAGGCTTACACATGTGCATGGGCAACATTCGCTCACTCACTCCTCTAGCAACATTCAACAATGATTTATTCAGTACAGGTGCGGCATGCGCAAATTTACTCTTATGATCTACCATCACAACCATTCCTACATTCCCTTTTTACAGTCCTCAGAAAAGACAAAATCACTCGCTACCATTTCAAAAGGTTTATTCAAGCTCATTTAATACTGGCAGTGCAGCATACTCTCTCTGATACTTTCCCTTCTGGCATACTTCACTCTCTTAATATGCAACTCCATTCATTCACAGAAACACTGGTCATCATGCTATCTATCATTTCACGCACCATCAGACATGACTCTTGCATGCTCTCTATATCTTCAGCACTCAGCAACTCTTCACTCAAGAAACACCTGCTACTCCCACAAATCCAGTTGAACCTACAAACTCATTCTGCAAATTTCCAACTGCTATGCTGTCTTTCACTAAACATTTATTACCTACATCCACCAAAATCTTATTCCTAGGCAAGAAATCAATCCCAAACAGAAAATAATATGGTAACTCATTCTCGCTTAACGCAACAAATTCATGCAATCCATTATTCAACTTCCCCACGCTTACACACAAACTCACTTTCTCCAATACCATAATTGTCCACTTCTGAGTCCACTTATTGAAACTGTTACATATGAGCATTCCAAGTCATACTATCAGCATCATGTACCACTTTTGCATTCACCAAGGAAATCTGAGCACCTGTATCAATCATTCCACAATATCTCTTCCCATTCATAGTCAAGATAACTTGCAGTCTCTCATCAATTCCATGCTCACACATACCATTCAACACTGAAATGTTATCACTCCTTGCATATATATACGCTTCAACTCTTTCTTTACTTAACCTACTCAACTTTTCCATTCCTAATTGCTCTGGTCTTTTACATGCTTCTTCCATAACCATCTTTTGTAATACATTCCCACTTTCTGGCACTTTCTCAAGCAATCCATCTTTCATCAAGTCTCATAAAATATATAACACACCTTCAAACATTTCCTTCCTATAACTACACCTGCTCACAAATACTCATGATTTATACTTAGTCTCATTCTTATTTAAACTTTTGACAAATGTGATATCAAATCAGCAATCACATTCCTTTCACCTGGCAAATACTCAACTACAAAATGAAAATCACTCAAATCTTCCATCGTCCTTGTAAGTCTACTATCAACTAACCTCATATGCTGCAAATACACTAGCTGCTGGTAATCTTTTCTCACTACAAATTGTACTCCATACAAAAATAGTTGTAATGACTTGAGACAGAATCGTAGCACAACCAACTCTCTTTAAATGGTTGAATATGCATGCTCTGCCACACTAAATGCCTTGGAAACATATGCAATTACTCTTTTACTTTCAACCCCATCCACAACCTGATCTTGCATCAAACATCCACCCATCGAATGACCACTTGCATCTGTATATACTTCAAGCATTTTCACATTTGCTCTATACGCCGGATACGCAAGTTCCACTTCCCTTGCAACTTCATCTTTCAACTTCTCAAATGCATCATTCTTTGAGTCATTCCACCTAATCACAGTGCTCTTCTTTTTCCCAGTCCATACACTCCACATTTTCACCATACCCGAACAATCTTTCATAAACTTTCTTCCAAACTCAATTAAATCAAGAAACCCACGCAACTCTCTCACTCTGGGTGGTGGTAGGCCTAGGGAACTTCCTAACCTTTTCCATGAACTTCTCAGATTTATGCAATCCAGCTACACTCACCATATGTCCCCAAAACTCAACTTCAATGGCAAACCACACACATTTAGACTTCACTCTTATACTAACATCTTTCACTTTCTCAAAACATCATTCACCAGGGTCATATCTTCTTGCATTTTCTTACTCATCACCAAAATATCATCCCAAAACACTCGCACATTCTTACATGGAAAACCACCTGACTCCACATTCATACCCTGCTGAAAAAGGCCTGGGCATTCGCCAACCCAAAGCTCAGGTTTCTGAACTGATAATGGCGCTTTGAGGTGGAGAATGCCATAATAGGCCTACTCTCTTCAGCCACCAGCATCTGGTAGTAGCCACGCACTAGATCCATCTTCGTAAACACTTTCATTCACGACATACTGTACACAGCCTCAGACACAACACGCATAGGAAACTTGTCTTTCAATGTTTGTTCATTCACTCTTCTCTAGTCAATACACAGTCGCAAACATCCATCTGGCTTTCATACAGGTACACTCGGCTTAATTACACCAATTCTATCTAATTCCTCACACTGTTCCTCAATCTCTTGGGCCACAGGGGAGAGGGAAATGAGGCCTTTGGTAGATCAGTGTGTCATTGCCTAAGCTAGGGCAAGCGAAGGTTGCAGAAGTCCTCATCCCATTTATTCAAGGTACCTCTTCTATTCCACATCCTGTAACCTTTTGCTTCTCACATTCACTCAACTTTTCTTCCACTTTCACTTGCTCAATCAAATCTTCATACTTCCAAACATTTGACTTTGTACTCCAGAAAGTACACTTGTACTCACCACATGCGTATCATTCTCCATATTCACCACTGTACTCAACACACCCAATTTATCTCCCACTTACACTCCTCTCAATCTATTCCTTCGCAGATCAGGCCAAACTTGAATGCACACATGCAGATCTTACATATCAATTACACCATCAAACTCATGCACAACACACTTCAATCGATAGTTTGCATCACTACCATCCAAGACATAGATATTCCCATCATTCTCACTTATCTCAACATCAGAATTCCATCTAATCCTTACACTCACTGTTTCATTCGATTTAACAGTTGTAATATCCATCGCATGTACCTCCAGACCTTTCATGATATTTACTTTCACACTTCCATCTGCATCCATATACCATTGACACTTCAAACTTCAATTATTCTTACACTCGATCATCTCTACATCAGGGTGAATCACAATACCGTTTTCTCTCAAAAACTTATAGCCTAATAACATGTCATACTTCTTATTCGCACCTTCTACTACACAAAATTCATCTTAATTCATTTGTACACCTGCAATAGAAACACTCTCCCTAAACCTCGCAACAATCGGCACATCCTGCTCACCTAATCCAGTCAAATGATATCAACGATCCTTGGCTTCACTTACTTTCATCTCTCCAAACACTTAATTGTACACCACATTTAACTTATATCCTGTATCAATCGATGCATTTACTTCTCATTCTCCATATTTAACTTTAATACACATACACCTATTCACTTTCGGATCCCAATTCACTCCACGATTCAACAATCCTTCTCTCACATTTATCACTTGCACTCGAGAATTCACCAGAAGGAACCCTCTCATTCCTCATTTTGCCTCACATCGCTCCCATTCATTCTTTCATTCACACATCTTTCACCAGTCCTACATAACCTCATCGCATGACCTACCATTCCACATTTACTGTAGGTATTTCCTAGGGCTGGCACACATCCTGGCATAATGCCCCATCTGCCTACAATTACCACACACTCAAGGTCTACTCATATTCAATCGTCCACCTTTCCTGCAAACTTTTGCCAAGCTGCCTATTCCCCCACATCATAACTCACTCTCTCTCTCTCTTTTACATGGCTACAATCCTTAATCATATGTCCCATTTGTCTACAGCCAAACAACTCCCAAGTGACCAGCAACAGTCAGCCCTCATGTGTCCAAATTTCTTACACAGCAGACACCTGGTTTCATTCGCACTAGATCTACTGCCATTCCTACCATTTGTGCAACCACTACTCCGATGATTCTGACTTGTACACCAACCATTCTGACTCTCACTCCTACTTTTATTCCTACACTGCCCGCGGCTAACATACACACACTGCCATTCATCCTGTCCTTTTTAACTTTCAAATAACTTGGATATCACTTGAATCGGGTTCTCCATCAATGCATCCCAGTATGACTGGAACTGGGGTAACTTACTCATACTTGAGTTGCTCTTAGCATGAATCAAGGCCTCCTCCCTTCCATAATCCTCAAATTCACGGTCCTCTACTACCTCAAGTATATCCTTCCACAACAATTTCTCATCTGCCCATCTTATCTTTTATTTTCTTTTATACATCACATACTTACACTTCATTTGGAACCGTGTTCTAAAACTTATTTATTAGCTCCTTATTCTCATTTATTCAATCATCACCAAATCTCATTTGCACCAAAGATTCTAATCTAAGTGCATATGAATTAACACTCATTCTTCCTTATTCTCGCTTCCTCAAACCCATTTGAATTTTTATACTTTACACTGATCTTCATCCTCTTACATTGCTCTATCATTCTCTCTTTAACTATATCCTATTTATCTTGTCCACTCTTGTAATAGTCCTGTAAAATTCTTTAATACATCCATCCAGAAATTCCCCCAACTCTTTCACCCAAAACCTATCATTCTCTCCCAATTTTTTCTTACATAACTCATACTCTTTCAAAAACATTCACATCTTTTGTTGTTCCTTCCACCCTAAACTTGTTCAATGGGCACTTCTAGGATCAGTATACTCCTATGAACTTCAGCCCCATTCTCACTCTCACTCACTTCCTTTCCGCTATCACTCATACCCTCATTTGAACTGAACTACAGCGAGTCTATACTGGTCAGTCAGGCCCTTTCCTGTGGTGATTTGCCTTCCTGGCCACCATGCTGATGGGACTCAGCACCCCATCCGCCCCAAGCTTAGCTGCTTCTTCTTTCTGACACCCTGTTTTTTCACCCTTCCAACTCACTTTCCCTACAACCTCTCTCACAACTTTGTCTGGTGGGCCTCTAATTTCACAGGCTAAATGCCAACCAGCTTTCCCTCATCCAACCATCCCAGATTGGGGCTGAGGAGGGGAGGGGAAAATGCCCCCTCACCCCTGAGCTCCAGTTTGGGGTGGTAGGTTTTTAACAAACTGCTTCATTCCCACCCACACCTTCCTCAAATCCTCTTTCTTTCTCCTTTCAATCTCTATCGCTTTTATGCTGAGCCTACGGTGGAGACGCTATGCTGATGGGCTGCCAGGCCACTAAATGGGAGGAGTGGCCTCAAATGGTGGCAGCTGGCTTTGCAGGCCCTATATTCACCCTTGGTACAGTTGGCTACTGCATGGGAAACCATCTCTGTATACAATACACTAAATGTGTGCTAACATACTAGTGATAAAGTTTAAGGATAACATCCTTACATTTGTAATTAACAATTATCTTAATGAAGTCCAACACACTATTTGCTTGTTTTTGCCTCAATACACTACTTAGAAAACCTCAGTAGCTCATCTATTTCTCTTTGAGCCTCAACTGAGCTCAGTCAATGTCCATCCATTTCATAGCTCAATTCTGTAATATCTCTTCCCATGTGTATAAATTTGCATTTTTAAAGTTACCTTTAACTTCTTTTACTGAAGCTACCAATTTGGTCTCATCTGCAAAAATTACAAGGCTATTTATTAACTGCTTTGCCAAGGTCATTTATATAAATTACAAAAAATAATGGACCCAGAACTGATAACTGAGGTACTTCACTGACAATATCCCTCCATTGTGACTTTACTCCATTTAACACTATCCTCCACTTAACACTATCCTCCACTTCCTGTCTTTTAGCCATTCAGCTCTCCAATTCAATACTCTCCAACACATACCAGGCTTCTTTAATTTATTAACCAGTCTCCTATGTGGAATATTTTGAAAGGCTTTTCTAAAAATCCATGTTGAGCATCGTTGCTTTACACTTTCACAAATGCGCCGAGTTAAAGATACTGGACTAATGTTATTTAGGTCTTCCCTTCTTAAAAATGGACACTACATTTGCTATTTTCCAATCCTTTGGCACTTCTCAAAAAAATGTAGTGATCTAGTATATATTTTCTCTAGAGCTACTGCAATGCTTTCCATAGTTTCTTTAAGTAACAGAATGAATGTCATCTGGACATTTTAATTAGTTCCCTATCTCTATTAATTGTATTTTACACTTCCACTGCTCTGATAGTTTTTAATTTTTTAAATCATTGGCGTCATGCCGAGAGCAGCATCCTATCAACTTTATGGAACCTAACATGGATAATGAGCCTTATAACCGGCTCTTTTCTATCAATGAACTCCATAATGCACTGAAGCACTGTGGATCCACTGCATTCTGTTGCTGTTTTCTTTGATATTGAGAAAACATATGATACCACTTGGAGGTGTGGTATCCTTAAGCAACTCCATAATTGGGGCCTGCAGGGCTTTCTCCCCAGGTTTGTTGAGCAATTCCTCATCTGGCGCACACTACGTATAAAAGTGGGAAATGCCCTATCAGAGCCTGTAGAGCAAGTTGAGGGTGTGCCACAGGGAAGTGTCCTCAGTGTCACCTGTTTCTCTGTGGCCATCAATAGCATTATCGCAAATCTCTCAGCTGAGATTTCCTCAACTCTATATGTGGATGACTTAGCACTTATCTGTTCATCGCCTAGACTTTCATTTGTCATCTGTAAGCTACAGCAGGTTATTAATACCGTAGCTGATAATGCTTCTTCCAAGGGCTTCCCCTTTTCCGCAGTGAAGACCAAGGCTCCACTTTTACAATTATAGTTCGGTGACATGGGACCCTTCCCATTTGTCGCTCTATGGTGTCCGTCACCTTTGAGCCCCATTTCAGATTTCTAGGGGTGATCTTTGATTCAAGGCTTTCTTGGAGGCCTCATTTGGACGCCTTGAAAATGTCTTTATCTGAAAAGAATGGACATAATGAAATTACTGTCACACACTTCTTGGGGAAGTGATCAACGTACCCTGTAGCTTTGTATTCAGCATTGGTCCAGTCAAAGCTGGACTATGGGTCACAGGTGTACTCCTCTGCCTCGCTGTCCATCCTTGAAAAATTAAATACTGTGTGTAACCAGGGTGTGCGCCTGGATTCTGGAGCCTTCAAGTCCTTTCCTGTGTGGAGTCTCTATGCAGAGAATGGGGCTCTTCCTCTTCCTTTTCACAGGCTCAAGTCTAACCTCAAATATCTTTTTAGACTTGAGCAATTACCATGGTCGCCAGTATATGAGTGCACATTCAATTTGCGAACAGTGGCCGCATATGATAGATTTCCATCCCTGGCTCGCCCCTTTGTTCCGTGCATGCCCGAGCACACAGGATGTCTAAGGGAGTTTTCTGTTATTCCATTTTCATTACCAAAGATTCCTCCATGGCTCATACCACCTGTAGTGGTATGCAAGGGGCTTACTAGTAGGCCAAAGGATCAGTTCTTGCCTGTAGCCTTGAGAACCATGTATGATCAACACTCCTCCCACTCTTGGCCTAGCACCTTTGTGTTCACCAATGGATCTAAGTCATAGGACAGAGTTGGAGCTGCTGCTGTCTTCCCATCTCAGAAAGCTCTGTTCTTGTATCTATTGTTGATCCATCTATAGTCTATGTTTTTATCCTTTATCAAATTCTCAATAGTTTATTTTTTATATCCTTTTACACCCTTTGATGGTTCTAAATTCCTGTGCTTCCATTCTATTGATCTTAATTTCATAGCTATATTTTTGTATATTCTCCAGATGTCTATATTTTTACTGAGAATTTTCATGCAAATTACCCGTCCTTGAATTTGGCTGTGGGCTAGTCCATTTGGGCTTTGCAGCATTTATTTTTGGCACTATTTATTCATTCATTCATTTATTCATTAATGTAATCCCCATCATTATCATTGATTTAATAGCTTTTTAATATCATTTTTGGGGTTGGGAGGAGAAGAATTTAGAGAGTGGGAGGTGGCCCTAACCCTGATGCCAAGCATGCTTCTTTCTTCTTGTCTCTGTTCTATATATTCTTCTTTGCATTTTAATTTTTTTTTGTTTGATTTTCATGGGGGGGGGGGGGGGTCAGGAATTTTAAAGTAACCTAGTATTAGACTGAAATTTTAATTGTAGTGACTTGTCCCCTGGTGTCAGTCACCAGACATGTGGGATAAAACAAGGTGTAAACCATATTAGTTCTCATGATAACTGTACCAGGTTTTTTTTAAATTTAATTTTGGATATATTCATCAAATTTAGGTCAGTTTGTCTTCATGACATGTTCTGCCAATCTTCTCAATGAACCTATCTGTGGTCACGATGACAGCCTCCAGGCAATTTTGAAACTGACCACAGGCTTCTCTGGCCAGGCTGCGGCTCCACCACCATTGAATACACATCATGACATCACAGAAGGCCACTGACTGGAGTTTACCTCCAGAGGCAGAGAACCCTTCAATGACAGGTTTACTTTGAATGATTTGCGTTCCACTCTCCCATCATGCACCGACACCACCCCTGCTACAGACTATGACCCGTATGCCATGCTTTGACACTTGGGTGATCAAAGCATGGCCTTTCTGTTAGATTTGTTGAACAGGATCTTGTAGAGGGTATCCTTCCAGATTCCTGGCGAATCGTTACTGTGCATGCTTTTCGCAAACCGGGGAGAGATCACTACTCCGGCCGGTTTCCGCCCTATCTCTCTTACCTTCTGTATGTGCAAGTTGATGAAGAAATTTGTAAATACCAGATTAGCCTTTTTTCTCCAAATGCTCTGCCCTGACTGGATAATGCTGTCTCTGTGGCCTTTCTTGATAGACAGCACTACATCATCATGTTGTTTCAAATTCCGCTGGTTAGTCAGCACAACGCTCTACATAAGCCCGACTTGATCCAAAGATCTTGGTTGGTAAATCTGCCACTTATCCTCGGGGTACCACCTTCATATTCTGGTATGAAGGCAACTAAATCCGGGAGTACTTAAGTTCCTACTTTCTTCCAGGTCCCTAACATTAGATAGAGAAGAAATAAGAATGGTTAAGATTAAATTTAATGAGGAAAAAAACTATCTACCCTAATACATATTATATAATTAAATTAATAACTATCAATTATTTGAACTATTTGCATTTAGGAACCAGAACAATTATATTTCAATTTTGATACACACACACTAGGAACCAGAATAGATAGAGATGAAAGTCAGAAGGGATTATAACTGGTTAGTAACTACTAATCATATAGAGACAAAGTCAGGCTAGTGTGTGTGATTATAATATAAATGAAAAAGAAACACTTTAATTACTGCAAAGTTCTGCCCTTCAACACAAACATCAAAATTTCACATTACTCTCACAATGGTAAAGTAAAGGGAATTTATTTACTGATATTTTTTGTTTTTTCAGTACAATCATTTCACTTATCATAAAAAAAATGTATGAATACAGTCATGAGACTAGTTTCAGGAATAAGATCTGAGTATAAATAAGTTCAGTATTCTGGCTTATTGAGGTCATTTGCGCCAAAATTCAGGGCACTTTCCTTAACCAGAATTAATTGTACATAAGAAAATTGAACCTACACAGCTTCCCTACACTTATTATAACCATGACAAGAGATAACACATTGGTGCAATTTTCAAAACAGTGAAATCAGTGGGTGATGAGTGTTGTTTAAGTTTCCTTGGGCTAAACTTTCATTTCCCTAAAAAAAGAATTGAAAAATAATTGGCTTTACTAAAAAAAGAAATGAAAAATAATTGGCTTTACTAAAAAAAGAAATGAAAAATAATTGGCTTTTATCTTTACATAGAACACATAATGAATGATGTACAGATATATTAATCAGTGTCACGAAATACAAACAGAGCAATAATAAAAAGCCATGCAAAGCATAATATATATTACCCAAGAGGCATAGTTGGAAATAAGCGCAGCCCAAAAATACAAGTAGACTAAGAAAAGTATTAGCAATTTGGCAAGCTAATTCAATATATCATGCATGGTTGTACACATTACAGGACATCCTGAGAAAAAAATGAAAGAGAGGGGTAGACATTTTTTACAATTTTTTATTCTATATTTGCCCATTTCATATCCCCCTTCTTATTTTCCTCTCTGCTTCAAAAAACCTTTTGTTTACAGGACTATCACCATCACTTTACATGTTTTTTTTTTTTTATACATCATTAAGGCAGTTAAACAAGAAACATAATTATATACACTATTCAATTCCTTGTTCTCTCCAATGTACAAGGCTGGACATGTGGTACAGGAACAGCGCTACCTTTTGAGCGAGTGAAAGAAGGACTAAACTCAACCTTCCTTCTCTTACCAATAACCCTATCTCAGACTCTCTTCCTAAACTTAGCTATCATTTCCCGAGTTTCAGATAACTCCTTATATACTGGAGACAAACTAAGTCTAATAGACATTGCAGAAGTAGCAGGCGAGATACATTCTCTGCATAATATTCACAGCTTCCCTGATGGCCTGATAGGTCCTAGCAATAACAACTGAAGTAACCTGCACCGGAGAAGACTTAGGGGTTCCTGATGGGTAAGAAAGAGAGAATCCAGAAAAGTCAATTGAGGATACATTCCTCAATTCTAAAATATCAGGAACTGCTATTTTTTCTTCCTGTGGCTTACGTGGTTGTTTTCTCTTAACAGAAAATCTCCCACATATTTATTCTCTTCAAAGAAAATGACTTAATCCACTGAATATTTTTAAATCTCATCTCACTAGCATCAGGTAAAACAGGAAGAATTTCTCACCCCTCATCAGGTATCTGATTTTATTTATTACTGTAGGAAACAATATAGGAATAGTATCTAAAATATTACTAGATCCTTCAAAGATCCATTACTGCCGGCAAAATCTTTGGAGTAGTGTCTAAAACATCAGAAGATTGCTCAAATAATCTTAAAGCTCTCTTTATAGACCTTCGTTCAAAAGTACCAGAAGGTTTTAAAATGGATTTCTGTAAAGAAGAGTGTTTCTTACTGAGCAATCTTTGTACCATAAGCATAGAGACTGGAGGAAAGTCACTATCACTACTGGAATCTTCATCTTCTAAAGAATCACTTTCCAACATGGAACAAACAACAGACTCCACAGTTGTATCATTATTAACTGGACTGGTAGGTGGTGAACCATAAAACTGAACATGTCATTTCAGATACCAAGGAGGCTCACACTTGGATTTCAATTGTATATGGTTGGCTTTAGCCACCACATCATCTGCTAATCGGATTAGTTCATATGTCACCAGATTCTGGTTTACCTTAATTACTTGGTAAGGTCCATCAAAACAAGGTGCTAGTTTATTAACAGTCAGATACCCTATAAGTTTAACTTTTCTCAGTACCAAAGTACCAGTTTTGAAAAGTTGATATAGTGGATGTCCATCTGCCCAAGAATTACCAGTCTCAGCTGACAACAAAGTGACACTATGAGTATTATATGACCTTTTCAAGATACATTCAGCAGGAGTACATCCTAATACTGAATAATTATAGGTAAGTAGAGCACTGGCAAGAGAATCATCCCATTTACAAGATTCTCTCTTCAAGACTCTCAACAACTCTCCATTGGTTTGGTTTACCCGCTCGATTGCTCCATTGCTAAAAGCTTTATAAGGCGTCAATCACAAATGTACAATATTGTACTGCTCCAATATCAAACTAAATTGTTCAGAGATAAACTCAGCCATTGTCAGTTAGAATTTTAAGAGGTATGCAAGGTATATTAGGAAGGATATTTCTTTCCAAAACATGACAAATAGTCTGGCTTTTCTTATTCATTTGAAAAATTAATAGACCATTTTGAAAAATGGTCTACCATCATAAGACTATATAACCTATAACCAGAGGATGTGTTTGGTAGACTTACCAAATCCATTGCAACCAAATCAAATGGGCCTGAAGTAGTATTATGCAAAGTTGGAGGAACAACCACCAGGCTGGAAACTTTACACATCCTCATATTCTGCAAGTTTTACAAACATCCCTTACCACTTTCATCAAGGACTGATGCTAAACATATTTTTTTCAAAGGGTAAACAATTTAAAGATTTCAATATGCCACTGCTGAAGGTTAGTACTCATTACCAACCTCACTAAATAATTAAAATAGACAACACTCAATAATCTCTCTTTGTCGCTCTTGTACAGAAGACCATCATGAACCTCAAAATCTGACCACACACTTTTAAAAGACTTAGATTATGGGGAAGATTCTTGTTACTCATTCCTGATTTAACCATCCTTATTACATTCTGTAGTTGCCTATGGTTAGCCTAAATTTCCCTCAAGTGATCACCAGAAACTAGGGTATTATCATAAGGTTCATTACCTTGTCAAACTACTGTCATCACTATTACCCCTAAACTCACTTTCAAAGAGTCAACAGCAGCATCACTAACTCATTCTCAAACTAGAATCTTCTATGGGGAAAGTCAATCACTAAACTGGCTTCAACCAATACATTACGACCAACAATGAAACAGATCAGTATTCTGATTTGGAACTACAACATAAGGAAATTCAGGAAGTTCAACAACATGATCGAAAGTCAAAATCATTAGAATAGACCCTAAATTAATACCAGTTTCACCAGTTATACCAATCAAACCACTTTCTTCATAACTCTCAATAGAATTAGTCAAATTAAACTCTGACACTACAGACTCTGAACCAGACTGGCTTGGGCTCCAGTATCAATGAGGGCACAAAAGACCATACCATTCACCCATACTTGACATCGAGAAGGGTGTTTGGTCTACTTTCTGCTTCTGTAGTCTACATGATCTCTGGAATGTCAGGCTCACTAGTATTCTCCAATTCCACAATAGGAACCACATTATTTTCTGCGCCTTACCTAGTAGTTTACCACCACTAAAAACTTTTGTTGGAATGGTAAAATTCTTTAATACTAGCACATAATTAAAATGTGCCCCACCAAAACATTGAAGATGAATGATATTTCCATCGCTCATGTCAGGGTGACAATACACAGTTGGACAGGCAGGGTCATAATGCATCCATACCTGTAGATTAAAGCACTTTGAAAAGGCTAAGAACAATTCAAGAGCTGTCACATAGCCAGAATACCTCATAGCACAGATTCTATTTTGGATTGTCTCATCTAACTTGAATCCAAGTTTAGTAGAATCTTTCAAAAACTACTCTCCTAGAAATTCCCAGTGCTCAAGATCACATAGAATAGACTCAATTAATGAATCAGGACCACCTCTCATTTCCTTAACCACCTTCAAGCCAACAGGTAACTTCACATAAGTTATCAGGAGTCATCTCATGAGGTGGCAGACAAGGAAGTTGAGACAACAAATCAGCAGCAGTATTAAGATCACCTGGACAATACTGAACAACAAAATCAAACTCTGATAATTCTTCCAAAGTCCTACTCAGACGACTGTCAATCATTTTCATATCATGCAAGTACATAAGAGGGTGATGTTTAGAATAAATATAAAAAAACTGACCATACAAAAAAGGTCTAAATGTTTTAACTCCCCAACAAAGAGCAACCAACTCTCATTCAATGGTCAAGTAGTGTGTCTCACAATCAAGGAAAGTCATTAAGTCAAAAGCACTAATTACTCTATTACCTGCTTGTTCCTGACAAAGACAGGCTCCAGCTCCTTCTGTTGAAGTACCTCTTTAAGTTTCTCACAGGCAATATTCATCTCTTCAGTCCAAGAGATTTTCTTCTTTCCTAGACTTTTATGCCTTCCAGTTAAACAGGACAAGGGTTTGGCAATGACAGAGCACATTAGGATAAACTTTCTTTGAAAGTTCACAAAGCCTAAAACCTTACTCAATTCATAGACAGTAGTAGTTGGCTTGAAATCCTTAATTTTCTTAACATAATCAGGGTGCTTCTTCAGGCCTGGTCAACCTACCAAATGTCCAAGAAACTTCACCTCAGTCTGTACCTAAGAGCAGTTTCAGTCCATATTTCCTAAACAAAGTTAGGACTCAATCAACAAGTTTCATATGTTCCCCAAATGAGGATATCATCAATAGATACTATGACTTTACATTTTTGTAATATTTTAAGTATTCACTGCATCTCCCTTTTAAATACAGCTGGAGCATTCTTCAGCCCAAAAGATAAACATTTGAACGGCCAATGTCCAGAAACAGTAGAAAATGCAGTGAATTTCTTACTGTCTTTATATAAAGGTAACTGATAGTACCCACTTATTAAATCCAAACAAGTGTAGTATTTAGCTCCATGTAATCCAAATATAAAATCAGCAAAGTTAGCTTCTTTTTCTTTTTTTTTTTAATATCTCATCTGGCAACTGCCTTCTAGGGCATGTGAGGTTAGCCATAGGAAAATGATCTGCCATAGTCACTTTATTCAATTTTCAGTAGTCAACACAAAGTTGAATAAACTTATCAGGTTTAATCACAAGAACCACTTGGGATGACCAGGGTGATATACCTGGTTCAATAATCTCCAAGGAATGCAATTCCTGACATTGCTGTTCAATAGCTTTTGTTATGGGAGGACTAAAATGCTGAGGATGTTTGAAAATTGGGATCTCATCATACAGATGGATCTTTATAAGGTACCAGCACACTCACTAACATCATCATCATCACCATGGGTTATAACTGGAAGATGACGAAGAAGTATACTTCTGAATTCTTCCATTTCCTCGGGTAGCAAATCATCAGCGAGAGAAATATTAAATATAGCCTGAATTATAGTCTCATCAGGAGAAATGGTGCTTTCTTCATCTTCAGGTGAATCTACAACATATACAGAATACATCTTGCCCAAAAGATCTCCTTTTTTCATGCAACCAGATGCCTCACTTTTTACCAGGATAAAATACTTTTCACTGGACATAAAGCCAGAAATACCAATGACCTTGGCTCCTAACCTCATGTTCATCTCATATAACTATCATAAAAATAGACAGACATATTTTTCAGAACAAGATTTAGATTGAACAGGCAACTGCCCTTTAGGATAGTCCACAGAAATAGGTATCATTACACATTCCCCACTTGTTAATTTAACACTCTCGGCTGCAGTGACTTGTAGAGCATAATACATTTGGCGACAAGATCCCTCATCAGAAACATAAAAATCCCATTTAGAACCATATTCTGGGTTCACAGTACTCAGACAATTCTTAGCATTGCCCACCAAAATGCCATTATCCTCAAGAAATTGTCTATCAAGAACCACAGTTTCAGTCAAACCTTCTTCAGGAACAACAAGTAGTTGTTTTAAGCTGTCTTCCATGCAAAAAAAGTAACAAGGTAGCTGTTCCCAGTATAGTCCCTTCTTTAGTTCCAAAGCCTCTCAATGCACCACCACATGGCACAATACTTAATCCTAATTCACTTACCACATCCTCACAAAGTAAATTCACATCACCTCCTGAGTCAACAAGAGCATTCCAACATTGGTCATCATAAAATTCTGGAAAAGAAATAAGCATTTTTATAAGTTCAACCAGTCTCATGTACATAGTTAACTCTCTTAACTTCATGTAAAATTGCATCAAAATCAGTCACAGAGGCAGGCGACTCTTGGAGTGGAACGGTATCTGTTCCATAAAAAAACATTATCTGAACCAACTACAATCTCGGGAGAATTTTCACAGACCTGAGACTCAGAAGTTTCCTCTAGCTCACTCAAGATTGGGTTCCATTTAATAGAAAACAATTATTGTCTTGAATAATTTCAGGTTCAGTTTACTTAAGAACATGGGAGTCAATATTTTCATCAAGATTATTTTCTATTTCTAAATCAATCTGCTTCTCATCTTCAGGAGTCTTGAAGTTTATCAGGTGAGTGACCATAGCCTCAACCTGGCCTAACTCTTGCTCATCTAGATCACATTTAGACAGGGCAGCTTCACATGCTGAAACTTAACAAGGTACCGTGTTAGTACCCTTATTTTCCAATGTAACCCTATCACTTATACCAGAGGGCTGCGTAAGTGGCACGGTGATTTGCCTTCCTGGCTGCCGTGCTGCGGGACTCAGCGCCCCGCCGGGCCCCAGTTTAGCCTCTTCTCCTTCTTTCAGACAGCTTGTATTTCTCCCTTGCAACCTCTCACACAACTTTCTCTGGTCAGCCTCTATTTTCACAGGGTAGATGCTGACTTTCTTCCCAGCCAACTATCCCGGATCAGGGCTGAAGGGGTAGGGGACAATGTTCCCTAACCCCTGCGCTCCGGTTTGGGATGGCAGGTTTTTAACAACCTGCTTCATCTCCACCCATACCTTCCTCACATCCCCTTAACTTCTCACATTACACTCTATCCTTCTTATGCTGTGCCCAAGGTGGAGCGGCCAGGTCACCAGGTGGGAGGGGTGGCCTTAAATGGTGGCACCTGGCTCTGCCAGCCCCCTCTTTACAGCAGCAGTCCCCCTTTACTTTCCAAGGGCACTGCCAAGAAAGCCAGCAGATAGCCCATAACCAACCGCTCCCCAATGAAGTGGCCTCCACAGACCTGCTGGCTCGTATACTGACTTTAGTGTGGGTCAAGCTCTGTCTCCCCCCCCATACTCGACTCATGACACCGCTGCCAATGGGATCTGTGATCTCCTGGGGGGAGATGGCAAAAATGGAGCCCTCCCCCCAAGATAGACATAGTCCTTGAGGCAACCCAGCCTCAGATGGTAGGGCCTTCCATGGGGGCGAATCCAGGCTCAGTGCCAAGCACCAAACTCAAAACGCCCCTATGCAATGTCCTCCTCAAATGGGTCGGGCCTCCAAGGCAGTACAAGGAGGGAAGGGATCTCCTCCTCCGGCCGGTGCCCCTGCGACCGCCAGGACCTTCTCCATCTCGGAGAAGGACCTTGCTGAGGCCGGTCCATCTGGCCTGGGGGCTCCTGCCAGTGGAGGGGAGAAGCGGGTTCATTCCCCATCCTCCTCTCCTAAACAGAAGAGAAACAACAAGAAAAGAACAAAAAAGACTCGGGGCTCCTCTCTATCCGCAGGAGCTGTGGGGACGGATGAGCCTGCTGCTTTGGTAAGCCACCAAGCCAAGATCGGCATGTCTGGACCTGCTGCTTCCCTGGGTGTTTAGCCCCTGACAAAGATCAAAGGTACAAGTGCGCAGAGCCGAGCCTCGATTATGTCGGGGACCCTCATTCAGAGACTACCTGGCATTTTTGAGCCCCCTGGATTCAAACGCTTCCTAGTTATTTGCTCATGTCCATCGGAGGAGAGCTTTAGCTAGTGTGATTGGTAGAGAGTCGAAGGTGACCCGTTTCTCAGATGGGAGCCTTTTGGCGAATGCATCGAATCCCTCTGAGGCAGCCATGATTAGTGCCCTTAAGACACTTGATGGCACGCCCGTGAGTATTACACTGCACTCTACCATGAACTTTGTGAAGGGAGTAGTTTATGCAAGGGAACTCGTAGACTACTCCCTAGATGACATCACCTTAGAACTGGCTGACCATGGGGCAATCAAGGTCGAGCCTGTGATGAGAAAATAGGGAGGGGCCTCGAGACCCACCCCTACACTCTTTGTCATGTTCGACTATGCCAAGTTTCCTGAGTCAGTACATGCAAGTTGGTATCGCTACCACATGAAGGCATTCATGCTACTGCCACCGCTTCGGCCATATTAATTGCAAAGTCGAGGTTACCCGAAACCTGTGTAAGTTCTGCCGTGCAGAGAAAGAGCACCGAATATACAAAATAATAACTTTACAGGAGAAGCGTTCAAAGTTTTCCTTTATTTTAATACCAAAAAATTGGTATATTTTCAAGATTCTGTTAAACATTTAATGTATTTACTCCATTATGGGCATCATCTTTCATATTTGTACTTTCTTTTGTGCATTAATTTTATATTTTTGGCTTAGTTGTACAAAAACTGTTTTACCTTTGGTTTGTGGGTAGCTATTCACCACAAATGCAGAGGGAAGAAACTGAATATAAGTATATTCGGTGTTTTGTTTTTCCTGAATGACCATTAATATTAAACAATGAGACCCTGATTATACGTATATTTGGTGTTTTCACCTTGAATTAATGATAACATTAAGCAATCAGACTTCATTATAATTATGGCAATCACATTACATTATACATTCATCACTGTTGTTTATTATTAGAATTTTTAAAAAGTCATTGGGAAGGTATAAACAATCCTATAATTCTATGTAATTTTTATTGATATTTTGTCCATAAAGATACAAACCAAACAAAATCTTTAAAAAATGCAATGAATTTATCTTTATATTTGCATGTTAAGATTATTTTAAAATATCTTTAATTTAATAAAGAAAATAGTGAACATAAAATCATATTTAAAACTATCTGAGTAAAAATATAAAACTTCATAAAAACTGTAGTTATATCCCTTTTTAAGGAAAAATGACTAAATACACAAAAAGTAAATCCATTTAAAACTTAACGCTAAAATTGATAAGACCTTGATGTTTAATCTATTCTAGAATTTAAGAGGTTGGAGATATTATCACTAGTAGGGAGATTATTCCAAAATGCTCGATGGGAAATATGCATTCCCATAACAAGACCTGAGTGAATTTTATCCGATTTTTCTTTTTGAATTCCACTTGGCTTTGATGAATATTTCTCCAAATAACTGAGGAATAATTTCTTTCCTAAATTTAACTTTAGTTCCAGAGTCCTGAAATGTTTTTTTATAGATCAATCCATGAAAACCTTTCTCAAATCGGACCACATAAATCTTGTAAAAGAGGAATATTATTCTCAGAAGATGCTCTTCCGGTTGTTCTCAACCTTGGCAAGTTTTTGTAGGCTTTAAAATCATAAAGTTGCATTTCTAAGACTGTTGTTCTTTTCGTTGAAAGTTCCAGTGAATCGCAGAGGTCCCTCATATCATACAGATTCTTCTTTTTCTGGATTACCTGTTTAATTTTTCCATGAACACCATCTGCGGCAAAGAATGTGTGACCAGTGACAAGATATTTAAACATGATTTCCGAGGGTCCAAGATCTTCATTGACAAGTAAAGCAAATGCTGAATATAATGTCCAGTTTTTATTCTGAGCAACATAATTATTGGCCCAAAATATAAACTTTTTTGTAGCTCTATTTTCCTTAAATACTTTGAATATAGGATGATGCAACATCAAGAGCATTTTTACCTCAAAGACTTTCATTCCAAACTACATAATAATTATGTTGATTTTTCTTTAAAGAAGCAAATGTTTCATTAAACACAACCATTCTTGAGCAGAAAAAACTTTCTTTAACATCAGGCATCCTTGTCAGGAGCAAAATCTTTTGCATATCGACAGCAAATATTAAGAGTCCATCTATTTGTTCGTATATCTCACTATCTTTATTGTATTATTTTCTTGCTTCCTTTTTGCATTTCATTGTGCAATTGAGCCTTTTCAGTATTTTCTTCATTCATAAAATAAGCATGTGGAACATTTGTCAATACCAGGTTCAGAAAAACTTATGTTCATTTTCTTTTGTATACTCTGATAGTATTCATATGAACAACGAACTGATGTATGTTTTTCTTGAAATAGTTTGTACATTGAAGCAATGGAGAGATCTGTTGGAATGTATCTTACATGTGGAGCATGGTCTCTTCTGAAATGAGAAATAACTGGATTGAAAGATTCGATGTGATTTATTATTACTTCTCTATTATCTCAATTGGTAGGTTCATGTTTTCCTCTGTTATCTAGCTCTGCAATATTTCCTTACAAATTAGTTGTTGATTAAAGAAGCTGCATCAATGGAATGCAATAATGATTTTATAACCTGATCTTGACTGTACCCTAAAGTGCTGAGAAAAACTTTCTGACAGACTTGGATTGCTTGACCATGGGCATCGCTCAATGTATACTCATACGATGACTTTTTCCTTGATAAATCTTCCTGAATATGCCTTCTTTCTACTTTTTTCCTTGTTACTTTGCTTGACAACCTTGCTTGCCTCATATCGTAGCAGTTTTTCCAAAATTCTGAGTGAATGTGGTTTCGCATTTCAACGGAAAACTTGGCATGGCATTTGTAAGGGCATTTATCTATATCACATCCATTGAATATTGGGTGTTTTTCTTTGTCTTGAATTATCTTTTCTCGTTGTGTCATTGATTTCCTCTTTTTTTTAACCTCAGAAATAACAGAAGTGAGATGGGAAGCCATTTCATTGTCATACACTGCTTCATGAGCATCGGAAACTCCAGGAGATTGAACGTCAATAGCAGCTGCTATATTATTCTCTTGAATGCATGAAATGTCTTGCTCTTCTGTCTTCATACCAACTCTGAATGGAGAAAAATAAACAAATATTTATGCATTGCATTTAAGTAGCACATACAATAATTTCATGAATTCCTGCATTATCATAATGATGATCATCACCATCATCATCTTCCCTTACCTCCCTCACCACCACCTTAATTTATGTTTGTTTCCTTGTATGCACAGCATAACGGTGCAAGTATTTTTGTGTTAATAAATGGAGACACATATAAATTACAGGCATACAAATATTTGAAGGCTTGCTCTTGAATATAAATATATATAAACAATGATATATTAAAGATAAACGATATTGAAGGTTAAATGATGGTGACTCAGCAAGAGATGCAGGCTGCCATGCACAAAAGAGAACATAATCTGGATCCAAATAAAAAAACTCCTAAATTAGTGTCACGGTCGTATAGAAAAGACATCATTCAATTATTTGCGACATGATTTTAAGACAAATTTGCATACTAGTTTTCTTTCACACTAAAACTTCACTCAGTGTACCCAGTTTGAAATTGTACAAATTAGTATAAATATAAAACAAAACATTATAATCTTTGAGGAATAAATTTTTAGCTTTACTATATTATATACCGGTTTATAGCCCAACAATTCCCCCATAGTGGGTATAGCAGTCTAGGCTACCGAGGAAACAAAGAAAAAAAAGGCTAGACAAATAGATGAAGCAAAACAAGCAAAAGAGAAGATCCGCAAAAGAAAAATATGCTGGGGTCGGGAGGGCATTTAAACCTCCAGGAACAGACACACAAGGAAGTGTAAGCCTGAACCCCCTTGTAGGCTTATATTTAATTTGATATGATTTGATTTTATTAAAGATTAAATATGATACGAGAGACAACACAAACTAATCATCTCTCACCAGCAAAACTCTGCAACTTCACCTTGAAATGAATAATGAAAAGATTTAATGAATTTTTATTTCTTTTACATTCCAGTAATTATGACTATTATTAATAATACAAGCCATATTATTAAAAAAATTAAAGTTATTATAAATATAAAGAAAACATTTAATTATAAATCTAAAATATAATAGAGGCAAACGCATTTTGTGAGAGAAAACAAAACTAAATTCAAATTAAAGCTTAATAAGTTTTATACTTACTGTTCTTTTGAACCCCGTAAGGGGCGCGGCAATTTGCCATCCTGGCCGCCGTGCTGAAGGGACTCAGCACCCCATCCGGCCCCAGCTTAGCCTCTCTTCCTTCCTTCAAAACACTTGTTTCCTCTCTTTTCACACAACCTCTCCCACAACTTTCTCTGGTCAGCCTCTAATTTCACAGGGTAGATGCTGACCTTCCTTTCAGCCAACCGTCCTGCATCGGAGCTGAGGGGGTGGGGGACAATGTTCCATAACCCCTGAGCTCCGGTCTGGGGTGGCTGGTTTTTAACAACCTGCTTCATCCACACCCATACCTTCCTCACATCCCTTTTCCTCTCCTCTTCACAATCTATATATTTTACCTTGTGTCTAAGGTGGAGCTGCCATGCCGATGGACTGCCAGGCCACCAGGCGGGAGGGGTGGTCCCAAATGGCGGCGCCAGGCTTGTAAGCACCTCTCGCAGTGCGGGCTACTGCGAGAGGTGTGCACGATTGCATCCCATGTAAAAAAGAGGGTCACCATGCCCAATGATGAAGATAAAAAAAAACCTCAACCCCCAACTTCCCCTGAAACATCGACGGAGCCGCCCTTGGGCAGCTCCAGCAAAAAAATGGAAGTCCCCTGCCCTGTGCTTGCACAGGGGACCCTCCATATTTCTCTAACCGGAGAGGAGGCTTACTCCTCTCCTTCGCCTACGGGTGCAGGGGACTCCCCCTCACCCCTTCTCTGGAGGTGCTTTCGGGCACCTCCTTTTTTCCAGCGGCAGTCCCGTCTTTTCTTTCCAAGGGGACTGCCACCAAAGCCAGCTGCTCCACATCGAAGTGGCTCGGTAGGGCAAACCCCCTTAGGGGGGAGAGGGAAGCCAGGCCCCTTCGGTCGCTTCCCTCAAAAGACCTGCTGGCAAGAATATTAAACCTTGCCGGGGTTAAGGCTTGTGCCTCCCCACAAATGACTCTTGACGCTGCCAACGGGACCTGCGATGTCCTGGGAGGGGATGGCCAACTGGAGGCCCCTCCTGTGATAGACATGGTCCTTGAGGAGACCCAGCCTCAGACGGTAGGGCCTTCCATGGGGGGGAATCCGGGCTCGGCGCCAAGCACCGAACCTGAATCCGCCTCTATGCAAGGTCCCCCTCAAATGGCTGGGACCTCCGAGGCAGCACAAGGAGGGGAGGGATCTCCTCTGACCGGTGCCCCTGCGACCACCAGGACCTTTTCCATTTCGGAGAAGGACCTGGCTGAGGCCGGTCCATCTGGCCTAGGGGCTTCTGTCGGCAGAGGAGAGAAGCGGGTTCATTCCCCGCCCTCCTCTCCTAAAAAGAAGAAAAAGACAAGAAAGACTAAGAAGACTCGGGGCTCCTCTCCATCTGCGGGGGCTGTGGGGATGGATGGGTCTGCTGCCACTCTGGCAAGCGACCAAGCCAAGATCGGCACATCCGCCCCCTCTGCCCCCCCGGTTGCGGAGCCCCTGACTAAGACTAATACCAAGAGTGCACAGGGCGGAGCCTCGATGACATCGGGGCCCCTCATTCAGAGGTTACCTGGCGTTTTCGAGCCCACTGGCTTCAAACGCTTCCTCGTTATTCGCTCCACTGATGGCACTATGTTGTCCAAGGGCAACATGATCCATCAGAGGAGAGGATTAGCTAGTGCAATTGGTAGAGAGCCGAAGGTGACCCGTTTCTCGGACGGGAGCCTTCTGGCGAATGCGGCGAATCCTACCGAGGGGCCAAGATAAGTGCTCTTTGGACACTTCATGGCACCCCGGTGAGTGTGACGCCGCACTCTACCATGAACTTTGTGAAAGGAGTAGTTGACTACTCCATTGAGGACATCACCCTAGAGCTGGCCGACCATGGGGCGGTCAAGTTCGAATGTGTGATGAGAAAACAAGGAGGGGCCTCGAGACCCCCCCCCATCACTCTTCGTCACGTTCGACTGTGACAAGCTCCCTGAGTCGGTGCGTGCTGGTTGGTACCGCTACCGCGTGAAGTCATTCGTGCCACTGCCGCGGCGGTGCTATTACTGTCACCGCTTCGGCCATACGAATCGCTCATGTAGACGTGCAAAGTCAGGGTCACCCGAAGTATGTGTAAATTGCTCCAAGGTCGCACACGATAAGTCCAAATCGTGTGTGGCCAAGTGTGTCAATTGCGGAGAGCCGCACCCTGCTTCTTCAAAGCAATGTGGTGCATATCTCCTTGAGAAAGAAATCCTGGCCGTTCAGGCCCAGGATAGACTCTCATTCCGCGAGGCTAAGGACTTTGTCCCTGGCACGGCTGGCTCTGCCTGGGACGTCATATGCCTCAGTAGTTAGAAAGGCACCCTCTGCTCGTGGCCCATCCAGGCCAACGAGCACGGTTGTTTCCGTGCCCATTTGGAGCCCTTCTGCGGGCTCTACCCAACCCGGGTGCTCCCCTGGTAAAGCTGGTGGCAAAAAGTGTTCATACCCAGCCCCGGCTAAAACCAGGGCTCC
This sequence comes from Ceratothoa steindachneri, assembly GCA_963969495.1. Classification (NCBI taxonomy): domain Eukaryota; kingdom Metazoa; phylum Arthropoda; class Malacostraca; order Isopoda; family Cymothoidae; genus Ceratothoa; species Ceratothoa steindachneri. The sequence continues at coordinate 25,624,932 of OZ018332.1, forward strand.
CCCCTCTTCCGCCAGCGTGACCGTTTCCCGCAAGGCGAAATGGCCACGCGCCTCCACCGAGTCGTTAGACTCACAGGAGGCAACACCCCTGAAGATGGTCGCTAGGCCATCTTCGGGGGTTCCTAAAGCTGTCCCCCGAAAGGAGGACAGCAACAAAGGAGCTTCGCCTCCTTCGCCCACGCCCCGAGGTGGAGCGAGTGGCTCGGAGACGGTGGTTTCTCGAAAAGAGGGCCCCCCGCCTCCGAAGCCGCAACGCCCGCCTAAGGTTTTGAGGCGGAGGGAGGAAAAGACTCGCATGGCGAGCCCAACCTCCCCCAATAAGTCCTCGAAGGCGACAGCGCCTCCAGCGCTTTGTCCGGCCAACAGCGCCCGGGGTTCTGCCCGCGGGAAGCGTACGGCCATTCCCGTGAGGGTCTTCAGTTCGAGGAGGGCCCCCGCGTCTCCTCCGAGCTAGGCCTGGAGGGCATATTCCTTCAATGGAATTGCCGTGGACTCTGGGCCAACTGGGAGGAGCTGCGGAGGCTCGTTCCGTCCCGTTCCCCGTTAGCAATTTTTTTTTGCAGTTGACCATGCTAGGCGCGTGCCCCCTGCCTGCCCTCCCGGGGTATAAGGGCCTTGCGACCCCACCACCGCGGGATGGCCGGGCTGGGGGATGCGCGGCTAACACCCGGTATGATGTCTCCGTTCTTCCTTTCTCTTTAGATACCTCCTTTCAGGCAGTGGCTGTGCAGCTGCACCTGGATAGGAGGTATACTATCATTTCTGCGTACATTCCACCTTCAGCTGACTTCGACGCGGGGGACTTCCGCCGCGTCGTGGCATGGTTGCCGAGGCCCTATCTCTTGCTTGGAGATCTGAACGGCAGGCATCCTTTCTGGGAAGATTACTTCATAAATCCCAGGGGACAAGTCATGGCCGATCTGATCGAAGAGCTTGAGATGGGTGTCCTAAACGTAGATGAGTTTACGCATCACTGTCCGAGAACCGCTTCATTTTCTTGCCTTGACCTATCTTTGTGCTCTTCGGATGCACAGCCTGATTTTGATTGGGGGGTCGTCGATGACCTCCATGGTAGTGATCATTCTACCATTCAAATATCATTTTCAAGGCAACTGCCGCCTGAGAGACCACCTCGGTGGTGCTTGACGCGTGCGCGGTGGCCTGCATTTCAGAAAATGACTGAATTCTCTATCTCAGTCGAGGAGTTTAGGTCGGTAGATGAGGCCGTTGAGTTCTTCTCCGGCAACCTCATCGCCGGGGGCCTGACTACTATTCCTAGTAGGTCTGGCCGTTTTGCACGCCGACCACTCCCATGGTGGTCGGCCGAGTGTGAGACGGCCCTCAAACAGAAGCGTTATGCCTACATGCGCTATAATCGCCGCCCGAACGATTTCACTATCGCTGAATTTCGTCGGGCTAGGGCTAGGTTCCGGTATATTTCGAAGCACGCCCACCGCTCTTCTTGGCGGGCATACCTGTCTTCACTTAACGGGAAGACCCCTTTAGCTGAGGTGTGGAAGCGAGTCAAAAGGATTCGGGGCTACTTCTCGCAGGCCCCCCCTCCCGTTCTCCAGGAGAATGGGACCGCAATCTCGGACCCCGCGTCCGTGGCGGAATCCTTAGTGACCGCTTTTTCCGCATTCTCTAGCCGTGATGCTGCTCCGCCAGCATTCAATGCACGTCGTGATGTCGCGGAAGGCCGCCGGCTGGACTTTACCTCCAGAGGCCGTGAACCGTTCAACGACAAGTTTACTGTGAGTGAGTTGCGTTCCGCTCTGGCTTCGTGCGCGGACACCGCCCATGGTCCGGACGATGTCCCGTACGCCATGCTTCGACAACTGGGTGAGCGAGGCATGGCCTTTCTGTTAGATTTGTTCAACAGGATCTGGGTGGAAGGTCTTCTCCCAGACTCCTGGCGAATCTCTACTGTGCTCGCCTTTCGCATGCCGAGGAGAGATCACTCTACTCCGACCGGTTTCCGCCCAATCTCTCTAACCTCTTGCGTGTGCAAGTTGGAGAAATTGGTAAATGTTAGATTAGCCTATTTCCTGGACAGCGGAGGCCATCTGTCTTCTGCACACTGTGGCTTCCGTAAGTTCCACTCCACGTCGGATGCTCTGCTCCAACTGGAAAATGCCATCTGCGAGGCTTTCCTTCGTAGACAGCACTACGCCACGGTGTTTTTCGATCTGGAGAAGGCCTATGATACCGCATGGCGATACGGTATCATGGAGACTCTCCACACGATGGGGGCGAGGGGACGCCTCCCAATGTTTATATCTGAATTTGAAGACATTTGATGGTGTATTGTAATTGCAAGCCATGGCTAACAGCCCTTCTACTTTAATGCTGAGATGATCTCCAACTGAATTAAAAAGATAAAACTTGATATAGGCAGAAAAAAACTCTCTTGTCCATTTCAGTACAGACGCGTAGCTCACAATTTATTCAGGAAAAAAACATGTTTCTGCATAAGAGGAGCTGCAATAAATTGATAGAAAGTTTGCATATTCAGTGTTTTACCTCTGGATATCATGCTACATATAAATGAAACACACCGAATATTCAGTACAATCAGGGTTTAACCTCTGCATTTTGCTTATTCGGTGTTTCTTCAATGTTAACATGGTAGTGTCATGTATATTTGGTGTGTGGCCAATTTCTAACTCAAAATGAGTCAAAGATGAGCGTAAACCAATGCCAGAAATGGAATCTATGTGTTGAACTATATAAGAGTCAATATATAACTCAAATTGGGAAAATTTGTATATTTGGTGTTCTTCCTTTGCACGGTAGAGTTGCTCCAAGGCCGCACACGATAATTCCAAATCACATGTCAATTGCTGAGAGTCGTACCTCACTTCTTCAAAGCAACGTGGTGCGTATCTCATTGAGAAGGAAATCCTGGCCATTCAGGCTCAGGATAGTCTCTCATTTCGCAAGGCTAAGGACTTGGTCCTGGTGCGCCTGGCTCTGCCTGGCACATCCTATGCCTCAATGTTGAGAAAGACACACTCTCCTCCTGGCCCATCCGAGTCTACAAGTACGGTCGTTTCCGCGCCCATTCGGAAACCTTCTGCAGGTTCTACCCACCCTGGGCACTCCCAGAATAAAGCTTGCGGCATAAAAGGTTCACACCCAGTCCTGGATGATTAATTGAGCTGCTGAAATTTATCTTGGAAAATAATCTAGATGATGATCTTAGTGAAATGTGAAATTACGAAACTGATAAAAATCCTCTTGACAATTCCCATGACTTCATCAGAGGCAGAATGCTGCTTTTCAACACTGAAAAGAATAAAAACTTCTCTAAGTAGCATTATGAATTCTGAAAGACTGAATGCACTTGCAGTGCTTTCAATGGAGACAAAATTCCTCAGTAGTCATCCAGACATCAAGGAGACCATTTAACCAAAAATGTCATCCAGTTCCTCAAATTAACATTGGATATGACAACTTGTTTCTACTTGAATGTACATTTGTGACCATAAAGGATTAAATTCAGAACTAATTTGTAATAATTCATAAAGTGTACACAAAGACTATCTTTTTTATAAGATTTTACCCCAATTGATGCATAATGCTTACATCATAGGATATGGTGACTTATGGTTTTGGTACTAGTAGCCAGATGGGTGCTGTAAAAATGAACTGCATCATAGGATATAATCAATTTACACAAACTTATTGTGCAGCATCACTATTCCTTTGAATGGCTGTTTATATTTTTTCTACTAATAACCATAGCTGGGTATGACTTTAATACTTTCAGGTGCTACTTTGACATTGCTGCCCGATCTGGTGTGACTGCAACTATTTTTGTCCCCCCTCCTCCTTCCTCCTCAGTTCGACTTTGCAACTGTGACCTTTTTTTTTGTGTGTGACTCCGCTAAATTACAAAGTAAACTTTAGTGCGATAACAGAAAAATGCTTTTATAAGGCAGAAAAACATATATTTATCAGATTTTTTAAATTTTTGAGTTAATACACAGCCTAAACTAATATCTACAGGTCATCATCCTCCTCCTCCTCGATGTCCTCCTGGCCCATCTTCTCCTCCAGAAGGTCCATGTTTCCTTTGAGGAACACAAGCTCCTCAAAGTTGACCTCATCCAGGGAGGACCTCTTGGCCCTGAGCTGGGAAAGGGGGTATTGTACTTAATGAATAAGTCCACCCACACCTTCCTGTGCTGGTAGGGGAACAGGGACTAGGCCAGCTCGCCTTTAAAGGGCACCCACTCCTCCATGAACTTCCTCAGGACCTCCCTCACATCCTGCTGCTGCTGCTGCATGGCTGGGCCTCTAGCAAACAGCTTGTTGAAGAGGTGGGCATCCAAGTCCTGGGGTTCCTGCACTTCTGGCTGGCTAGGCTGATGCTGCTGCTGCTCCTCTTCCCTGGGCTTGATGATAGCCCTTAGCTCTGTGGTGATCATGTCCCTGATCTCCTCCACCTTGTCAGGGGCAATGCTCTCCAGAGCCTTGGGGGTGAAGTTGGGTTGGACGGCTGTGGCCATAAGGAGGTCGCCATCGTCAAAGAGGTGGCCAAACCTCTTCTCATAGCCCCTGAGGAGGGCTTGCACCAGGGGCCTGGCATGCACCAGGTTGCCATTCTGGCTCTGCTCCTCAAGGCTGGCCTTCATCAACCAGAGTTGAGGAGGAGGATGCCCATGTAGGCCCTTCTTCCCCCCTGAAGCATATCCAGGCTCTGTGCCACAGGCTGCATCAGCAGCTTGTACTATTTGAGGACCTAAAAAAGGAATATTAATATCGTTTAGTTAACTAAGCTTATATAATTAAACTTAGAACAATTTCATTTCTAAGTAAAAATATTAAAATAGTGATCGCTATTAGCGCGCTACTTTATGCTTACTTGGATGTCCACCTGTGTGATGGGAGAAGCCCCTTGGGCTGGTTGATCAGGATGGTGTTGATGGCATCCAGCTGGTCACCAACAAACACTCAGGACCTCCAGCAGGACCACCACATAATCATAGAGGTGGTTCCATCTGTATCAATAAAACATTTTATTTAAATAAACTATCAGAAACTTACAAAATCCAATTTTATATCATCGCCAACAATTTCTTATGCTAAATTTAAATTTTATAATAGTGTTTAGTTGCCACTGGAGTCTTCAGTTTTCTTTTGGCAGCCTCCTTGATCCAGGCCCGTAGCCAGGCTGTGATCTTTTGGGGGGTTAATTTTTTATAAATATGTCATTTTTGACTAGGTGAGGTGGCATTACCATTAATATTACCAGTAAATTGCCTTGTTCGGCGATGAAATAAGCGAGCAATTGCCTGAAGTAAGCCTAAATAGGACTGCACCCACCTTATAATATTGATGCAACAACAAAAAGGTTAGTGATGAGCAGAGGTATGCTGGGATCAGCTTGGTCTGGTTCACCCGAATGGGTTGTTAGATTTCTGTGAAATCATCAAAGTGTTTGTTGATTTCTAATTACACAATAACAATCATCAGTAGCTTAACTTAAAATTGGAAAAGAAGCCTTAATTTTGCTTAACATTATGGCAGCTAAAAATTTATGCAAATCAGTAAAAATTAATATTGATGTCTTAGAATAACTTCTTTCCCTCAAGAACCTCATACGTCATACTACCTATACAGTCATGCCCCATTTATATAAATGAAAAACTGGCCAAAAAATGCTTACCATCTTTCCCATTCTGACTGCCACACCCCTTACCCCGATGAGGGACAGCTTGATTTGTCACTGTCTAAATCGAAAGTTCAGAACTGATTGTTGATTTATTGCCAGCCCTGGTGATGAGTCTAAATCTCTTAAAATGTTAGCATGCGATAATGAAATTGCCCTGAATTTATGAATGGGTCGCCACAGCCGGGCCAGTTCGCATTTTCTGAAATGAACTTGAATATCAACGCTTGTTTCATAATAACTAATATAATGCCCTCCTAGCAAAGCTAGATATGCACTGATTCAATCATTGCAAGAGAGAAGATAGTCATGGCAAAAATTATAATTAGGTAACTGCATGATGTTACATGGTAATCATTAGGTAGGTTCATACTCACATTCAAATACTCAATCCCTCCTAGTAAAGGTATTAAATGAAATATTATTACTTTGAAATACATTCCTTTTTAATGCATATCAGAAAATAAAATTATAGCTCCATTTATAATTCAAACAAGGTTTTCAAATGTGAGAAATGGCAAAAAACAATTCTATTACGTGGAACCATTCCAGTACTTGTCAATGGCAGTCCTGCTCTCCTGACATGCCTCTGTCCAGAGCTGCTTCTGAGACTTGTTTTGAATAACCTCCATCTCATGTCACAGCAGAAATAAGGCAATAGCCGCTCCTGATTAGTTGCAATTGGTCAATATCAAGAAACATCTCAGAGCATGGTAGCAAAGTGGAAATAGATGCCACCAACTCGCTGTTGCACTCTGAGAAGTGTCTCTCCAACTCATTGGTTATTGAATCCAGTATTTAAAAAAAAAATGCAGACATGAGTGGTTGCTCTGCATCTTGTCCTGTAGATGCAGTCACAATGAAGGAGTCCAGTCTGCGTGGATATTTTCAAACTCGTTTTGTCAGTTGTGGAGCTGTTTCATGTCGACAACATTTAAGCTGGCATGCTTCTAGAAGCTCTAAAAACTTCTCTTTATTTTGCATGTTGCCTATCATATGAACTGTTTCACTGACAATTTGGTAACCATGGGCAACTGAACACTCCCTAGATTGCAGCATCTTCTCGGCTGGCTTTAATGCACCTGACAATACAAACCTCTCTTGAGATAAGAGCCTTTTCAACCCAATAGCAGTCACCCACCCTCAGCAAAAAAATCCAGTGTTGATATAATAATGTTATATTTTTCCACAATGGTGTTAGTGGTCTTGAAAGGCTCACCCCAGTGATGTTCCATTAGATGCACCAAGGTGGAGCACCTGACTTGCTGTACATGGTGTGAACGTTAGGCTTTGCCAAGAAGTCATTCAACTGCTGACACACATCAAAAAACCTTTTGCACTATGTCCACTTTCTGACAAACATGAACAACAACAAGGTGAAGTTGATAGTTAAAACAGCGTATGTACAGGATATTTCTCTGAACATGATCAGAGATTCAACATTGTACTCCTGAGTGCTTGCCTAATGCCTGAGATGAGAGATGCCCCATCATAACACTGTGCCAATAACAGTTTAAGATCGAAATCTTTCAAAGCCTGCAGAAGGTGCTCAGTGATGTAGTCTGTATCAAATCTCTCCAACTCATAGAGCCTAAGAAGAGTTTCAGTTGGTGGTCCATTCATTTTGACAAACCTGATCACAACAGAAAGAAGCTCAATTCCAGCCGAATCTCTGGTCTCATCACATTTAATAGTGAACAACTCCATATTCGTTGTTTTGATCTCCTGTACACTTTTCTCCCTTACCAACTGTGCCATCATTCCAATCACTTCATTTTGAAAATGTGGAGATGTGTAATTTGGATTTTCTGGAATTATTTGACCAATTTTAGCAAATTATCCATCATTTTCATAAATAATCCTGAATGGATTCTGCCAATCTCTTCCTCACTCGCTCTGAATGGCAACTCATTTGTTGTGAAGAATTTGATGACTTCAAATACTCTGGAGAGATAGTATGTTATTTTTTACTTGGCTATCACAGAGAGATTCAAGTGAACCACCTTCTTTCTCAAACCTTTTATGATCTACCCATGAAGCCATTGTAATCATATGGGACTTTGATCCTGTATTTTTGGAAAAACTTTTTCCCCTCTCTATTACATTTTAACAGTTTTTGAAACCTTCTGTGGTGTACACCTTATCTCGATCATTACCAGCAAGATACTTACGGCAAGGAAAGCAGAAGCACGAATCATCTTCCACACAATATTCCAGCCAAGGCCAGTCAGAGTATCATTTGTTTTTGAATGAGTGTGACTTTGTTTTCCAAACATATTCTTCAGTGGGTTCAATACATGAGGTTGAGTAGGATTATGATCACCAAGATCGGATGGAGGCTAATGGTGAGAGATTCCACCAGAATCAGAGGTAAACGAAATCTGGTTGAAGAGCAAACATGCTGTTGAGAAGAGGGAGAATTATTTGCAGTCACTTTCACTGAGACAACCTCATCAGATGAAACTGTGGCTCTTTTTGTCCTTAACACAAAAACATCCATTTTATCTGTAAGAGAGACAAGGTTTCAAACAAGGTAGAGAAATTTATACATTATTAATTATTTTATAAATATAAAACCCTATATATGGAGATATGTTTGATTTGATCAGACAAAAACAAAGTTTAACAACAAGGTAGTTGCCCTTTATAAAGAAAATTGTAATTACTTGTATATAAAAATTAATATTTTAAGTAATGCTTAATAATAACCTAAATATACACTTTGTAAAGAACAAGGTCTGCTGACCAAAAGGTTGTGTGCCCTCACTTATTCTGATTTATGTCCTTACGACTTTGAAAACTTTCAATAATTCCTGGAGTAACCTTGGGAGTACCTTGGCAATTATATCATTTGAAAGAGAATGTAAACACCTTAAAGGTTTCAAATTTCAGTGGAATCAGCTGAATAGTTATGATGTTATTGCCCCCAAAAAACTAATTACCTGGTTAACATTGGGTGACTTTGGCAATTATATTATTTGAAAGGAAATGTAAAACAATATAAGGGTTTCAAATTTCATTAGAATCAGCCAAATAGTTATGTTATTGCCCCCCAAAAACTAATTCCCTGGCTAACCTTAGGAGAACCTTAGCAATTATATCATTCAAAAGAGAATGTAAAACAACAATGGGTTCAAATTTCGTTAGAATTGTCCGAATAGTTGTTATTGCCAAAATAAAATAATTCTCTGGCTAACCTTGGGAGGGCTTTGGCAATTATATCATTTGAAATATAATGTAAAACAACATAAGGGTTTCAAATTTTGTTAGAATGGTCAGAAGACATATTTATGATTTTATTGCCAAAAGAAAATAATTCCCTGGTTAACCTTGGGTGGACTTTGGCAATTATATCATTTGAAAGAGAATGTAAAACAACAACGGTTTCAAATTTGGTTAGAATCTGAAGAATATTTATGGTATTGCCAAAACAATATAATTCCCGGGCTAACATGGGAGGACTTTGCCAATTGAATCATTAGAAAGAGAATGTAAAACAACATCAGCGTTTCAAATTTTGTTAGAATTGTTAAATTATTAAAAAAAAGAAGCAAAACAGGGACCGACTGACCGACATAGAGAGATGCAGAGTTGCTTGCAACTAAAAATGTACAATATTGAAGACAAGATATAACATAGTGGGTATATTGAATAATAAACATAATTAAATATAAATAAATATGCACATTTCAAGCAATATTAAGGAAATGCAACAGCTTTTAGAGTGTATAGGGTTAAATGGATGAATTTTGTTAAAAAATGCATATAGTTTTGCTGGGAAGAATGAGGTCAAACATTCAATAAATACCAAAATGCATATAGTTTTAGTGGGGAGAGTGGGGCAAAACATTTATGGTCACCTGATTATAAAGATATTGATTAAAAAATCCCATATCTGAAACTTTATTAAAACAAAATTTTAATAAAAAATAATACTTTCGGGGGGGCTGGCCGCAGGCTACAGGTATTTTATCATAATTTTTACTTCTTTCTACTTCTTCCAGTACCAGTCTTTATTTACTCCATGATATGTAGCATAACTTCAACATGACCTTGGGAATGTGTTATTTGCTGACTTCACAATGATAATAATGTAGATATAATTAAATATATATATATTTTGATATCCATCTTATACTGATTCACAGTGTATAGATGAGGATATTTTACTATTAAAGTAGAATCCTAGCTTGTTTAAATGTAAATCAATAGCTTTAACTTCACCATGGTGGCATTAAAATATTTAAAAATACAATAGAACTCTTCCACTCATTTCATGTTCTGCTACTCTACTTTTCGGTCATTTCGCTATAATATTTCACTCATTGTATGAGTTGCAAAGACTTTTACAGATGTTGGATTTACTATACTATATATTGGTTGCTTACCCCTAAGTGGGTTGTTGAGTGAAAATTTAAAGAGGAAAACTAACTTTGTTTAGGCCCAGAAATAAAAACAATAACATTTGTACAACTTGCCATAAGAGCGATTACTAGTGAGATTTAGTGATTTTTTTCATTTTATCCACACATTAAAAAAATACCATCTTGATATTTAAGTTTTCAGTTCGCCGTAATTACATATATCTAACGTTGAGAATGGAGTGATAAGAAAAAGCCACTTACCAGCCAGTTCGTTATTGGCTACCGTGATTACCAAGCCAACAAAACTTGAAAAGTTCAGAGTCCATAAGTAGCATTATTGTTGTATTTTTTTTATTTGAAATTATAGGATTTTGTTATTATAATACATGCACCACTTGTATTTTTATCATAAAATTGATTTATAAAATATTTAATATAATCAGTTTGGGAAATAGAATTGCAAATGGGATTTTCAGGATTGTGTAGATGGTGTTTGCTACAAAATTATTGGAATGGACTTCCAGAATTGGCAATGAATTCTTAGAAAGTTTAAATGTATTTTAACTTATGGAATAGCTATGGAAAAAATACAATTATAGATCTTTACTATGCAGTCAGTTCTTCCAACTAGTTAGCCAACCAGGCAGTTCACAAAACCAAAATAGTAATATGAAGCTGGAGCCACAGGCAAAATAACCTCTTCCAGAAGATACCTGTGAGTAAATGTACATGCTTGTTGTGTAATGTTTCACACAAGAGAGAACTCCATTGTTTGTAACTGAAATCATATTAAAAAAATGGGGGGGGGGGGCTATGTCCCCCCATGGCTATGGGCCTGCCTTGATCTGGTTGGCCACCACTGGGGACCTGTTCTGGAGGTTCTACAGGGCCTGGATCTTGGCTGTGGTCCTCCTCCACTCTGATTTTTCCTTGCTCCAGCCCTGGACATCCCTAACATCTGTTGTCTCCAACTGATTGACTGTGTGGGCGCTGAAACAATAAGATATTTAAATATTCAATAAATTCAAAGATTAGTTAAATGACTTCAATCTTTATTTCTTAATATATCAGCGCTAGATGCCGCTATTGTTGGCACCTGCAGTGTTGGTGAGGTGGCAGACTTGGGTTGTCCGCTTAAGCCCTCAGGCACACCTGGAGATCCACAACCTGGATGGTCAGTCTCAGCCAGTGGCGTCATTGTCTCAATGAACCACCTAAAGATGAAATATGTAAATTAATATATTTTAAATTTTTAATAAAAATGTTTTAAAACATCACGACACTAAGATGCTATTTTACTAGTTAAAAAATTAAACTTAAAATAGCTACTATTATTTCTCTGAATTTTTCTCACAAGGTGTAACACTGCCTGGCCCTCTCCTGGTTGAACTTAGCCCTGAAGCTCTCCTCCAAGCACATCTGGCACTTCTTGCGGGCCTCACTCTCCCTTGACTGGGAGCGACACGCTTGTTGAGCCCCTCAATGGTGGCAGAGAACTGAAGGAGCTGGTCCTTGTGCATCTGATATAAAAATATTAACTTTTAACTTTGCAATAAAATTTTTAATTTTCTTTGCTAAAATTTGCATAAAGTAGCAGGACTAGTAGTACCAGTTATTTATTGTAAACTTAGCTAATTATTTAAACTTGCATTCTTGTAATGCTGCTTGAGGTGGTTCCTGGTATGGGTGCTGTAGGTAAACCCCTTCTTGCCTTTGCAGCCAGGATGTTAGCACTTAGCAAGGCAATTGTGGATCTTCCTGAGAGACCTCCCAACCACCTTCTCATCAGTTCTCACAAATTTTTCAAAGACATAAAAACTGAAAGAGATAGAAATGTTTCAATGACAATTTATTGAATTTAAATATTTAGATTTAATATTTATAAATCTTTAAATCATGAAAAGAAGTGAATTTACTAAATTTTGACATTTGATTTTGCTACTTTACTAGAGTGGCACAGCGATTTTCTTACCTCTCAAGAGTCTTTAAGCAGCTTTTCAGGTCCTTGACAGCCTCCTTGTTGCCCCCCTGGCTTTGGTTGCCAGCTTCCCCTGTCTTCTCATTCTCCACAATCCGAGTCCAGGTACAAAAAAAGGCATGTAACTATCCCTGTCACTGCTCTCACTTAGCATAGGAGTGCTGCTCCTGACCTACTATTGGCTGCACTGTCACCAGAAAAACTCCTGCTCCTATTCCCGCTCCTTGTGTTAAACTTATCCATGTCTATGTCTCAGGTTTTCCAATCTGTAAAAGAACAAAAACTTTACAAGAATCTTCAGTAACTAATAATAAATTAAGCTCAATAAAAGCCACAAGAAGAAAGTTAGTGAAAAACACCCATGCTACAACCACTCGCAGGGTGGCATCAGAAAAGAAAGAAATGATGAAATAAGAAATTCAGATCAGTGAAGGACATCACTCTTAACCTTTACCGGTTTAATTACTAAACAATCGAGATTTTCTAAGCTCATAGGGTGGCCTAATGGATTTAAAGAAACTTAAAACCATGCGAGTTTAATAGACTATATCATTATGATCTTGAAATTTAGATCCAAGGCCTATTCTACGTACGATGGTCCAAATTTTACTTATATTGTTTAATTTTAGGCATGTTAAAGCTAGAATGCTGTTAGGTTTTAATTACATCTTACACTTCACAATAATGTTTTTGTCTTAGCCACAAGAAAAGTATAAGCACATATAACAATACAATAAAATGAGATTAATTCGCACGATGAACACTACAAGGCATAACACATTCTCAAACATTTTTAACTGACAAGACAGGTTTAAAACTTGGTTCACATCTGCAAAGTGTATGTAATTTTACTAATTTATAATAAAATTCAGAATGACAAACTTTTGGGGGGTACGTTTAGGTAGTTTCATGTAATGTCAGTCTCATATAATGTGAAAATTTTAATTTATCGTAAACGGAAAGTTAAAAATCAAATAAAAATAAAGTTAGCTGTTACCAACTCAAATTTGACATTTTTAGCCAAATTGGGCTTTAAAACTGGCTTAAAACAGCCGTGATAATTTCTATTTAAAAAGTCGTCTTTGTGATTGTTCAAAGTCATGGAAAATTGTCGGTGTGACTTTGCTTAGTCCGACTTTTTCAAAGCATCTTTGACTTTGCAACTTCGAAATTCATATTACAGCAAAGTCGCAAAGTCACAACTTATTGCCGCAATGCCCAGCTCTGCTAATAACCTTATTTAAATGCTATATTACTCCATTAGGAACCAAGCTGTTTATATAATAGCCTCCCTCTCTATCATTTTTTTTTTTTATACTCTGCTGGTTTAGATCTCACATAAAAGTATTCAGAATAACTATCATAAATCCAAGCATATTCAAGGTTCTGTTGTCAATGTGCACAGGGAAGGAGAGATGTTAATTCTTGCTTATCAGGGTTCTCAACACTGTTATGGCTAACTATCCTCATCTTTTACTTATCAGTTTATCTACTTTTACTCCTTGAAGCAGTCCCCCTCATTACTTTTGACACTGCTATTTAGCCATTATCCAAATGCACACTTCTGCTAGTTGCACCCACTAATCACTATGGATCACTCATTCTTTTCACATGAAAGTGAACATATCTAAATCCCTAAAATAAGCCATTAACAATGTGAATTTAAATTATGAAAAGAGCACAAACTGATTCCTATAAGATCAACATCCATTAGTGACATGAAGAATATTGGTCCCATTGGTTATCTTGGTTGCTCTGTGTGTAATTTATTTTTGTTCTTCTTTAAGCAGGACTTTGGAGAGATTTCATTGAAGGAAGAAGTTAGTGAAGAATTCTTTCATGCAGAGATGAGTTCTTTTACTAAAGATGATGGACTATGTGAAAAATCTGTAAACTCATCCACTAAGTTGTTGCAACCAGACTCCCTCCAAGAAAAGGTAATTACAATTTATAATGGAAAAAAATTCCTATTTTCATCTGTTTTTAATGGCAATAGATTTACCACTGATCTGCACTCATTTTAAGAAGCTCCTTAAGTGGGGTACCTAGTGGGTATAGACTTATTCACTTGGCACAGATGCCAGATAGGCATCAAAAAAATGCTAAACTTGGTACCTGAGGGAGCAGCAGCATGTCCTCCTGGCCTGAGTGCAAATAGGGAAGACCCCACTCACTTGATTGACTTGAACCCTTTGATGAGACCTGAGGACACTGGTGCATTTGCCGTGTTTGTCTCTCTCGGCACCTATTTTCCTTCTATGTCTATCCCCTCAATTCTTTGTCTACCTGCAAGAAGGTGGATTGTGTAGCTCGGGGAGAAATCCCAAGCTACAACTGAAAGCTGGAGGAGAACCACAACCCCTCCATTTCAATGTAGACTGTTGTACCCTTGTACCTGGAGGACCACCATATCCTCCTGGCTCCACTGCCTGCAAGGATTGACCCGACTACAGAAGGAACCTACACTTTGGATCCAGGTCTCGGGAAGCTGGTGAGTTTCCCCACTCTGAGGCTAGTGACCAAGCCATATTCACCACTCTGACCTGTCTACCAGGACATCCAGAGGATTTGGTCTGGGGTTCCCAAGAAGTGGGAGTGAATGGTCTCTACTCTGTAAATGTTCTTCATTTACATACGAAGCATTAATAAAATGTAAGAAATTATTATTAAGGAAATAAAGTAAGTGCACTAAAAAGTAAATTAAAGAGAATAATAGATATCTTATTTCATGATAGACCTGCTTACACAGGGTGTCTACTGCCCTTGAAGTCCTTGAAAAGCCCTTGAATTTACTTTTTGCCCTTGAAATCCTTGAAAACTCCTGAATTTGATTAAAAAGGTAGATGGTCCTTGAATTTAAAAAATAAATCACTTAAGTGATTGTCAAATGATTTTTAAAATTCACTATTTATATACTTTTTAATATCTATTAACAAAATAGTAGTATTTAAGTTAATCTACTCACTAATGTGAGTCAACATATGTATGCTTTGGATGCATTGTATTTTATGATGGATGCTCACTATACTTCTGTGACTGTTGCTTAGATACCTTGTTCTTGTTTTTTTTTGCACTGGTGAGTTGATTTTGGTTATGCTTTGCTTATAACCCATTTTTCCCTTAAATACATCACCTTCGTCAATGTCCCATAATGTTTATTGCACTTTTTTAATTTAAAGAAAAAAACTGCTAAAACCCATCCTTGATTGATGTTTAAAAAAAGTCCTTGAATTCAAAATCACCAAACAGCATTGAATTACAACATTTTAAATTTATATACTTAAAATGGTCATCCCTATGTAAATATAAAATATACACAAGTATATGTGTGTATAAGTATATATACATATATACTTCACTCATTAATTGTGATGAGAAAACAGGGAGGGGTCTCGAGAACCACCCCTACACTCTTCTTCACGTTCGACTGTGATAAGCTCCCTGAGTCAGTGTGTGCCGGTTGGTATCGCTATCGCATGAAGGCATTCTTGCCACTGCTGCAGAGGTGTTACTACTGCTACCACTTCAGCCATGCGAATTGCTCCTGTCAACATTCAAAGTCGTGGTTACCCTAAGTCTGTGTAAGTTGCTCCAAGGCCGCACACGATAAGTCCAAATTGTGTATGGCTAAATGTGTCAATTGCGAACATCCACCTGCTGTTTCTTCGAAGCAATGTGGTGCGTATCTCCTTGAGGAAGGAAATCCTGGCGGTTCAGGCCCAGGATCGTCGCTCATTTCATGAGGCTAAGGACCTGGTCCTGGCGCGCCCATCGCTGCCTGGGACGTCTTATGATCTTGAAGGTGCCTGTGCCGCCGAGAGACTACAGTCATTCCCTAAGTCTTTTGGGTTTATGGCTAGGAAACTTCTTTGAGAGCTAGGTATATCTCTCGGGCCAGTGCCCCGTAAGGGGCGCTGCGATTTGCCATCCTGGCTGCCATGCTGACGGGACTCAGCACCCCGTCTGACCCGAGCTTAGCCTCTTCTCCTTCTTTCAGACAGCCTGTATTTTTCCCCTACTTCGTCTCTTTTCATACAACCTCTCCCACAACTTTCTCTGGTCAGCCTCTAATTTCACACGGTAGATGCTGACCTTCTTCTCAGCCAACCTTCCAGGATTGGGGCTGAGGGAGGGAGGGGATAATGTTCGCTAACCACTGAGCTCCGGTCTGGTGTAGTTGGTTTTTAACAACCTGCTTCATCCCCAATCACACCTTCCTCAAATCCCCTTTCCTTCTCACTTCACACACTATTAATTTTTTTAGGCCGTGTCCAAGGTGGAGCCGCGATGCTAAGGGACTGCCAGGCCACCAGGCGGGAGGGATGTTCCGAAATGGCGGCACCTGGCTCAGCCAGGTCCTGTACGCACCCCTTGCAGAGCGGGCTACTGCGAGGGGTGATGAGCTATTACTTCCCGTGGAACAAATAGGGTCACCATGCCCATGGATGAAAATATAAAAAAAAACATCTCTTCCCAATTCCCCTTGTTCATCAACGAGGCCACCCTCGGCCAGCTCCACAGACAAATGGAGGGCCCCCTCCCCCCTGTGCTTCCGCAGGGGATGCCTCCATATGTCTTTAATCGGAGAGGAGGCTTACTCCTCTCCTTCGCCTACAGGTGTAGGGGACTCCCCCTCACCCCCTACTCTGGAGGTGCTTTGGGGCACCTCCATTTTTCCAGCGGCAGTCCCCTCTTTTCTTTCCAAGGGGACTGCCAAGAAAGCCAGCAGGCAGCTCATAGCCGACCGGTCCCCAGTGAAGCGGCTCGGTAGGGCAAACCCCCTTAAGGGGGAGAGGGAAGCCAGGCCCCTCGGGCGCTTCCCTTAAAAGACCTGCTGGCCAGAATACTAAACCTTGCTGGGGTCGCCGCCTGTGCCTCCCCATAGATGAGTGGGGATGCTGCCAACGGGAGCTGCGATATCCTGGGATGGGATGGCCAACTGGAGGCCCCTCTTGTGATAGACATGGTCCTTGAGACAACCCAGCCTCAGACGGTAGGGCCTTCTATGGGGGGGAATCCGGGCTCGGCGCCAAGCACCGAACCCGAATCCGCCCCTATGCAAGGTCCTCCTCAAACGGCTGGGGTCTCCGAGGCATTACAGGGAGGGAAGGGATCTCCTCCAACCGGTGCCCCTGCGACCACCAGGACCTTCTCCATCTCGGAGAAGGACCTGGCTGAGGCCGGTCCATCTGGCCTAGGGGCTTCTGCCGGCGGAGCGGAGAAGCGGGTTCATTTCCCGCCGTCCTCTCCTAAAAGGTAAAAAAATAAGAAAAAGACAAAAAAGACTCGGGGCTCCTCTCCATCCGCGGGGGGCTGCAGGGGCGGATGGGTCTGCTGCCACTTTGGTAGACGACCAAGCCAAGATCGGCACATCCGGCCCCTCTGCCCCCCTTCCCCCCGGGTCTGGAGCCCCCGACTATGACTAAGATGAAAAGAGCGAGGGCGGAGCCTCGATAACATCGGGGCCCCTCATTCAGAGGCTACCTGACGTTTTCGAGCCCGCTGGCTTCAAACGCTTCCTCGTTATTCGCTCCACTGATGGCAGCATGTTGTCCAAGGGCAACATGATCCATCAGAGGAGAGGATTAGCTAGTGCAATTGGTGACCCTTTTCTCAGACGGGAGCCTTCTGGTGAATGCGGCGAATCCCGCCGAGATAAGTGCTCTTTGGACACTTCATGGCACCCCGGTGAGTGTGACGCCGCACTCTACCATGAACTTTGTGAAAGGAGTAGTTTATGCGAGGGAACTTGTTGACTACTCCACTGAGGACATCACCTTAGAGCTGGGCCTCGAGACCCACCCCTACACTCTTCGTCACATTCGACTGTGATCTATAGCGACTCACAAAGCGCCCTGAGTGCTCTCGGGGCATTGGAATCTCCGCATCCCCTGGTTCGCGATATCCGTGAGGCCACGGTTTTGGCAAGCCGGGCAGATGTCGAGATTATCTTCTGCTGGGTTCCTGAACATGTAGGAATTGTGGGGAATGAGCGCGCCAAAGAGTCCGCGAGGACTGTTCGACCGGACCAGCGTTTCGCTCTTCCTCACACCGACCTCATGTCAGGAATACGGGCAGCTCTTCGGATTGCTTGGCAAAGAAGATGAGAGACGGTCGAAGGGAACTTAAAGTTGCGTGCGATTGCGCCGCGACTGTTTTCCATGGGCCTATCCCCCAATGCCGCGGTGGCTTCAGGTTGCTTTCTGTCGTCTCCGAATCGGACACACTCGTGTGACGCATCGCTATTTGATGGAGCGCTCGCCTGCGCCCTATTGCAACGACTGCGTCGTTCCCCAGACTGTTCGGCACATTCTTGTCGAATGTTCCAGTCTGGGTGATCTTCGCGCACGATACCTTTCCCGTTACCGGGATGGGCGGGGTGGCTACCGCCTGTCCCTTGTACTCGGGACAGATTCGTGCACATTGACTTGTGGACTTTTGGGGGAGGCCGGGCTTCTCCCCTTTATTTAAGTTTCTTTTTTTTTGTTATTGTTTTGTTTGTAGGTTGCACTCTCCTGCACCGGGGTGAGGGGGACCTTCCCCTGCTGCCGGAGATTGCTTCCTGATTGTTAAGTTTTTCAAATTTATATCATTGTTGAGTTTTCCATATTTTTGCTTTAAAGTAGCCTAGTTCTAGGCTGCCGTGTATTTCGGCAACTTATGCCCAAGTGGGTAGTTGCCAGATGGGCTCTATAAAATTTTAAAAAAAAAATCGACTGTGACAAGCTCCCTGAGTCGGTGCGTGCCGGTTGGTACCGCTACCGCGTGAAGGCATTCGTGCCACTGCCGCGGCGGTGCTATTACTGTCACCATTTCGGCCATACGAATCGTTCTTGTAGACGTGCAAAGTCGTGGTCACCCGAAGTCTGTGTAAATTGTGCCTAGGCCGCACACGATAAGTCCAAATCGTGTGTGGCCAAATGTGTCAATTGCGGAGAGCCGCAGCCCGGTTCTTCGAAGCAATGTGGTGCATATCTCCTTGAGAAATAAATCGTGGCCGTTCAGGCCCAGGATCGACTCTAATTCCGCGAGGCTAAGGACTTTGTCCGGGCACTCCCGGCTCTGCCTGGGACGTCTTATGCCTCAATAGTTAGAAAGGCACCCTCTGCTCCTGGCCCATCCATGCCAACGAGCACCGTTGTTTCCCCGCCCATTCGGAGCCCTTCTGTGGGTTCTACTCAACTCGGGCGCTCTCCTGGTAAAGCTGGCGGTAGAAAGAGCTCGTCTCGTCCCGTTCCCCGTTCCCCAGGAGACCATGCTAAGCGCGTTTACCCTACCCGCCCTCACGGGGTATAAGGGTCTTGCGACCCCACCACCGCAAGATGGCCGGGATGGGGGATGCGCGGCTTACACCCGGCATGATGTCTCCGTTCTGCCTCTCACTTTAGATACCTCCTTTCAGGCAGTGGCTGTGCAGCTTCACCTGGATAGGAGGTATACTATCATTTGTGCGTACATTCCACCGTCAGCTGACTTCGACGCTGGGGACTTCCGCCGCGTCGTGGCACGGTTGCCGAGGCCCTTTCTCTTGCTTGGAGATTTGAACGGCAGGCATCCTCTCTAGGGAGATTACTCAATAGATCCCAGGGGACAAGTCCTTTCCGATCTGATCGAAGAGCTTGAGATAGGTGTCTTAAATGTGGATGAGTTTACGCAACACTGCCCGAGAACCGCTTCATATTCTTGCCTTGATCTATCTTTGTGCTCTTCGGATGCACAGCCTGATTTTGATTGGGGGGTGGTCGATGAGCTCCATGGTAGTGATCACTTTCCCATTCAAATAGCATTTTGAGGGCAACTCCCGCCTGAGAGGCCACCTCGGTGGTGCTTGGCGCGGCCGCGGTGGTCCGCATTTCAGGAAATGACTGAATTCTCTATTTCAGTCCACGAGTTTAGGTCTTTTGATGAGGACGTTGAGTTCTTCTCCGGCAACCTCAGCACCGTTGGCCTGATTACTATTACCAGTACGTCTGGCCGTTTTGCACGCCGAACACTCCCATGGTGGTCGGCCGAGTGTGAGACGGCCCTCAAACAGAAGCGTTATGCCTACATGCGCTATAAGCGCCGCCCGAACGATTTCACTGTCGCTGAATTTCGTCGGGCTAGGGCTAGGTTCCGGTATATTTCAAAGCACGCCCACCGCTCTTCCTGGCGGGAATACGTGTCTTCACTTACGGTCAAGACCCCTCTAGCAGAGGTGTGGAAGCGAGTCAAAAGGATTAGGGGCAAGTTCTCGCAGGACCCCCCTCCCTTTCTCCAGGAGAATGGGACTGCAATCTCGGACCCCGCGTCCGTGGCTGAATCCTTAGCGACCGCTTTTTCCGCATTCTCTAGCCGGGATACTGCTCCGCCAGCATTCAATGCGCGTCGTGATGTCGCCGAGGGCCGCCGAGTGGACTTTGCCTCCGGAGGCGTTGAACCCTTCAACGACGAGTTTACTGTGAGTGAGTTGCGCTCCGCTCTTGCTTCGTGCGCGGACGCCGCCCATGGTCCGGACGATGTCCCGTGCGCCATGCTTCGACGCCTGGGTGAGCGAGGCATGGCCTTTCTGTTAGATTTGTTCAACATGATCTGGGTGGAGGGTCTTCTCTCGGATTCTTGGCGAATCGCTGCTGTGCTCGCCTTTCGCAAGCCGGGGAGAGATCACTCTACTCCGACCGGTTTCCGCCCAATCTCTCTAACCTCTTGCGTGTGCAAGTTGATGGAGAGGTTGGTAAATGTTACACTAGCCTTTTTCCTGGACAGCAGAGGCCATCTGTCTTCTGCGCAGTGCGGCTTCCGCAAGTTCCACTCCACGTCGGATGCTCTGTTCCGACTGGAAAATGTCGTCTGCGAGACCTTCCTTCGTAGAGAGCACTACGACCAGGTGTTTTTCGATCTGGAGAAGACCTACGATACTGCATGCCCAAATTTGTTTCTTACGATACCGCATCCCCAAATTTGTTTCTTAATGGGGTGCACCTGGATGTGGTGGAGTCGCGACGTTTCCTTGGTCTTGTATTCGACCGACGCCTCACCTGGGAGGCTCATATTCGCAGCCTTAGGGTCGCTTGTACCCGCGCCATGGATATTCTCCGTTCCGTGACGTTCAGCGCTTGGGGCGTTGATAGGGCTTCTGCCTTGCTTTTTTATCGATCCTGTGTTCGTTCGAAGCTCGATTACGGATGCGAGTTTTATGCATCCGCAGCCGAGCGTTTATTGCGGAAGGTGGATTCGATCCACCACACCGGCCTTCGCCTTGCGACCGGTGTCTTCTGCACTTTCCCCATTGAGAGCCTGTTGGTCGATGCTGGGGAGATGCCACTCGCTCTGCGCCGCGTGCAGTGCATTACTTACCTATACGTGCGAGCCCGGTGCCTCCCTTAGTCGCCAACAGCTCTCGACGTTGTCTATGCCGCCGAGCGACGCCAGTCATACCCTAAGCCCTTTGGCTTTAGGGCTAGGAAACTACTTCGAGAGCTAGGTATAGCTCTCGGGTCGGTGGCACCCCTGGTTCTGCCCAGGACGCCACCCTGGAGGGTACCACATTTGGCTATTTGTCGCCACGCCTCTGCTCCCAAAGCTTGTATTGCGTTCGACCTTTTTGGAGCACACCTTGTGTCACGCTGGAACCGTGCCAGTGTATACGGATGGCTCCAAGTCCAAAGAGTGGGTCGGCTTCCACGCCGTATCCCCACTGTTTGAAGTCAGCGGGGCTCTGCCAGGAGCTGCGTCTGTCTTCACGGCCGAGCTGGTGGCAATACACCACTCGGTACGGGAGATTATGCGACGTGCCCGGTTCGGAGACCGGATTGTGATCTATAGCGACTCACAAAGCGCCCTGAGTGCTCTCGGGGCATTGGAATCTCCGCATCCCCTGGTTCGCGATATCCCTTACGCCTCGGTTTTGGCGAGCCAGGCGGATGTCGAGATTATCTTCTGCTGGGTTCCTGGACATGTAGGAATTGCGCTGAATGAGGGCGCCAAAGAGTCCGCGACCGGACCAGCATTTCGCTCTTCCTCACACCGACTACATGGCAGGAATACGGGCAGCTCTTCGGACTGCTTGGCAAAGAAGATTGGAGACGGTCGAAGGGAACTTAAAGTTGCGTGCCATTGCGCCGCGACGGCTTCAGGTCGCTTTCTGTCGTATCCGAATGCGACACACTCGTGTGACGCATCGCTATTTGATGGAGCACTCGCCTGCGCCCTATTGTGACGACTGCTTCGCCTGAGTGATCTTCGCGCACGTTACCTGTCCCGGTACCTGGCGGGATCGCTACCGCCTGTCCCTTGTACTCGGGACAAGTGCGTGTACATTGACTGATGGACTTGTTGACTTTTAGGGGGAGGCCCGCCTCTTCCCTATTATTTAACCAGGTTTTTTTTTTTGTTTTTTTCCGTTATAGGTCGCAAGCTCCTGCGCCGGGGGGACCTCCTCCCGACGCAGGACCTTGCTTACTGCTCGCTTCCTTTTCCCATTTTCTTTTTTTGGGGGTGGGGGGTTTATCTTGTTGCATTTGCTTTTAAAGTAGCCTAGTACTAGGCCGGTTTTTAATACGGCGACTAATGCCCAAGTAGGCTGTCACCCGATGAGCTCTTAAAAAAAAATAGAGTTCTAAGTCTGTTGAACCCGCTAAGGCTCCTACGAGTACGCTCATCGTTACCTTTGAGCGTCAGGATCTGCCCCAGTTTGTTCGTGCTGGTTATCTTCGTGTCCCTGTGTCCCGTTATGTCGAGCTTCCCAGACTTTGTTTTAATTGCCACCATTTGACATATGAGCAGCAATTGTAGCCAGGCTCGTCGCTGTGTGGCCTGTGCGTTGGCGTATCATGGCTCCTCATGTGGGAATCATGAATGCTGCGCCAATTATGGAGGTTCCCATACGCGGCTTCGCGTTCTCGTCTTGTAT
The DNA here is from genome assembly GCA_963969495.1 of Ceratothoa steindachneri. Classification (NCBI taxonomy): domain Eukaryota; kingdom Metazoa; phylum Arthropoda; class Malacostraca; order Isopoda; family Cymothoidae; genus Ceratothoa; species Ceratothoa steindachneri. The sequence continues at coordinate 25,647,842 of OZ018332.1, forward strand.
TCATTTTTGAGAAGGAGGTCTTGGCTCTTCGGGACTCCCTCAGGCTGGACTTCCGTGAGGCCCGTCGTAGGGTGCCGGGGTAGCTCGCCCTCTCCGGCCGTCTCCTCTCTGACGTTTTCCGGGAGGCTGGGTCTCGCCGTCCTCCCGGTCGTCCCACTCCTTTGTCTTCTCGCGGTCCCTCTGTTGCTGCTTCTCCTCTGCCTTTGGTCCCTCTTCTCGGTTCCTCCGTTGCGCCCTCTCCTTTGCCATTGGTCTCTTATGTTCCTCCCTCTGTCGCGGATCGTGAGACCTACCGAGCTGAGACGCTGGAGGATATCCGGCACTTCCTCTAGGTGTCTACCCCCGCTGTTCCTTCCGTTCCTTTGCGTCAGCGCAAACGGAAGGGTTCCTCATCACCACGTTCAGAGTCCATGCGCGCTGCCTCTGGTGAGGCTGGTTTAGCCCTTGAGTCGGTTGTTAGGTCATCCTCCGTTTTGATCTCTTCTCCCCGTTGGCATCACCGATGCCATTGTCCAGGCGGATGTTCATCCGGTTCCATCTTCTTTGACTTGTATCCCGGTCCCTTCTTCCTTGCCGCTTACCTCTGTGTAGTTTCTATGTTCCCTACCCCAGTTTCGTCTCCCTTGCCTCTTACCCTTGTTCCTTCATCTCCTTCTGACCCTGTTCCCTCCTCACCGTCTGACCTGTCCTTCCTCTCCATCTGATCCAATTCCCTCCTTACCCTCTGACCCTGTTCCCTTCTCACCCTCTGTCCTTATTCCGCCTTCTGTTTCATCTTCGCATCTTAGTTCTCGTCCGTATCTACTCGATCTCTCTTTCACTCTGGGCCGTGAGCCTTCCACGTTGGGGGTTCGGTCTGGCTCTCAGCTCTGGCCTCCTGCCGTTCACGCTGCCAAGTCCGTGCCGGGCGCGTCCCCGGCTCATCGCAATTTGTCCCTTTCACCTTCTGGGCCTTCTAGTAGTCGGGAACCTTCGACCGTCTCCGTCACTAGAATCTCGACGTTGCTGTCGAGACGACAGTAATGTCTGTCATCCTACACGGGAATTCTCAAAGGGTTCTCCCCAAGTGGGAGGAACTCCAGCTCTTGCTTTCTAGCGTTTGGCCCTTGGTGGTCTGCAAGAAAATAAGCTTGGGACTCGCCCCTTACAGGCCCTTCCGGGTGTTTAGTTCCATCCCCCACGCCGGGGGCGTGTCCCATGGTGGTGCTTTTCTTTTAACTTCCTCTTCGCTATTCTCTTCACCACTTCCCGCCCGTACTTCCTTGCAGGCTGTTGCTGCGAGGGTTTTTATTTCCAAGCTTTTAACTGTTTGTTCTGTGTACATCCCTACCGATTTTAATTTGAGTCGGTCTGACCTTTTAGAGCTCACAAGTCAGTTACCTACCCCGTTTATATTGGTGATTTTAATGCTCGCCACCCATCTTGGGATGATACTGCCCGTAATCCACGGGGTGGAGTGGTCGAGTCCCTCTTATTATTCGATTTCCTTTGTCTTTTAAATTCCGGCGATTTTACTTCTTAACATGTTCAAACGGATTCGTTTAGTGCTGTAGACTTGTCCTTATGCTCGCCTGACTGTTTCCTCGATTTCCGGTGGTCGATTCGGGACGACATTCTGGGAGTGATCACTTCCCAAATCGACTTGTCGGCCGCCCTTCCTGGCCCGTGCCTTTTCCTCCCTCCTCGTTGGGATCTGGGGCGACAAATTGGGTTGGGTTCCGGTAGGCTTCCTTTATTGATGCCTCCCGGGTTTCCTTCGATACCGTAGATTCAGTGGTCTCATATTGTAGAGGCTGCTGAGCGCTGCGTTCCGCGGAGGTGCCCTGTTGCGAGGCTCTCTACCGTCCCCTGGTATTCGAAGGATTGCGCGTCGGCTATTTCTGCCTATCAGTTGACTCATTCCCGTTATAGGCGGAACCCGACTCTCTCGAATAGGGTCGATCGGAACCGGACTCGTGCCATCCGCCAAAGGACCCTCCATCGTACCCCCCCCATGAGTCTTGGCGTCGGTAGATATTTTGCATTTCTTCCACTCGGGCTTGCAAGCGAGTTAATAAGATCCGGGGTCGCTACGCTGGTCATGCCATCCCCAATCTGGACATCGGAGGCTCGCTTGTGTCCGATGGCCCCCGTAAGGGGCACGGCGATTTGCCATCCTGGCTGCCGTGCTGACTGGATTCAGCACCCCGTCCGACCCCAGCTTAGCCTCTTCTCCTTCCTTCAAAACACTTGTTTCCTCACTTTTCATACAACCTCTCACAACTTTCTCTGGTCAGCCTCTAATTTCACAGGGTAGATGCTGACCTTCTCAGCCAACCGTCCCGGACCGGGGCTGAGGGGGGAAGGGACAACGTTCCCTAACCCCTGAGCTCCGGTCCGGGATGTGGGTTTTTTAACAACCTGCTTCATCCCCACCCATACCTTCCTCACATCCCTTTTCCTTTGCTCTTCACACTCTATCAATTTTACACCGTGTTCAAGGTACAGCCGCCATGCCGATGGACTGCCAGGCCACCAGGTTGGAGGGGTGGTCCTGAATGGCGGCACCTGGCTCTGCCAGGCCTGTAAGCACCTCTTACAGTGCAGGCAACTGCGAGAGGTGATGAGCTATAGCTTACCGCAGAAAATACAGGGTCACCATGCCCACTGATGAAAAAAATATACATCTATCCTTAATTCCCCCTGTAACAACGATGGAACCGCCCTCGGGCAGCTCCACCGAAAAAATGGAGATCCCTTCCCCCCCGTGTGCTTGCGCAGGGGACCCTCCATATTTCTCTAACCGGAGAGGAGGCTTACTCCTCTCCTTCGCCTACGGTTGTAGGGGACTCCCCCTCGCCCCCTTCTCTGGAGCTGCTTTCGGGCACCTCCCTTTTTCGAGCGGCAGTTCCCTCTTTGCTTTCCAAGGGGACTGCCAAGAAAGCCAGCAGGCAGCCCATAGCCAACCGCTCCCCATCGAAGCTGATCGGTAGGGCTAACCCCCTTAAGGTGGAGAGGGAAGCCAGGCCCCTTCGGTCGCTTCCCTCAAAAGACCTGCTGGCAAGAATATTGAACCTTGCCGGGGTCAAGGCCTGTGCCTCCCCACACAAAACTGGTGACGCTGCCAAGGGGACCTGCAATGTCCTTGTAGGGAATGGCCAACTGGAGGCCCCTCCTATGATAGACATGGTCCTTGAGGAAACCCAGCCTCAGACGGTAGGGCCTTCCTTGGTGGAGAATCCGGGCTCGACGCCAAGCACCGAACCCGAATACGCCCCTATGCAAGGTCCTCCTCAAACGGCTAGGGTTTTTGAGGCAGTACAAGGAGGGAAGGGATCTCCTACGACTACCAGGACCTTCTACATTTCGGAGAAGGACCTGGCTGAGGCCGGTCCATCTGGCATGGGGGCTCCTTCCGGCAGAGGTGAAAAGCATGTTCATTTCCCGCCCTCCTCTCGTAAAAAGAAAAAGACTAAAAAGACAAAAAGACTCGGGGCTCCTCTCCATCCGTGGGGGCTGCTGCCACTTTGGCAAGCGACCAAGATAAGATCGGCACATCGGGCCCCTCCCCCCTCCGTGTCCAGAGCCCCTGACTAAGACCAAAAGTGCACAGGCCAGAGCCTCGATAACATCGTAGCCCCTCATTCAGAGGTTACCTGGCGTTTTCGAGCCCGCTGGCTTCAAACGCTTCCTCGTTATTCGCTCCACTGATGGCAGCATGTTGGCCAAGGGCAACATGATCCATCAAAGGACAGGATTAGCTATTGCAATTGGTAAAGAGTCGAAGGTGACCCGTTTCTCGGACGAGAGCCTTCTGGCGAATGCGGCGAAACCTGCTGAGGCACCCCGGTGAGTATGACGCCGCAATCTACCATGAACTTTGTGAAAGGAGTAGTTTATGCGAGGGAACTTCTTGACTACTCCATAGAGGACATCACCTTAGAGCTGGCTGACCATGGGGCGGTCAAGGTCGAACGTGTGATGAGAAAACAGGGAGGGGCCTCGAGACCAGCCCCTACACTCTTCGTCACGTTCGACTGTGACAAGCTCCCTGAGTCGGTGCGTGCCGGTTGGTACCGTTACCGTGTGAAGGGATTCGTGCCACTGCCGTGGCAGTGCTATTACTGTCACCGCTTCGGGCATACTAATCGTTCTTGTAGACGTGCAAAGTCGGGTCACCCGAAGGCTGTGTAAATTGCTACAAGGCTGCACACGATAAGTCTAAATCGTGTGTGGCCAAGTGTGTCAATTGCGGAGAGCCGTACCCCGCTTCTTCGAAGCAATGTCGTGCATATCGCCTTAAGAAAGAAATCCTGGCCGTTCAGGCCCAGGATCGACTCTTATTCCGCGAGGCAAAGGACTTGGTCCTGGCGCGCCCTGCTCTGCCTGGGACGTCATATGCCTCAATAGTTAGAAAGGCACCCTCTGCTCCTCGCCCATCCAGGCCAACGAGCACAGTTGTTTCCGCGCCCATTCAGAGCCCTTCTACGGGCTCTACTTAACCCGGTCGCTCCCCTTGTAAAGCTGGTGGCAAAAGGTTCATACCCAGCCCCGGCTAAAACCAGGGCTCGCCCCCTGTTTCCCCAGCGTGACCATTTCCCGTAAGGCGAAACGGCCAAGCGCCTCCACCGAGTCGTTAGACTCACAGGAGGCAACACCCCTGAAGTTAGCCGCCAGGACATCTTCCGGGGTTCCTAAAGCTGTCCCCCGAAAGGAGGACAGCTACAAAAGAGCCTCGTTCCTTCGCCCACGCCTAGTGGTGGAGCGAGTGGCTGGGAGACGGTGGTTCCTCGAAAAGAGGGCCCCCCGCCTCCGAAGCCGCAACGCCCGCCTAAGGTTTCGAGGCGGAGGGAGGAAAAGACTCGTATGGCGAGCCCAACCTCCCCCAATAAGTCCTTGAAGGCGACAGCGCCTTCAGCGCTTTGTCCGACAACAGCCTCCGGGAAGTGTACGGCCATTCCCGTCAGGGTCTTCTGTTCGAAGACGGCCCCCGCGTCTCCGAGCTAGGTCTGGAGGGCATATTCCTTCAATGGAATTGCCGTGGACTCCGGGCCAACTGGGAGGAGCTGCGGAGGCTCGTCTCGTCCCGTTCCCCTTAGCTATTTTTCTGCAGGACACCATTCTAGGCGCGCGCCCCTGCCCGCCCTCCCGGGGTATAAGGGTCTTGCGACCCCAGCACCGCGGGATGGCCGGTTTGGGGGATGCGCGGTTTACACCCGTACATGATGTCTCCGTTGTTCCTTTCTCTTTAGATACCTCCTTTCAGGCAGTGGCTGTGCAGCTGCACCTGGATAGGAGGTATACTCTGATTTCTGCGTACATGCCACCGTCAGCTGACTTCGACGCGGGGTACTTCCGCCGCGTCGTGGCACGTTGCCGAGGCCCTTTCTCTTGCTTGGAAATATGAATGGCAGGCATCCTCTCTGGTGAGATTACTCAATAAATCCCAGGGGACAAGTCCTTGCTGATCTGATCGAAGAGCTTGAGATAGGTGTCCTAAATGTGGAGGAGTTTATGCATCACTCCCCGAAAACCACTTCATTTTCTTGCCTTGACCTATCTTTGTGCTCTTCGGATGCACAGCCTGATTTTGATTGGGGGGTGGTCGATGACCTCCACGGTAGTGATCACTTTCCCATTCAAATATCATTTTCACGGCAACTGCCTCCTGAGAGCCCACCTTGGTGGTGCTTGGCGCGGTTTCGGTGGCCTGCATTTCAGGAAATGACTGAATTCTCTATCTCAGTCGAGGAGTTTAGGTCAGGAACTGAGGCCTTCGAGTTCTTATCCGGCAACCACATCGCCGCCTGCCTGACTACTATTCCCAGAACGTCTTGACCGTTTTGCACGCCGACCACTCCCATGGTGGTCGGCGGAGTGTGGGATGGCCCTCAAACAGAGGCGTTATGCGTACATGCGATATAAGCGCCGCCAAGGCGATTTCACTATCGGTGAATTTCGTCGTGCTAGGGCTAGGTTCCGGTATATTTCGAAGCACGCCCTCCGCTCGTCTTGGCGTGCATACGTGTCTTCACTTAACGGGAAGACCCCTTTAGCAGAACTGTGGAAGCGAGTCAAAAGGATTCGGGGCAAGTTCTCGCAGGCTCCCCCACCTCTTCTCCAGGAGAATTGGACCGCATTCTCGGGCCCCGCGTCCGTGGCGGAATCCTTAGCGACCGCTTTTTCCGCATTCTCTAGGGGGGATGCTACTCCGCCAGCATTCAATGCACGTCGTCATTTCGCGGAAGGCCGCCGGTTGGACTTTACCTCCAGACGCGGAGAACCCTTCATGACAAGTTTAGTGTGAGTGAGTGAGTGAAGCTCGACTACGGATTCTAGTTTTATGCATCCGGGGCCGAGCGTTTATTGCGGAAGGTGGACTCGATCCACCACACCGGCCTTCGCCTTGCGACCGGTGCCTTCCGCACTTCCCACATTGAGAGGCTGTTGGTCGATCCTGGGGTGATGTCACTCGCTCTACGCCGCGTGCAGTTCATCACTCGCCTGTACGCACGAGCCAAGCTCCTTCCTTAGTCGCCAACGTCTTTCACTGCTTCCACAGCTGATCTCGACAGTGCCTATGCCGTCGAGAGAGGCCAGTCATACCCTAAGCCCTTTGGGTTTAGGGCCAGGAAACTCCTTCGAGAGCTAGATATAGCTCTCGGGCTGGTGGTGCCCCTGGTTCTGCCCAGGACGCCACCCTTGAGGGTACCACATTTGGTAATTTGTCGCCACGCCTCTGTTCCAAAAGCTTGTACGGCGCCGGGAGTATTGCGTTCGACCTTTTTGGAGCACACCTCGTGTCACCCTGGAACCGTGCCAGTGTATCCGGATGTCTCCAAGTCCCAAGAGGGGGTCGGCTTCCACGCCGTGTCCCCTCTGTTTGAAGTCAGCGGGGCTCTGCCAGGCGCGTCTGTCTTCACTGCCGAGCTGGTTGCAATACACCACTCGGTACGGGAGATTACGCGACGTGCCCGGTTCGGAGATCGGATTGTGATCTATAGCGACTCACAAAGCGCCCTTAGTGCTCTCGGGGCATTGGAATCTCCGCATCCCCTGGTTCGCGATATCCGTGACGCCACGGTTTTGGCGAGCCGGGTAGATATCGAGATTATCTTCTGCTGGGTTCCTGGACATGTAGGAATTGCGGGGAATGAGCTCGCCGATGAGGGCGCCAAAGACTCCGCGAGTACTCTGCCATCGGACCAGCGTTTCGCTCTTCCTCACACAGACTACATGGCAGGAATACGGGCAGCTCTTCGTACCGCTTGGCAAAGAAGATTGTTTGTCGGTCGAAGGGAACTTAAAGTTGCGTGCCATTGCGCCGCGACTGTTCCCATGGACCTATCCCCCAATGCCGCGACGGCTTCACGTCGCTTTCTGCCGTTTCCGAATCGGACACACTCGTGTGACGCATCTCTATTTGACGACTGCGTCGTCCCCCAGACTGTTCGACACATTCTTGTTGAATGTCCCAGTCTGGGTGATCTTCGCGCACGTTACCTGTCTCTGTACCGGGATGGGCGGGGTCGCTACCGCCTGTCCCTTGTACTTGGGACGAGTTCGTGCACATTGACTTGTTGACTTTTGGGGGCAGGCCGGGCTTCTCCCCTTTATTTAAGTAGGTTTTTTTTTCTTTTTAGGCCGCACGCTCCTGCACCGGTGTGAGGGGGACCTCCCCCCGACGCCAGAGATTGCTTCCAAATTGTTAAGTTTTTCCAATTTTTATCCCTGTTTTCATATTCTCATTTTAAAGTAGCCTAGTTCTAGGCTGTCTTGTTTACGTCGACTTATTCCCAAGTGGGCAGTCGCCTGATGGGTAACTAAGCTCTGGCTGACCATTTTTCTTCGTTGAGTAGCGCTGGTAGCTATCGTAGACGGTTTCTCGATCATAAGGTCGCAATAGAGTCTCGCCTTTTAGATTTTATCACATGCGCCACCTACTCTTATAATGCTCTCTTTTCCGTCTATGAGCTGCGGGATGCTTTGTCTCACTGTTGCTCCCCCTCTTCCGGTGATGATTGCATCCACTACGACTTTCTCCGTCGTCTTCACCCCCACTCAGGTATTTTGGCTTGACCTCTACAACTTGCTTTGGGTGAAAACAATCTATCCGTCCTCCTGGCGTTTGGGGGTTGTTCTACCCTTTCTCAAGCCCGGTAGGGACGGTTTGGACCCCAGTCACTATCGCCCCATTGCTCTTACGAGCTGCCTCAGTAATTTGTTCGAGAAGATGGTCCAAGTTCGATCACTTAGTTTTTGAAGTCCAACTCGTTCCTCTCTCCGTTTCAGTGCGGTTTTCGCAGTGGTCGCAGTACTCTTAACCACCTCATTCGTTTGGGAGACTTCGTTTTACGGGCTTTTTCTTCCAGGCATCAGGTGTTAGCGGTGTTTTACGTCAGTTATATGATTGGCATGTTTCTGCTGTGCTGCCCATTCCATCGTATGTCTACGTTATTGGGGCTCTCCTCAACATGTAGAGCCATGTGACATTCTCAAAAAGGATCTTTTGACCGTATTCTACTTTGATCTTTTCTGAAACATGTCTTAGTGATCATGTCCTCGGTAGCGACTGCCAACATAACGTTCTTGAATGAAAAAAGATCGCATGTTCCTCATACTCAATCCATACAGAAGGATCAAAGTGGTGCCGCAATTTGGGCGCTGAGGTGGTGTATCAGAGGCATCTCTGCAGCTGACCTTGTCTATCATATCCTCTATTTAAATGTAGAATTATTACTTATTCTTTTAGATTTCCGCCTTATTTTTACTTTTCACAATTTTATTATTCATATTCATTCTAGAAATGATGGAATCCCTTAGTTCTTTCGGCCCTGCTTATCCCTTTGTCCAAGAAATTTGTGGGTGTCCGATGCGGAATGCGTCAAGATATAATATCACTTTTAGTTGAGGTTATTGCCTATTGCAGGAATGCTCTCTTGTTGTACATCAGAAAGATTGTGATCGAGAGATTTTAAAATAACTAATTGTTTCTTTTTCAGGAGATGAAATTGAGTTCGTTCAGTAACCTTAAGGTTATTCCACAATTTAGTGGTATTAAATCGCCACATCAAGCCCTTGATTATGACCCAAATTGGACTACAGAAAGCACAGGAAAATGCGGTGAAAACAAGTCTATAGGAAAGTCGATACACACAAATTCACATTCGCTGCATCCTTCAAGAATGAATAAGAAAATTTATAAATGCTGCTCCTGTCTTTATAAAACTACATACAGGGGAGCTTTAAACATACATTTAAGAACCCACACTGGAGAGAAGCCTTTCAAATGCAGCCTTTGCCCTTATCAGGCTGCAACAAAAATGCAGATTAAAAGACATGCACACACTCACACAGGTGAGAAACCTTTCAAATGCAGTCATTGCCCTTATCAGACTGCAACCATAGATCAGCTTAAAAGCCATTCATATAATCACACTGGTAATAAGCCTTTCAAATGCAATCTTTGCCCTTATCAGGCCGTAACGAAAAGTCGGCTTAACAGTCATTCATATAGTCATAGTATCGAGAAGCCTTTCAAATGCGACCTTTGCCCTTATCAGGCTTCCAGAAAAGGAGACATTAAGAAACATTCCTATAAACACACGGGTGAGAATCCTTTCAAATGCAGCCATTGCCCTTATCAGACTGCAACAAAAATACAGATTAAAAGACACGCACGCACTCACACAGGTGAGAAGCCTTTCAAATGCAGCCTTTGTCCTTATCAGGCCGCAACGATAGGTCAGCTTAAAAGCCACTCATATAATCACACTGGCGATAAACCTTTCAAATGCAGCCTTTGCCCTTATCAGGCTGCAACGAAACGTCTGCTTAAAATCCATACATATACCCACACTGGCGAGAAACCTTTCAAATGCAGCCTTTGCCCTTATCAGGCTGCACGAAAAGGTGATATTAAGAAACATTCCATTACTCACACTGGTAAGAAGCCTTTCAAATGCAGCGTTTGCCCTTATCAGGCTGCAAGAAAAGATGATATTAAGAAACACTCCATTACTCACATTGATAAGAAGCCTTTCAAATGCAATCTTTGCTCTTATCTGGCTGCAACGAAACTTCAGCTTAAAACTCATTCATATACTCACACTGGCGAGAAGCCTTTCAAATGCAGCATTTGCCCCTATCAGGCTACAATGAAGTGTTATCTTAAAAACCATTCATATACTCACACTAGCGAGAAGCCTTTCAAATGCAGTCTTTGCCCTTATCAGGCTGCAACGAAACATCATCTTAAAAGCCATTCACATACTCATACTGGCGAGAAGCCTTTCAAATGCAGTCTTTGCCCTTATCAAACTGCAAGAAAAGGTGATATTAAGAAACATTCCATTACTCACCCTGGCGTGAAGTCTTTCAAATGCAGTAATTGCCCTTATCAGGCTGCAACGAAACGCGAGCTTAAAAACCATTCATATACTCACACTGGCGATAAGCCTTTCAAATGTACCCTTTGCCCCTATCAGGCTGCAAGAAAAGCTCATATTAAGAAACATTCCATTACTCACACAGGTGAGAAGCCTTTCAAATGTAGTGTTTGCCCTTATCAGGCTGCAAGAAAAGATGATATTAAGAAACATTCCATTACTCACATTGATAAGAAGCTTTTCAAATGCAGCGTTTGCCCTTATCAGGCTACAACGAAAGGTCATCTTAAAAAACATTCCTCTACTCACACTGGCGAGCAGCCTTTGCCTTTATCAAGCTGCAAGGAAAGATCAGCTTAACATCCATTTATGTATTCACACTGGCGAGCAGTCTTTCAAATGCTATATTTGCCTTTATCAGGATTAGAGAAGGGACAATCTTGTGGTGCATTTAAGAACCCACACTGGTGATAAGTTGTATGTAAAAACTAAAAAGATACTCACCTTACACAAGGTCGTGTATAGGAACCAGTGCCTGGACAGGATGAGCTGGGGCTAACAGAGTTCAAACATGTATTCAGAGCATCAATTGTCAGTCTGGGACAATACCTAATGAGATCTGAGGAGGAAAATATAATAATAGTAGTGCAACAACACAGATATACATTGCCCCAGCAAATATCAATCATAAAATTGGGTGAAAATTTTTGTGGTCATCTTCTAGAGAGAAACATAATTGAAAGAACATCTACAACAGAGCTAGCTAGGAAAATTAGAAGTAAATATAGCCAGATGGAGGAAAACACCAGAGTGGAAACAGCACAGATGAGCCGGAAAATTCCAAGAAGAATGGAAGGAGGACTATGTTGCTAAAAAAGAACAACTCAAGTGGCTAAAGAAGGACGCTTGAATTTGATGTAGAAAGGATTTTAGTAGGAGCCCAAGACCAAGGCTTACTAACAAATGGCTTTAAAAAAATGGCTAGAATATCTCCAAAACGATCACTACAGAGTCTGCGATGCGAGAGTGGAAAGGATAAGCCACCTCATGTCAGGCTGCCAAATCTTACTGGCAGATGGATATTATACGGCTAGGCACGATACGATCTATTAATATATCCACTGGAAAGCTTGCCAAGAATTTGGGATAGAAGTGAAGGAAAACATGTCACCATCTTCTACGATAAGAAAATCCTAGCTGGCAGATACATCGAAGGGAGTGTTATAAAGCTTGACATAGCCATATGGAATAAGAAAGAAAAAACAGCCACAATAATTGATGTAACAGTCCCTAATGACTATAGTTTTAACAGGGCAGAAAGAGAGAAACTAATCAAATACCAAGACCTCAAAAATTACTTGCGAAGAACCTGGTCATTGAAAGAAATTGGTTGGAGCGACAGGGGTGCTAAAGAAAAATCTGTAGACAATCCATGGACGCCCAAATGTACAAGAAGTACAATTAGGAGCCCTAGAAAGGAACGGTCACCATCCTGAAGAGAGCCTTCGGATTCAGTGCCCATCACACCTAGAACTAGAGTGATAGCCATAGGCCTCAGGGTTGGGGCCCACTGCACTCTAAAAAATGAAAAGTAGGAAAATAAAAATTATGGCATAATTTTCTTTCCTTGTCATCGTCTTGATCTCAAAATGGCAATTCAAGCCCACGCCATATCCTTTTAAGAAGCCCATTCAGATTAGGGCTTTAAGGAAGACGAAGTTCATCAAATCGGGATTAACCAATCCTGACTCCGTAACCGTATTATATTATAGGTGTCCTTTTGCTTAAGAGGACATATATGGAGTGGTAGGTGAGAGGGAGTAGATTTAGTGTCCTCAAGAGCACCCACCCAACCTCAGTGGGCTCCGCCAGTTCATAACAGAGGACTGCGAAGTGGAGTTTTACTACTCCCTCGTCGACCTTTATTTACGGTCTTATTGTTTTGCTATTCATGGTCTTCTCCTTTCCCTTTGCCCTGTCCTTCTTCTCTGAGACCAATTCTTTCTTCAGGGGTTGGTCCCAGAGAGGCTCTGTCCTCGTGGCAATGAGGAGCTAGCCCTGGGTCCCTTAGGGGTCCCCTGTTGCTGCGAAACCTTACTTTTAATACACCCCTCTATTACTTTCTTTTACTGTTGTTTATCCCCCCTTCCCCCTCTTCTTTCTGCCATCTAGTGGCCCCGAGGGAAAGAGAGGGGTGGAAATTTCGTCTAGAACTTCCACTCACTCCACCTGGGCCCTGCGATGATATTTTTTAAAAGGTTAACATAATAGAGACGGGGTCCACGAGGAACCTCGATGAGATAATCTGCCTTACCCCGCCTCTCAAATAGCTTATACGGGCCATTCCAGGCTACGAGAAGTTTATTGGTGTCACTGGACAGGAGCACCAGAACTTCATCGCCCGGTTTGAATTGCCGGTCCTGTGACTTAAGGCTGAAATAATTCTTGTACCGGGGGCTGCTGACTTCGGCATGTTGGGCAGCAATTTTAGAACATTCGGCCAACTTTTCCTGCAGCTCGATGACGTACTGAAAGCTGGTCCGGTCGTCGTCCTGGAGGGTTCGATTATCCCCCAGATCTCGGAGAACGGTTAGTGGGCCACGGACTGAGCGGCCATATAACAACTCAAAGGCCGAAAACCCAGTTAGGTCACTCGGAAGTTCCCTGAGGGCAAATAGGGTTGGAATGAGGTACTTATGCCACTCTCGAGGCTTTCCGAACACAACTTACGGAGAATAGCCTTCAAAGGGGCATGAAATCTATCGATCCTTCAGTTTCCATTAGGTTGGAAAGGTGTGGTGAAGATAGGTTTGACACCCAGCAGCTTGTGAAGTTCTTTCATAAGTTTAGATGTAAATTGGGTCCCACGGTCGGATAGAATTTCCCGAAGGATTCCCACTCGAGAAAAAATGGTAAGTAAGGCTTCGGCGACGGACACAGAATCAATATCCTTCAAGGGCACAGCCTCTGGAAACCCTGTGGCAAAATCAATTAGAGTATGAATGAAACTGTGACCGTCAGAAGATGGGGGAAAAAGAGGTCCTACTAAATCAATGGCGATTCGGGCGAAAAGCTCAGTCACGATGGTCATTGGCTGAAGAGACACCGATCGCACACGTTCTTTGGTCGAGAAGCGTTGGCACTTATCACAGGAACGGCAGAAAGCACGAATGTCAGACCCCATTCCAGGCCAATAGAATTTATCTGTGACCTTCACTTCGGTCTTCCTGTGGAAAAAATGGCCAGCCAACTGGCTCTCATGAGCAACTGAAAGGATGGCCGGTCGACACTCGGGGAGCAACCAAAGTCAACTGGCCTACCTTATGGGGATGGTCAGATATTAAGCATTTCCGATAAAGGAGGCCGTCAACCTTGAGGAACTGTAACTAGCCCCGTTCCTAACTCGCTCGATCTTCCCTGAAGCGGCTTTAGCTCGAACAGCAGAGAGGGTTCCATAGGAAGTCTGCAGGAGACAGCAAGTCGTCAGGCGTCACAGAAAGGAGCTGGAGAGCAGGTAGAGCTAAGGGGTGAATTAGTTTCATCTTCCCTGCCCTGGTCTGGACAGCACGAACATGGTTGAGTTTAGGTGCTGAGAGAGTTCCGATGATAGTGGAAGAAGTTATCAGTGGAGTAAGGGTTACAGATGACTGAGGTGGAGCTGGAGAAGGTAAAGCTTTAGAAGTATCAAGGTCCCTAACTCCTGGAATGTTTCCAACCAGTACACTAGTGAACTTAATTGGGGCTCTAATGACGCCCGTCCATCCTTCGAAGTAAGGACAACGAAGGGGAATGAGTCAACTCGTCCCAAGTAGTCGGCCACGAAGACTTGCAGGCGGTGACGTCCGTGTCTGGTAAGACACCCTCAGAGACGACTACGCAAGAGCAACCAGTGGCCTGATAATGATCGAAACCCAGGCCCCTTTAATAGTAGCAGAAGCCTGGAAATGAGGGACACTTCAGTCGGAAGACAGAATCTCACCTTAAAGGGTTTCACCGAAGACGAGCCATGCTTGAAAGCACGGGGGTTCCTTGGGCACTGCGGACGAATGTGGCCAACCTCACCGCAGCCATGACACATCAGCGTGGAGGAGAAATTATGTGAGGTGTTCTTAGCGGTGGACAAAGTTGTCTTTCCCTTCCAAGACGGATTGAAGGGACGCACGAACTTCTTAGGAGGAGAGCTAGAAGTACTAGAAAGACTGAAGTGAGCAGAAGTCCAATTATCCGTCAGCTAGATTGCTTCGAATAGAGTAGAGGGTCGTCGTTCCTTAATGAAGGCGCGCAGGTAAGAATGGAGGGAAGAGAGAAATTGGTTCAAGATCATAGATTCCTTGAGCCCATCAAAAGTGTTGCCGACGCCCGAGGCTTCGAGCCATGCCTGAAATAATCGGGTAAGGTGAAATGAAAATTGCTGAAAGGTTTCTCCCGGGAAAACCTTATCGCAACGAAACTCGGTACGGTAGCTGTCCGGAGTTTTTTTGAAGCAGGTAAGAAGGGCTCTCTTCAAAAGGTTATAGTCCCTGGTGACGTCCATTGGCAGAGAGGTATATAACTCACTAGCCTTACCTAACCTCAGGGCGTAGCTCGCGGAGTTCACTTCGGGCAATTCAGCAACCCTCTCGAAGCGGTTGAGGTAGGAAGTGATATCCTCTCCATCTTGTAATAGAGGAAGTTTAGGTCGACTCACCGGATCAGTAAACTGAACAGAAGCAGGCTGCTGAGATGCGGAGATTCGAGCTAATTCAATCTCCTCTGCTTCGGACTTAGCCTTATCTGCTTCTACTTGGATTTAGGCCAGCTGAAGCTTTCTTTCTTCTTGTTGAGCCTCCCGTTCTTCTTGCTCCCTCTGGACTTGACGTTCTTCCCTTTTTGCTTGGCGGTCTTTTTCACGTTCAAACGCTTGATGTTGGAGGACATACTGAGCAATTTCATTACCAGTGAAGCCCAGCTCCACTGGCTGGTCCTTAAGTTCTTTAATGTGGGACATAATGACAGAAAACGCAAGTAAAAAAATAAAAGTTAAGTCGATAATGAGCATTTTCACGAATAGGTTACAAACTCCAAAATAAGTGAACAGGTTAACTCTGCAAAGAAGAAAACACGAGCGTTATGAATAGCAAACGCAAAAATGAAATGACACGCAAGAGTTAACTAAACAGACTAAAGAATGTTAAATAAAAGAGGGCAAAAATAATTTTAAAAAGTTAAACAGACGATGGGGACCACACAAATCCCACAAAAGAGGCAATAAACAAACCTCTTTTAAAAACGGTATGATGCTCAAAGTAGCCAAATGCAAGTAGTATAAAGATAAACGGCAAGAAAAACAAACAACCGTGAATATGAGGCGTATAGCAAACCTCAGAAGACCCTTGCAAGTGTCAAAAGATTAATAAATTAGTACAAACAACGCCTAAGTAGAGCCGTAAAAAAAATGAGGCAAAGGCAAACCTCGGTAGCATAAGAGCTAACAAAATCCTATGCACAGTAGGAATTCACTTCCGGGCCACAGGCAATGAATGCGCGCTCGATACGACTTAAACACCCAAGCGGATAAGCACCACAACCTAACCTGACAACTTAAACTGGAAAAAACAAATACTGGCTAACTCTAATTCTGGCCAAACCTGATCTTGGCAAGGTCGCCACGTATGTAAAGGCTATCGCAGAACCCGGTTCACACGGCCCAAAGAAAGTACACACATAAAATTTATAGAAGACCAGGGATCTAAAGGCCTACCAGAAATTCACAAGAATTAATCAGGACGGTGGTAAATTATGAGGTATCGGCAAGGGCTTAAATAAATACACAAAAAGTATTTACAGTATCATTTACAACAAAATTAAATAAATTAACTTAACAAATATACGGGGGTCATCAAACAATAAGAAAAGTCACAAATGCTTAACACCATCGAACGACCACAAGTCGTTTTAACCAAAAAGATATTCGCGCATAGAAAATTGGGTTCTATGAGTAAGTTGTTTAAAACCGAAACGACAAGCGCCGTTGAAGATGAAAATAGGCTTCGCTACTGTAGTGACAGGTGTTCCCGGAATAACCTCCCTGCTTTACGTCCCTTACCCGAAGGCCCAAAGTTACATGAATAACACTTAATAATTTAAAGGGGACATAAGAAGAAAGAGATACTCCAAAATACCTGATACCAGAGTAGTGAAGCAATAACCCACGTCGGGAACCCAGGTGAAAGAGGTTCGGCGACGATGAGGGAATTCGACCCAAGTCAACAGGGGTGAATGCGATGGCGGTCGTCGACGAGGAGAAACCCACAGGCGGCGATATCGTGGCGAAAGGCGTCGGGACCACGGGGCACGATGATTCGAAGGCCCAACGATCCGAGAGAAGGAATTCGAGATGATAGAATTCCCCAAAGAGGAGATGGCGAGGTGACTAGGGGAGAAATTTCACGTGCCCAGTGTGAACGGTTTCTCAAGAATAGCTCTTGCAAACGTAAATGAAAGAGCACAATTCGATGCAGTCGACAGAGGGACAGCGACAATGCTGGCAGGAATCAATGGCAGAAAATCCTCGCTGCACGAAGGAATCCAGTACGTCAAAGGTGAGTGACGGATAATGATTCAGCGGAGCAATCAGGCAGAATTTTCGCAACAGAATAACTTAAAGGGGCTCACGGCCCCATTTATATACTTTAGTCCGAAGGGGGAAGTGGGGGCACAAGGGAGGAAACGGGAATGAGTCGCTTCCTCTACGCAAATTAGACTGGTAGGTTGCAGAAGTTTAGGCCAAAAATAGTAGCCTCGAAGCGGGTCGACTTCGATAAACACCATAAACTAAGATGAGAAAGGAAAAGCATGGGAATCCGAGGGCCTACCCTTTACAGCATGCTAGTTTTGACATAATGATATACAGGTATTGCTACTATAAGGAAATACATCGTTATAGGAATTCATCTAATAACTACATATAATCGGTCAATAATGGACTAATTATTCCTAAAAAGAAATTCAATAATATCTTCAAGTAAATGAAAGTGCGCTTTAAGAATATATATACGTGGATTCTCATGAAATTATTGTAATATATTAACCTCTATTGTTTGTGTATATATTCCTTTATTTAACTTCGTTATATAGCCTACGTAGTGACCAATTATCCGAACGCTTTAGTATTCGGTCGTTATAAGAGTAACCTGTACTACTAATACAGGTTGCAGAAGTTGCCTCATGGTTGATAAGAGATGCACACCTTGTAGAAGAAAAATTCGCAATCAACTATCAACAACAGATTGTTTGACCTTGTTAGTATTCACTGCAAAACACTCCGGTAATGTATTTACTTTAACACCACTGCCTTAAGAACCATTCCCTAATACTGAACATTTTCTTTTTGAATCTTTTCTTTGAGCTGTCACGTAGTTATCCGTTTTTGCATCAAAGCAGGAGGCTTTCTCTGCTGATAAATGTACATGATCAGATAATTGAAGGACATTTGTTTCACGTTGCCATAATTCACGTTAAATTCAATTAGCATATACTCGTACTATAAATAAAGGTGTTGCAAAAGGAAGCAGGTAGCTTCGTGTATGGTAAACCTACGCTACTTAACATTATCGTTAGCTACTAGCAATTTTTCCATTTTTTAAAAAATAAGAATTAGTGAAACTTGTCAATTCAATTAATTATCATATAATTAGCTTTAATAAATTCTTACCTTCAAAGAATGCGTAGATTGGAAGTAGTATTGCTCGCCGCGGGATTTCGCCATTGCATGATGTACATACACACTACTTTTTTTCCGTCGAAAGATTTCACTCTAAAAAAATTTACCATCTAGTAAAGGATGACTATAATTATATGATTCTTTATTCTCCTCGTCTTTATTATTGTATAATCTCTCCATTTCACACTCTTTCAAAGAAGCTGAAGTTGCCATGCAGCAGTTGAAATTTCGCTGAGTGCTCTCACTATACAACCGAACATAACTGACTATCTGTTAACTGAATTTGAACTGATGCAAGCAATCTTCCCTCACCGGCTCACGCAGTCAACCGTTTGTGTTTTAGCTTGTTGCGACAAGCTAAAACATTCATTACATGTTCTTAACAGCTATATAAACTTATTATCAGTGAAGTATTTGCAAAAAGTATTTAAATCCTTTTAAAAGTATTTAAATATATGATTTCAAATGTATTTATAAATACAATTTTAAATACATAAATGTATTTAAATACTGCCCACCTCTGCTCACCGGTGCAGTTCAGCCGCATATTTGGTGGTCAGCACTTAAATCCGCTTTGTTCGGTGTTGAGCCTTCTATAGCATTCTTGCTAACAGTTTTAATTCCAAGCAAAGTAGGAAAGAAATTCAGCTGCCCTTATGCTGTCATCCGCTACCTCAAATATTTTTTTTATCTAACTTGGACGAGTATGGGGAAACTGATCCTATTGTTCTCTTTCCATTGATTTAAAAATTATTTAGCAGTCAGCTAGCTCCAAACCTGGCTGTAATATTTCGTATTTTAGATCGTCGGGGGTCATTTCTTGAATGCTGGCGTTCAGGCAATATTACCCCAATTTCCAAAGGATCATCATCATTTCCATCTTCCAATGAATAGAGGCACATTTCCATCACACCGACTTTTGAACGTCTGCTGTCCAAACGTTTTACTGTATATTTCAGACAGTTTCTTCCAGTGACTCAGTTTAGATTTTAGAAAGGGGCTAAGCTCTACTGATGCTCTATTATTGCTGGTAAATGAAATGCAGTCTGCTTTAAACAATAATTGTGAGTTTAAGTTTGTCTCTCTTGACTTTAGTCCGGCCTTTGACACTGTCAACCATAATGGTTTGAAAATTTAAATTAAAGTATGTTGGCATTGGTGGTAGAGTCTTAAGTATTTTACCAGTTTTTTTAACTAATAGACAACAACGTGTTGTTCTCGATGGTTGTTTTAGTTCTTATTCTAGACTATATTCTGGAGTTCCTCAGGTTAGCGTTCTTGTGCCTTTGCTTTTAATATTATATACTAGTGGCATGTGGTTTAATATCACTAATAAAATGCTAGCATATGCTGATGACACCCCTCTCTATGCTCATGTTCCATCTCCTGCAATGAGACTGAGTGTTGAAGACAGCCTCGCTGAGGATTTAAATAAATTTCATTCCTGGTGTCTAGAGGTGGGTATGAAATTGAACCCTTGTAAGTCTATGGGGGGGGGGGTATCCTTATTATCCCCTTTAGTTTATTTATCAATATTATTCTTGTTTTACACTTGATTTTCCTCCTCGATGCAGGTGCCTTCCTCGACATTTTCTTTTTCTTGAGTGAATTTTCCTTTTTTCTTTAAGTTGGCCCTTCGAACATTTATCTTCACTTTTTCTTGACTTCCGTATTCTTCTTGGCTGGGTTGGTCCTTAATCTTCGTCTTTATTTCTCGGTGCATCTTCAGTATTCTTCCATTTATATTGGGGTCTTGATTTCTTCTTGATTTGATTTTTTTGTTCCTTCTTGATTCTAGTTGAGTTGGTCCTTCAAGCATTTTCTTCCGTTTTCCTTGACTTCCGTTTTCTTCCTGAGATTTCTTCATCAAAGTTTTTGGACCCTTGAATTTCGAACGCGATACCATTGGATTTGAACGCCAATACTCTCGCCTCACGACCGGCTTTAGTCCGTTTATGGTTGGTAATTTTATCGGCTATTTATATTATCGAGTTGGAAAGAATTTTTCTCCGATACATTTTCGCACCCCTACAAGTCTTAAGGAAATGATTGTGAGTCGTTCTAGATCTCTCTTACCTGAACATCTCAATTTGTTAATAAATGGAACTTTGATTAACAAGGCTGACCAGCTCAAGCTCTTGGGAGTAACTCTAGATTCAAAACTCACTTTTGAAACGCATCTAAGATACATGTCTCGAGATATATCGCAGAAATTGGGCATTCTTCGTAAATCTATGAAAATTTATGATGATGTTTTTCTTCGCAAGTGTTTCTTTTCTTTTATTCTACCTCATTTTGAATTGATTTGATGAGCTAGGTGGTAAAATGTGTGGTAGGTGTGATGAGGGTGAAGAATGTTTTAGGTTTAGTGACCCTGGTTGCGAGGGCATCGCCTTCGTTTTACGGCCATATTTTTCCTCTTTTGTTGCCTTTTTGCCTCCAGTGTCCCACTGTTGGCATTTTTGACCGGCAGAGCCGGTCTGAAGCTTCCTTTTAAATATAAATATTTATTTAATTTTATTTTTTCCTCCGTCGTAGCTTTCTAGCCTTTCAAGTTTGTATTTTGCTAACTTTATTTAGCCTAATTTGATTTTTGTGAGCATTTTGCCTCTTTTGTTTTCATTTTCGTCTATTATTATTATTTTATTTTTACTTCTCTTTCTTTTTGTGGGCAGTTTTCCTCTTTTGTTCATTTTTAAAATTTTATTCTTAAATTAGCTTAAACTCCCCATTTAATTTTCTTTTCAATTTTAATATTGCTATGCTGTATGGAGTTCTGCTGCAGACTCTGATCTGAGAATAGCTTGATTGTGCATTTAATTCTGTAAAGTTTTACTATCAGATTTGGATTTAGACTTTGGGCATCGTAGAGATGTTGGAGCTCTTTGTATTTTATTTAAAGTAGTGAATGATGTGAATGATCCTCTGCCTAAACTTTTGCCGAGATTTTATTAACCAGCCAGCGTAACTAGGTATTCTGAGACTGCAAATTCCCTGGCATTCGAAATTAGGCGTCATTCTACATCTGCTTTTTAAGTGCTTTTTACCGAGCATTTGTAGATTGTGGAATACCTCGCCCACAAATATTGTGACTGCTCCTACGCTTGATAAGTTTAAAAGATTGGCTAATGTCTTTTTGTTGCATAACCGTGGGGCTGTTTAATTCTTTTTCTTTTCTATCTTGCTGTGGTTTGACCTGCACTGACACCTCTTGGTGATATAATTTTAAAAAATTTTCAGTGTGGCTCTTTGCATGGTCTATATCATTATTATTATTCTTAGTAGTAGTAGTATAATAATATTATGCAGCTCAAAAAAGTGACTTGATTCCTGCCATATGGTCAGTGTGGGGAGAAGAGAAACGCTGGTCTGTTGTTCAAGTGATCAGTGCGCTCATTTTCTACAATCCTTAGATGGTCAGGAATTCAGCAGAACACAATTTCGACATTCCCCTGCCTCCAGTCTGACAGTGCATGTGCTACAATAAGTTTGAGAGCTATACTCCTCGCGCTGTTGAGTATTTGAGAGGAGAGGCGTGGCGACAAATGGTCAGCCCTAGTACCCTCCATGGTGGCTTCCAAAGCAGAACCAGAGTCGATAGCTTCTCAGGAACTACATAGAGCTCTCGCAAGAGTTGCCTAGCTCTAAAACCGAAAAGCTTAATGAATTCTTGTAGTGTCTTGGCGGCATAGACAAGGTCGAGATCAGCCACGGATGTAATTAAAGCCTCGGAGAAGGAAACGGCTGCCAAAATGAGACCGGTGCGGTTGATCATATCCACTTTGCGCAATTCACGCTGTTGCGGTTACATAATATTCCCCTAAGTCGAGTTTCGAGCAAATATAGGAACGGTTGAAGAGCAGGGCAATGCGCTATAAGCATCCCAGGGGCTGAATTTCAGGGAGCGAACAATGTCCATGGCGCGGGTGTAAGAGACGCTAAGGCTGCGAAAACAAGACCAGTGTAAAGGTGAGACCCTACCATTTAATAATATGTCCGCCTCGGAATGAAGCTGTGGTTGGAGGCAGGACTACATTACCTTAGTCTTAGCTAAAGAAAACCGAAACCCATAAGATTGACAATAGAGTAAATGCGGTTCAAAGCCATATGGAAAAGGCGCTCGAGTGTTGGAATCATAAGGTAGTCTATATAGAGCGTAGCGAGAACTTCTTCCGGCAGCACCGTGGTGATGCCATTAATGCTTAAGGAAGAGTTACATTGAGTACACTTGCATGAGATCCCCCTTGTATCGTCCCAATGTTGAGAGAGAGAGAGAGAGAGAGAGAGACCTCCCCTATCCTAATGAGGAATCGATCATCTCACAAGAACACAGACGAGAAAATTGAGAGGAGTCTCATCACCCCCATTGTATGGACTGTCTTTATTCTATCGCATCAAAGTACGGTATCATAGGTTTTCTCTTAATCTTCGTAAACTGTGCCAAAGTTCAGTCTACGAAGGAATCTTGATTACAGTAAGTTGGTGCGATGAATCGTCCCATTCTTCTTAACTAGACTTCAGGTATACATATGTGGGTAAGGCAGCAGTGGCTGTTTCGCAGGCTGCACAGTATAATCTCATGCCGTTTTGGGGGAGATTAAGGTCATGACCACGGGGAAGAATTTATTATACGTTGCAGTAGATGAGGGTGCGATCAAAAAGTGTATGGTTTCCAGTACATCTCTGGCTAGGGCTATCGCTTGAATAATCGCTGAAGATGAGTCAGTGCACTCATAGGACTTGTAAAAAAACTATATTACCCAGGGTAAGAAAGACCAAGGGTGAGTACGGCTAGCTTGATTGATACAAGTTATGATGTGAAAATGGATGCTATAGATGGGATGGCGGACCACAGGGTAAGACAGTAAAGAAGGCATAACTTCCAGTACCGACATAAGTTTTAGACTAGTCAGACTAAATCAGAGGTCCACTGCAGTGATTGTCTTCGTGCTCTTGGAATTTGGCGCGTAGAGATGCGGCTGAGATCTGACCCTTAGACAACCAAGGAAAGGTTTGCAAAACTAAGCATTTCTGCGAATCCACGCTGCTAGTGGAAGTGAACTTCCCACGTAACAGAGGGACGAATCTCGAGTTTCTGTAAGATTTGTGCTACACGCAAGTTGTAAGGATAGAAGGTGCAACGACAAATCTTAGAGGAAGGTACCACGGTGAAAAGGATTCAAGCGGCTTTAGAGCGCGTAGGGAGGAGTCTGGTGTGTAGAATCAGAGAAAATGTTAATCACGGCACGACGAGAGGGGAAGGGACCAGTCTCAGCATGAAGAGAGGTCACAAGTGAAGAATTAAATGCTCCTGTGGATGTCGAGTAGGGTACGTCGCTCAACCTCCACCCCCACCAGCATTGCTTAAATAAGGACGCCATGTGGGCAAAGTCAGGAACGCATCTTAAACTAAGGTCCTCAATATGATATCGTCATGCCATGCGTTGATCAAATATAAGTCCATGGAACTTAGCAGGCGTGCCAAATTTAATTCGCCATCTCGAAATATTAAGACGTATCCTAGGAGTAGATTTATGGCGAATAAAAGCAAGAGCAGGTGTTTTGTTTTGTTTGGGGTTTTTTTTTGGGGGGGGGGGGGGCTTAGATTGTGAATACAGTAGGTAAGGCATGGGTCATTATTGAATCGACGGTCTGCGGAATTAGGGTGGTGACCAGCAATGCAGACGAGCCCGTCACCCAGGAGCAATGTCGTCTACATAAAGGAAGCATTGAACAGGCGGTAAGATAGGACGTGAGCAGGAATTGATGGCTATTATATAAATAGTAGTGCAAAGGATGCTTCCTTGCTGGACAGTCTCATGGGATGGCATGGACCACTATTGAATCGACGGTCTGCGGAATTAGGGTGGTGACCAACAATGCAGACGAGCCGGTTACTCAAACAGCAATGTCGTCTACATAAAGGAAGCATTGCACAGGCGGTAAGATAGGTCGTGAGCAGGAATTGATGGCTATTATATAAATAGTAGTGCAATGGATGCTTCCTTGCTGGACAGTCCCATGGTGTACAAATTTCGAAGAGCGGGTGCCTCGAAGGTTGACCGAGAAGGAAGGGTCTCACGAAATTGCATATAACAATGTGTCTTCTGAAGAGCTCATTGAACCAGGCAAGGGTTGAGCGTCATCTATAATCGTACGGTTGTCGTTGCAGGGGTATCGAAGGGGGAGAATCGGAGAGAAGATGCAGCGAGCGCTTACGAGTTCTTCCTCCTTCACAATCGTTGTGTGAGTGACTACTGACTAGGAGGATCGTTGTCAGGAGTGACATTTGGCAGTGATGACTAGCTGAGCATGAATACGAGGATATTACGCACGCAGCGGCATTTCAAAAGAGCCAAGTAATGGCGTGTTAGTTAAGTTAGCGATCGCGCAAGTTGGAGGGAGGTCACCTCATCACGTCATAGACTCACCCAATGTTGCCATTTAAAATAGGGGTGATTTGGATTCTGAAGTTTGAATAACAAGTGGTTGAGGCGAAAGTACCACTCTACGGGGAGGAGATTGGAGTGTGCCTTACAGAGATTGGAGGAGAATATTAGGTCCCCAGATAGGTCATCTTGTGGGGAAGACGAGACTCGATGTGTTTGCACAGGTTTCTTAGGCTATACACCCAACAGAGTGGCATTCCTCTGCGAGGGGTGTACAGGGCACCGGCTAAGCCAGCTGTCGCAATTAAAGGCTGTAGTGAGCGTGTTATATAATAGGTAGGCTCCGGCACCACCAAATTGCAGGATTAATTTGCCCAGCGAGAAACTCCACAAAATTCCGATCGATGGATTAATCAAATCCCAATATATTGACTTTCATGTGAATAACAGAGATACTATGTATAATATGAAAATAAGGAGATGAAAATATATATTTCAATTTGTGTATATCAATTTGCATAGAGAAATGAAAATACATATATTAATTTGTATGAATAAAAATGAGGCAAGCAACAATCGGAGTCACGCGCGGAAAGCTATCAGATTGGATACCCGAGTCAATAGAGGAAACGCACAAAGAAACAATTCGCATCTTAGGATAGATTTATCAGAAGATGGGAGTCTACAAAACAGCTTGCCAAATGCAGACTATGACCAAAGGGAATTATAACACTGATCTGTAAAAGTGGTTTATAGAATAAAGCTAAAACTGTTTTAAATATTTAGGTATATTATACATACACAGCTGTTCGGTAGCTCCGTCCTAGGGGTGCAATCTAATGAGGTCGACGACGAAAGCTCGTCCCACAGACGAGTTTAGGCAACGCCCACTTGGAAATAAAACGGTATATATAGTCGTGCAATTAAGAGAAGAAAATATGAAGACTAAGTTTGAATCAGTTAAGACATTAAGATTAATTCGTTCCCATTTTAGCATTACGGAACCTCCCTTTAATTCGCCTAGGTCTTGTCGCTCCAGAACTCAATACTCCACGTTGAAAGTACTCCCTGCAAAGTACTCCCTGACGTGCCGCTTGCCCCTTTAATAGGCTCGTATTTAGAATAAAACTATATTTTTGCTACGACCTTTCTCAAAGTCCTTCTTTAGCTCGATTATTCGAAAATCTTCGGTAAACCCAGCTTAAATCAAAGTACCTATGAAGAATAATTTTCAAGAGTGAAACTTAATTCACCTTCACCAGAAATTGGTAACCCCGCATCTATTTACCATTAACTGGTCACAACCTCGCACCATAAAATGGTAACCCTTCGTTTCGACCGGGCAGTGAGGTATCAAAGAAATGGACGCATTAAGCCATCGTCCGGCAGGACAAGGTGAAAGGGACTTCGTAAACGCTATCAACATCAAGCCGCCCATCTTCAATGAAACAGCAGTCGCAGGTTGGTTCCAAATTATGGAGGTCCAGTTTCACATATCCGGAATGAGGAAGGAGACGAAATCTTTCCATGTATTGGCCTCGCTTCTTCCTGAAACCGCCAATCGTCTTCCAGCGGCCATTATATCGGACCAAAATTATCAGCTTTTAAGGGCGGAAGTGATTGGGCTAATCGACATCAAACCCGAGCTTTTCGAAAAGCTCATTGCATCCTCCACGCTCACAGGCCGATCCTCGACCAATTTGGAAGAACTACTTAAAACAGCCCTTCAGGTAGGAAATGGTGAAGAGCTACTAACATCGACCCTATAATCGCCACACAAAAAGAATTAACCCTGGCCCAATTACAAAAACTGGCGGACGAACTGAGGACATTCGATAGAACGCAGTGCCTTAGTGCAAATACTTGTAGTGAGTCAGGAGGACGCCGTTCCCGTGTCCAACGCGTTTATGCCCTATAATAATACCGATACGAGTGATAATTATATAAATAATTCGGAGGGAAATGCGCGGTCAGTGCCCAAAAGTGATCACAGTGCGTATAATACAGCATGGGAATTTCGACCCTCTGAAAGAACCAAAGACTTGTAGTTTGCCGCTCACATGTGTATTTTGGCACGAATGCCAAATTCTGCAAATCCTGGTACAGGTGGCCAAAGAGAGAAATGAAAATGTAACCCTCCTCCAGGCCATTTTCGCCAGTCCCGGCGGGAAACTAGCTGGGCATGCCATTGCAAGCGCGGCCGCTGTTATGCCGTCAGTTTTCACTGTTGCCGCTAGTGTATAGTGATAAATGCGAGTTTTTAATCGACACGGGGGAAGGGGGAGTATCAATAACTCGGGCTAAATTGGTGAAATCGGGCGAATTGCGCGAGTCAAATACAAAAATTGCAACGGCTAATGGCGGAAAAATAAAAGTACACGGCGGAGTTCACACGGACATAATGATCCCTAGTCTTCGCCGATCATTTGTAGCCGCGGATACTACTTTGCCGTTATTAGGGATTGACTTTCTAAGGCATTTTAATCATTTAGTGGATTGTGAGCGCGGCATACTTAGACATACAAACCAAACTTGTATCTGAAGTGAGATTATCTGGAGAGCCTGGGGTAGCCTTAATCAATGAACTTCAACACCCAGCGTCCCATTACAGAGCTATATAGAAGAAATGTGAGGTTCTGTACGTCCCCGTACCCACTCAGCCCTCCCAGTCATTGCCACACTAAGTAACACATACATAGTCGCTGACTGCCTTTCAAGGAACGTTAATTCTGTTCAAATTTACTCTTTTGACCTCCAAGATTTGGCGGCAGCGGAGGATAATGTTTTTTTTTGTTTTTTTTAGAGCCCATTTGGTGACTGCATACTTGGGCATAAGTCGCCGGAAATACGACAGCCTAGAACTAGGCTACTTTAAAATAAAAATATGAAAAAATAACAATGATAAATATTGGAAAAACTTAAGAATTAGGAAGCAATCTCCGGCGTCGGGGGGAGGTCTCCCTCCCCACCGTACAGGAGCGTGCAACCTACAGAGAACAAAAAAAAGAGAACCTACTTAAATAAAGGGGTAAAGCTCAGCCTCCCCCCAAAAGTCAACAAGTCCACAAGTCAATGTGTACGAACTCGTCCCAAGTAAAAAGGACAGTCGGTAGCGACCCTGCCCATCCCGGTACCAGGACAGGTAACGTGCACGAAGATCGTCCAGACTAAGACATTCGACAAAAATGTGTCGAACAGTCTGGGGGACGACACAGTCGTCACAATAGGACGCAGGCGAGCGCTCCATCAAATAGCGATGCGTCACACGAGTGTGTCCGATTCGGAAACGACAGAAAGCGACCTGAAGCCGTCGAGGAATTGGGAGATAGGTCCATGGTAACAGTCGCGGCGCAATGGCACGCAACTTTAAGTTCCCTTCGACCGTCTCAAATCTTCTTTGCCAAGCAGTCCGAAGAGTTGCCCGTATTCCTGCCATGTAGTCGGTGTGAGGAAGAACAAAACGCTGGTCCGGTCGCAGAGTCCCCGCGGACTCTTTGGCGCCCTCATCGGCGCGCTCATTTCCCGCAATTCCTACATGTCCAGGAACCCAGCAGAAGATAAACTCGACATCCGCCCGGCTCGCCAAGGATATCGCGAACCAGGAGATGCGGGGATTCCAATGCCCCGAGAGCGCTCAGGGCGCTTTGTGAGTCGCTATAGATCACAATCTGGTCTCCAAACCGGGCACGTCGGGTAATATCCCGTACCGAGTGGTGTATTGCAACTAGTTCGGCCGTGAAGACAGACGCAGCACCTGGCAGAGACCCGCTGACTTCAAATAGAGGGGATACGGCGTGGAAGCCGACCGCCTCTTGGGATTTGGAGCAATCCGTATAATTTGCACGGTTCCAGCGTGACACAAGGAGTGCTCCAAAAAGGTCGAACGCAATACTCCCGGCGCCGTACAAGCTTTGGGAGCACAGACGTGGCGACAAATAGCCAAATGTGGTACCCTCCATGATAGCGTCCTGGGCAGAACCAGGGGCGACACTGGTCCGAGAGCTATATCTAGTTCTCGAAGGAGTTTCCTGGCCCTAAACCCAAATGGCTTAAGGGATGACTTGCGTCTCTCGACGGCATAGGCTTGTTGAGATCAGCTGCGGATGCAGTGACAGCTGTTGGCGACTAGGGAGGCGCCGGGCTCACGCGTACAGCCGAGTGATGCACTGCACGCGGCGAAGAGCGAGTGGAATCTCCACAGTATCGACCAACAGGCTCTCAATGGAGGAAGTGCGGAAGGCACCGATGGCAGGGCGAAGACCGGTGAGGTGGATCGAATCCACCTTCCGCAATAAACGCTCAGCTGCGGATGCATAAATCTCGCATCCGTAGTCGAGCTTCGAACAAAAGAAGGATCGATAAAAAAGTAGGGCAGCAGCCCTATCAGCGCCCCAAGCGCTGAACGTCACGGAACGGAGAATGTCCATGGCGCGGATACAAGAGACCGTAAGGCTGCGAAGATGAGCCTCCCAGGTGAGGCATCAGTCGAATACAAGACCGAGGAAACGGTGCGATTCCACCAGATCCAGGCGCACCCCCATTAAGAAACAAATCTGGGTCGGGGTAAAGCCGTGGATAGCGGCAGAAGTGAACCACCTTAGTCTTAGCCAACGAAAACCGAAACCTGTGCGCTTCGGCATAGCGAGAGACGCGGTTCAATGCCTGTTGGAGTCAACGCTCCAGAGTTGGCATCTGGGCCACGCCAAAAGAGATCGAAAGGTCGTCCACGTAGAGCGTAGCGAGAACATCTTTCGGCAGCACCGAGGTGATGCCGTTGATGCTCAGGGCAAAGAGTGTGACACTGAGGACACTTCCCTGCGGGAAACCCTCTTCCTGCTCCTTTGAGCCTGAGAGGGCTCCCCCCACCCAAACGCGGAATCGACGATCTTGCAAAAATTCAGATATAAACATTGGGAAGCGTCCCCTCGCAGCAAACGTGTGGAGAGTCTCCATGATACCGTATCGCCATGCGGTATCATAGGCCTTCTCCAGATTGAAAAAGACCGTGGCGTAGTGCTGTCTACGAAGGAAAGCCTCGCAGACGGCATTTTCCAGTCGGAGCAGAGCATCCGACGTGGAGTGGAACTTGCAGAAGCAGCACTGTGCAAAAGACAGATGGCCTCCACTGTCCAGGGAAAAGGCTAATCAAACATTTACCAATTTCCCCAACAACTTGCACACGCAAGAGGTTAGAGAGATTGGGCAGAAACCGGTCGGAGTAGAGTGATCTCTCCCCGGTTTGCGAAAGGCGAGCACAGTAGCATTCGCCAGGAGTAAGGGAGAAGACCCTCCACCCAGATCCTGTTGAACAAATCTAACAGAAAGGCTATGCCTCGCTCACGCAGGAATCGAAGGATGGCGTACGGGACATCGTCCAGACCATGGGCGGTGTCCGCACACGAAGCGAGAGCGGAGCGAAACTCACTCACAGTAAACTTGTCGTTGAAGGGTTCTCCGCCTCTGGAGGTCAAGCCCAGTCGTCGGCCTTCCGCGACATGACGACGTGCATTGAATGCTGGCGAAGCAGCATCCCGGCTAGACACTCCGGAAAAAGCAGTCGCTAAGGATTCTGCCACGGACGCGGGGTCCGAGATTGCGATCCCATTCTCCTGGAGAACAGGAGAGGGGTCCTGCGAGAACTTGCCCCGAATCCTTTTGACTCGCTTCCCCACCTCAGCTAAAGGGGTCTTCCCGTTGAGTGAAGACATGTATGCCCGCCAAGAAGGGCGGCAAACGTGCTTCGCAATATACGGGAACCTAGCCCTAGCACGACGAAATTCAGCGACAGTGAAATCGTTCGGGCGGCACTTATAGCGCATGTAGGCATAACGCTTCTGTTTTTTGGGCCGTCTCACACTCGGCCGACCACCATGAAAGTGGTCGGCGTGCAAAACGGTCAGACGTCCTAGGAATAGTAGTCAGGCCCACGGCGATGAGGTTGCCGGAGAAGAACTCAACGGCCTCATCTACCGACCAAAATTCCTCGACTGAGATAGAGAATTCAGTCATTTCCTGAAATGCAGGCCACCGCGCCCGCGCTAAGCACCACCGAGGTGAGCTCTCAGGCGGCAGTTGCCCTGAAAAGGATATTTGAATGGGAAAGTGATCACTACCATGGAGGTCATCGACCACCCTCCAATCAAAATCAGGCTGTGCATCCGAAGAGCACAAAGATAGGTCAAGGCAAGAAAATGAAGCGGTTCTCGGACAATGATGCGTAAACTCATCAACGTTTAGGACACATATCTCAAGCTCTTTGATCAGATTGGCAAGGACTTGTCACCCTGGGATTTATTAAACAATCTCCCCAGAGAGGATGCCTGCCGTTCAGATCTCCAAGCAAGAGAAAGGGCCTCGGCAACCGTACCACGACGCGGCGGAAGTCCCCCGCGTCGAAGTCAGCTGACGGTGGAATGTACGCAGAAATGATAGTATACCTCCTATCCAGGTGCAGCTGCACAGCCACTGCCTGAAAGGAGGTATCTAAGGAGAAAGGAACAACGGAGACATCATGTACGGGTGTAAACCGCGCATCCCCCAAACCGGCCATCGCGCGGTGGTGGGGTCGCAAGACCCTTATACCCCGGGAGGGCGGGCAGGGGGCACGCGCCTAGCATAACCTCCTGCAAAAAAATAGCTAACGGGAAACGGGACGAGACGAGCCTCCGCAGCTCCTCCCAGTTGGCCCGGAGTCCACGGCAATTCCATTGAAGGAATATGCCCTCCAGGCCTAGCTCGGAGGAGACGCGGGGGCCCTCCTCGAATTGAAGACCCTCACGGGAATGGCCGTACGCTTCCCGGGGGCAGAACCCCGGGCGCTGTTGGCCGGACAAAGCGCTGAAGGCGCTGTCGCCTTCGAGGACTTATTGGGGGAGGTTGGGCTCGCCATGCGAGTCTTTTCCTCCCTCCGCCTCGAAACCTTAGGCGGGCGTTGCGGCTTGGGAGGCGGGGGGCCCTCTTTTCGAGGAACCACCGTCTCTGAGCCACTCGCTCCACCTCGGGGCGTGGGCGAAGGGGCCGAAGCTCCTTTATTGCTGTCCTCCTTTCGGGGAACAGCTTTAGGAACCCCGGAAGATGTCCTGGCGACCAACTTCAGGGGTGTTGCCCCCTGTGTCTAACGACTTGGTGGAGGCGCGTGGTCGTTTCGCCTTCCGGGAAACGGTCATGCTGGGGAAAGAGGGGAGGAGCCCTGGTTTTAGCCGGGGCTGGCTATGAACCCTTTTTGCCGCCAGCTTTACCAGGGGAGCGCCCGGGTTGAGTAGAGCCCGCAGAAGGGCTCCGAATGGGCGCGCAAACAACCGTGCTCGTTGGCATGGATGGGCCACGAGCAGAGGGTGCCTTTCTAACTATTGAGGCATATGACGTCCCAGGCAGAGCCAAGCGCGCCAGGACCAAGTCCTTAGCATCGTGGAATGAGATTCGATCCTGGGCCTGAACGGCCACGATTTCTTTCTCGAGGAGATATGCACTACATTACTTCGAAGAAGCGGCGTGCGGCTCTTCGCAATTGACACACTTGGCCACACATGATTTAGACTTATCGTGTGCGGCCTTGAGCAATTTACACAGACTTCGGGTGACCCCGACTTTGCACGTCTACAAGATCGATTCGTGTTGCCGAAGCGGTGACACTAATAGCACCGCCGCGGCAGTGGCACGAATGCCTTCACGCGGTAGGCGTACCAACCAGCACGCAACGACTCAGGGAGCTTGTCACAGTCGAACGTGACGAAGAGTGTAGGGGTGGGTCTCGAGGCCGCTCCATTTTCTCATCACACGTTCGACCTTGACCGCCCCATGGTCGGCCATCTCTAAGGTGATGTCCTCAATGGAGTAGTCACCGAGTTCCCTCGCCTAAACTACTCCTTTCACAAAGTTCATGGTAGAGTGCGGCGTTACACTCACCGGGGTGTCATGAAGTGTCTGAAGAGCACTTATCTTGGCCGCCTCGGCGGGATTCACCGCATTCGCCAGAAGTCTTCCGTCCGAGAAACGGGTCACCTTCGGCTCTCTACCAATTGACCTAGCTAATCCTCTCCTCTGATGGATCATGTTGTCCTTGGACAACATGGTGCAATCAGTGGGGCGAATAACGAGGAAGCCTTTAAGCCAGCGGGCTCGAAAACGCCAGGTAACCTCTGAATGAGGGGCCCCGATGTTATCGAGGCTCCGCTCTGTGCACTTTTGGTCTTTGCCATAGTCAGGGGCTTCGCACCCGAGGGGGGCAGAGGGGCCGGATGTGCCGATCTTGGCTTGGTCGCTTACTGTAGCAGCAGACCCATCCGTCCTCGCAGCCCCCGCAGATGGAGAAGAGCCCCGAGTCTTCTTTGTCTTTTTCTTGTTCTTTTTCGGAGAGGAGGGCGGGGAATGAACCCGCCTGCCGGCAGAAGCCCGCAGGCCAGATGGACCGGCCTCAGCCAGGTCCTTCTCCGAAATGGGGAAGCTTCTGGTAGTCGTAGGGGCACCAGTCGGAGGAGATCCTTCTCCTCCTCGTACTGCCTCGGAAACCCTAGCCGTTTGAGGAGGACCTTTCATAGAGGCGGATTCGGGTTAAGTGCTTGGCACCGAGCCCGGATAACCCCCCATGGAAGGCTTTACCGTCTGAGGCTGGGTTGCCTCAAGGACCATTTCTATCTCAGGGAGGGGCCTCCAGTTGCCCCCCTCTCCCCCAAGACATCGCAGGTCCCGTTGGCAGCATCGTCACTAGTCTTGTGTGGGGAGGCACAGGCCTTGACCCCGGCAAGGTTTAATATTCTTGCCAGCAGGTCTTTTGAGGGAAGCGACCGAAGGGGCCTGGCTTCCCTCTCCCCCCTAAGGAGGTTTGCCCTACCGAGCCGCTTCGATCTGGAGCGGCTGGCTACGGGCTGCCTGCTGGCTTTCTTGGCAGTCCCCTTGGAAAGAACAGAGGGGACTGCCGCTGGAAAAGGGGAGGTGCCCGAACCGCTGGAAAAGGGGAGGTGCCCGAAAGCACCTCCAGAGAAGGGGGTGAGGGGGAGTCCCCTCCACCTGTAGGCGAAGGAGAGGAGTAAGCCTCCTCTCTAGTTGGAGAGATATGGACGGTCCCCTGCGCAAGCACAGTGGGGGTGGGACCTCCATTTTTCGTTGGAGCTGCCCGAGGGTGGCTCCGTTGATGATACAGGGGAAGTTGAGGGTTGTTTTTTTTTTATTTTCATCATTGGGCATGGTGACCCTATTTGTATCACGGGAAGCAATCGCGCATCACCTCTCGCAGTAGCCCGCACTGCAAGAGGTGCTTACAGGCTCGTCAGAGCCAGGCGCCGCCACTCAGGACCACCCCTCCCGCCTGGTGGCCTGGCAGTCCATCGGCATGGCGGCTCCAACTTGGACACGGCGTAAAAAAGATAGATTGTGAAGAGGAGAGGAAAAGGGGTGTGAGGAAGGTATGGGTGGGGATGAAGCAGGTTGTTAAAAACCAACCATCCCAGACCGGAGCTCAGGGGTTAGGGAACATTGTTCCCTCCTACCTCAGCCCCGATCCGGGACGGTTGACTGAGAAGAAGCTCAGCATCTACCCTGTGAAATTAGAGGCTGATCAGAGAAAGCTGTGGGAGAGGTTGTATGAAAAGCGACGAAGTAGGGGAGAAATACAGGCTATCTGAAGGAAGGAAGAGAGGCTAAGCTGGGGCCGGACGGAGCGCTGGATCCCATCAGCACGGCGGCCAGGATGGAAAATCGCCGCGCCCCTTACGGGGGCGTAGGATAATGATGAAGAAACGATGGAATTTGGCTCGCAATTAAAATCTTTCTCTTTTCCCGGGAAGCTCAATTATGGTGGGAAGTAACATTAATATACCCACGACCATTTGTTCCTATGGCGCGCAGAAGGATGATTTTCAATCAATTACATAATGTCACACCATAGAACCAAGGCTGCAATTCGTCTTATCAAATCTCGATATTTCTGGCCCAATACGGACAGAGATATTCACTCCTCGACAAGGGAGTCGATCGCATGTCATCCTTCCAGGAGGGGTCGCCACACGAAATCCCCCACCCTGCCCATTGATATTCCATCCTCAAGTTTCGAAACTGTGCATATCGATATAGTTGGACCACTCCCACCGTGTACACTGCCTGGACAATCTTACCCCTCACAGAATCGGCATTTACATGCATCGACCGACCGAGCGAGATGGATTGAAGCGCTACCGATCCCGGACATAAATGCTGCAACGGTTGCGTTAGCTTTCCTAGACGGGTGAATTTCCAGATTTGGACTCTCGCTTTACGTAGTGATCGCCAGGGGGCACTCAATTCAAATCTGAGCTATTCAAGGAAGTCTGCCCTCGTTGGTTTTCATCATCTCCACACCATAGCGTACCGCCCGTCCGCAAAGGGGA
Source organism: Ceratothoa steindachneri (assembly GCA_963969495.1). NCBI lineage: Eukaryota > Metazoa > Arthropoda > Malacostraca > Isopoda > Cymothoidae > Ceratothoa > Ceratothoa steindachneri. The sequence continues at coordinate 25,682,661 of OZ018332.1, forward strand.
TGTTGGAAAGGGCACACAGGACTAAGAAGTGCTCCATAATGGCCCGTCGACAAGGCTGACTGCTGGCACTTCCAATTATCCTTTTAGGCATTCGTTCTTTACTCAATGACTCGGGATTTTCACCTTTCACGGCAACCACACTCTTGTGTCCGAAACCCTTAGTTTCATCATCGTCAACAAAGACACACTCTAAATTTATTAAAGAATTGGCATCAACCATGGCATAAGTCGATTTCACACGGGCATCCATAGGGCATTTGCACTTGGTGCCCAAGCTTTCCGTGAAGCAACTCATGTGTGGGGCCGAATAGACCTCGTTCGCAAACCACTAGAAGGGCCATATGCTGGCCCTTTTCCGGTAATCGAACGCGACAGCAAACTCTACAAATTAGAATTCCCTGACCGAAGAAAAAACAGTCTCAGTGGACAGACTGAAACCGGAGAGATTACCTCCCTTGCATAATGATGACGTGCCGGGTAATCAGCGACGTCCATGGACGCAAGCTGAGCACAGGAGGAGAACCAGGTGCACTACTTCACCTCGTGGAGTGCATGCATCAGAAGACGATGATGCCTCAGGTAGTCGACGGGACACCTGTAGTGGAACCTGAGAGAATAACGACAAACTGCAATTTTTCACTCGTTCCGGGAGACGAGTCACGTTTGCCAGGGATCCGTCATTCATATATTTCTGAATCCTTGCGTAGGCATTATTGTAGCGGCACATTGAATAAAAGAGGAAGAGAAATAAATATATACACGCTTCGCTGCTCTATAGGTTTTTTTTGCGTCCATATTATATTTTTGTACGGTTTTGTACAAATAACGTTTACAGAGGAATCTAAAAAGGATGGAACAAAATTGTGAAATGAATTATGTATCAAGGTACTGAATTATACTTACAGACTAAGGAAATGGTGGTGGCCTAAATTTATATATTTATTTGATGTTTCAATAGTAAACTCCTTAATTTCATGGAAAAGGACAAGAAAGACAATATACCTCTTCTGAATTTTTGGAATTTTAACAGTAAGTATTTTGAAATCACATGGTACTGAATCGATGCAAGAAAAAAAAAAGAAAAGAAATTCAAGTTAAGAGTGGAGTTAGATATGATAGTTTGGGGCACTTGTTGGAAAGCTCGAACACAAGGAAATGTGCCAATTGTCCTGGAAAAGCAGCATTTATTTGTGGTAAGTGTGATGTAAGATTGAATCCTAAGTACCATTTTAGTTATCACACAAAAGACGAAATATACATGTTTAAAATTAATGAAATTACCTCTTTTCACTGATAAATTCTGTTAAGTATTAATTTGTTTGTAAGAAAATTGAAATTTTCAAATTCTCATTTTTCCCCATAGTGTCCTGTTTTCTGGATACCTTATATTTCAACATATAAAAATATCAGAATCATAAAATTTTGTAAAATATACTTCCCTTAAGGTATCTAGAAACATAAAAATATTAAACTTTTATCTAAAAAAATGTACTTTATGCACTAATGGGTTAATACCCTCTTTTTTGATGCGTGATAAGGACAACAGCTGAGTATATGAATGGCCTTTGAGCTGACCCGTTCATGGCAGCCTGATAAGGGCATTTGAAAAGCTTATCACCTGTTTGAGTAAATGCGTGTCTTTTAACGTTCATTTTTTTGCAGCCTGATAAGGGCAAACGCTGCATTTGAAAGGCTACTGGGAGGTGTGGATATGTAAATGTTTTTTAAGATTACCTTTCGTTGCAGCCTGATAAAGGCAAAGGCTGCATTTGAAAGGTTTCTCCCTAGTGTGAGTATATGAATGGCTTTTAAGATAATCTTTCCTTGCAGCCTGATAAGGGCAAAGACTACATTTAAAAGGCTTCTTACCAGTGTGACTCGTTGAATGTGTTCTAACATCGTTTTTAGTTGCAGCCTGATAAGGGCAAAGGCTGCATTTAAAAGGCTTCTCACCTGTGTGCGTAAGTGCGTGTCTTTTAATGTTCTCTTTTTTTGCAGCCTGATAAGAACAAAGGCTGCATTTGAAAGGTTTCTCCCCAGTGTGAGTATATGAATGTTTTTGAAGACAATCTTTTCTTGCAGACTGATAATGGCAAAGGCTGCATTTAAAAGGCTTCTTACCAGTGTGAGTTGTTGAATGTGTTCTAACATCATTTTTCGTTGCAGCCTGATACGGGCAAAGGCTGCATTTGAAAGGCTTTTCCCCTGTATGAGTAAATTCGTGTCTTTTAACGTGCATTTTTGTTGCAGCCTGATAAGGGCAAAGGCTGCATTTGAAAGGCTTCTCGCCAGTGTGAATATATGAATGGCTTTTAAGATAAGCTTTCGTTGCAGTCTGATAAGGGCAAAGGCTGCATTTGAAAGGCTTCTCGCCAGTGTGAATATATGAATGGCTTTTAAGATAATCTTTCCTTGCAGCCTGATAAGGGCAAAGGCTGCAATTAAAAGGCTTCTCGCCAGTGTGAGTAGGCATATGCACTTTAACTTGCCTTTTCGTTGCAGCCTGATATGAGCAGAGGCTGCATTTGAATGGTTTATCATGAATGTGGGTTCTTAAATGTATGGTTAGAGCTCCCTTCTGTGCAGTCTTATAAGGACAGGAACAGCATTTATAGATTTTCTTATTCATTCTTGAATGATGCAGCGAATGTGCATTTGTGGGTACCGACTGGGAAGGTATGGAGTTGTTTTCGGCGCATTTTCCTGGGCTTTCAGATCTTGAATACATATTACTAGTCCAATTTGGATCATAATGAAGGCTTAGAGGTGGCGATGATATCATACCACTATATTTCATCGCCTGGAAAAGAAATACATAACTAGTTATTTTGCAATCTCGTTTACAATCTTTCTGGTGTACAAGAGAGCATTCTCGCAATAGGAAAAAAGGTTAAGGACCCCACCTATTCCAAATTCATTCTTTAGGACTCCCACCTGATTGTGACCTCAACAAAAAAGTGACCTTATATCTTGACGCATTCTGCATCAGACACCCACGAATTTCTTGGACAAAGAGATAAGAAGACCTAAAGGAAAGAAGGGATTCCAACATTTTTAGAATCAGTATGAATAATAAAATTGTGAAAAGTAAAAATACGGTGGGAATTTTAAAGAATATGAGAAAATCCAACAGCTAAATAGAAAATAATCTAGGCAATTTCAGCTGCAGAGATGACACACACCGCTGCAGTGACCAAATTGCTGCTCGACTTCGATCCTTCCATTGGGATTGAGCATGAGGAGCATGCGATCTTTTATTTTAATTCAAGAGCGTTATGTTGGTGGTAGCTAATGAGGGCAAGAGTCTCCGTAATTAAAGGAAAATCTAATCTAATACTAGCCTATATATTATATATATATATATATATATATATATATATATACATATACAGGGTGTCCACAAAGTCTGGGTACATAGGAATTTTAATATTTTAATATTCTAAAGGTATGTATTTATCACCTTTGTACCCAGACCTTGTGGACACCCTGTATATATATATATATATATATATATATATATATATATATATATATATATATATATATATATATATGAGTGCAAAAATGCTAAAAAAAAACAACAAAAAGGAAACGCGATCTGGAGTCGGGGGTAAGCTCGCCTTCACCCCCCCGGCGCAGGAACATGTGACCCACAACAAACAGTGAAAAGAATAGAGGTCAGACCGCAAATGTGTGCACGAACCAATTCAGAGTACAAGGAATAGATCACCCAGATTGGGAGATTGAAGATGAATGTGCCGAACAGCCTGGGGGGCAACTTAGTGGTGAAAATAAGGTGCAGGCGAGCGCTCCATCAAATGGTGGGCGTCCCGCGATTGTGTCCAATTCGTAGACGACAGAAAGCAACATGAAGCCGTGGCGTTTTTGTTTTTTTGTTTTTTTTTAGGAGCTCATCTGGCGACTGGTCCGTCACGGTACAATAGCACGCAACTTTAAGTTCCCCTCGACCGTATCCCATCTCCTTTGCCAAGCCGCCCGGAGGGCAGCTCGTATTTGTACCATATAATCGGTATGCATAAGAGGGAAACGATACTCTGGTCGCACAGTTCTCGCGGACTCTTTGGCGCCCACTTCAGCGCGATCATTCTCCGCAATTCCAACATGTCCAGGAACCCAACATAAGATAATCTCGACATCTGCCCGGACTGCCAAAACCGTGGCGTCAGGAATATGGAGAACTAGGGGATGCGGAGATTACAGTACAGCACGCGGGGAGCTTTGTGAGTCGATATAAATCACAATCCGCTCTCTGAACCGGGCAAGTTGCGTTATCTCCAGAGCCGAGTAGTGTATTGACACCAGCTCGGCCTTGAAGACGGATGCAAGGCCCGGCAGAGCCCTACTGACTTCCTTCAAACAGGGGATATGGCGTGGAAACCGACACCCTATTGGGAGTTGGAGTCATTCGTATACACTGGCACGGTTCCAACCTGACCCTAAGTGTGTTCCTTAAAGGCAGAAAGCAATACTCCCGGCGATGTAGAAGCTTTAGGCGCAGAAGCATGGCAACAAATAGTCAAAGGTGGTAACCTCCAGGGTGGCGTGCTGGGAAGAACCAGGGGTGCCACCGGCGCGAGAGCTATACCTAGCTCTCGAAGGAGTTTCCGTCGAAATCAGTTTCGGATGCAGTGAGAGCTGTTGCGACTAAGGTAGGCGCAGGGCTCGTGCGTACGGGCGAATAATGCACTGTGCACGGCGCAGAGCGAGTGGCATCTCCCCAGCATCGACAAGTAGGTTCTCAATGGGAGAAGTGCGGAAATCAATGGTCGCTAAGCAAAGGTTGGTGCGGTGGATCGAGCCAACTTCTGCAATACACGCTCGGCTGCGGTTGCATAAAACTCGTAGCGTAGTCGAGCTTCGAACGAACAAAGGATCGCTAAAAAAAATACGGCAATAGACCTATCAGCGCCCCAGGCGTTGGACGTCACAGAACGAAGAATATCAATGGCGCGAGTATAAGAGACCCTAAGGCTGCGAATATGAGCCTCCCAGGTGAGGCGCGATCCCAAAACCAAAGAAACGGTGCAAATCCACCACTTCCAGGCGAGTCCCATTTAGAAATGAGTGTGAGTCAGGGTGGAACCGTGGATGGCGGCAGAAGGGCACCACCTTAGTCTTCGCCAAGGAAAGCAGAAGCCTGTGCACTTCGGCATAACGAGAGACGCGGTTCAATGCCTGTTGGAGTCATCGCTAAAGAGTTAGCGTTTGGGCTGCGCCAAAAGAGATCGAAAGGTCGTCCACGTAGAAAGTAGCGAGGACATCTTGCGGCAGTACCGAGGTGATGCCGTTGGTGCTCAGGGCAAAGAGCTTGACACTGACGACACTTCCCTGCGGGGCACTCTCTTCCTGCTCAATTGGACACGAGATGGCTTCCCCACCCTTACGCGGAATCGACGATCTCGCAAAAATTCAGATATAAACATTGGGAGGCGTCCCCTCGCCCCCATCGTGTGGAGAGTCTCCATGATACCGTATCGGCATACGGTATCATAGGCCATTTCCAGATCGAAAAACATGTGGCGTAGTGGTCTATACGAAGGAAGGCCTCTTAGACGCCATTTTTTGTAGGAGCAGAGAATCTGACATATTTTATTTTTATTTTAAGAGCCCATCTGGCGACTGCCTACTTGGGAATAAGTTGCCGTACTCAACCCAGCCTATTACTAAGCTATATTAAAAACAAATAACAATATGCAAATAACAAATAACGACAAAAAAATGGAGGCTTAAAATAAAAAGAGCAACAAGGCAAGAAGGAAGCACGTTCAGGCGTCGGGGGTAGGCCCACCACGCCCAGCGCAGGAACATGAGCTGGAGATTGTTGTCCTAAATGTGCATGAGTTTACGCATCACTGCCCGAGAACCGCTTCATTTTCTGCCTCGATCTATTTTGTGCTCTCCTGATGTACAGCATTATTTTGATTGGGGGGGGGGGGATGACATCCATGGTAGTGATCACTCTCGCATTCAAATATCATTTTCTGGTCCGCTTCCGCCCGAGAGCCTGCCCCGGTGGTGCTTGGCGCGGGCAAGGTGGTTCGCATTTGGTAATTGTGAAGACTATGGGCAGATGCGACTCTAGTTTATTTTGGGGGCTACTTTTCATTGTTTTTCTGCAATCGCACTGGCCAATCACAGATCTGGATTCAGTTTCATAAATGACCAATCAGAAAGCTGTATTTGTTTCAAGGCTTTTTGTGTTTTATATATTGATCAAAACTTGGTTTTTCTTATATTTTAGATGTTTTTCCCCCTTATTTCTCTTCTATATATCCTACCTACCCTATGCCTGACATTATTTAGTCTTTTTATTTACTTGTTACTTAATTTCCCATTATTTAATGCTCGATTAAACCATATTTCGGTGTTGTTAATGAAGTCTCACGTCTTAATTCTGACGAAAACAGTACTTTTTCATTTTTTCTGTTCCGTATTTATTTCTCTTCTTTGATTTTTTTTTAACAGGTTTTTTACGACCTTCATTTTGATTATTGTTCCAAATGGATGCGTTCAGTATTAGTGTTTTTATTACTATATATGTGTAGTTCAAGAAACACAAATGGTCAATTTCAGTAAAAAAAAAGTCACGAAATTTCCGGGAACAATGCTCTACTTTTCCGTCCGCATCTCTCATATTTAAACGACCACCCACGCCGTTTCACGCTCATTTGTCAAAAATTTCATTTTCGTGTGAAGTTTGTTTGTTACCTATTCAACGTTTCGGTGCTATTTTAACCGACAACGAGAAATATGTTGCGTTTCTCGAAGCCCATGGGCCGTGTAGTGGGTTTTTGGAGGGTTCGAATGTGAAACAAAGAGAATTTTCATTGTTTCGGTGGGAAATCGAAATCGAGAAACCCTCCTCGCAGCGATAAAAAGGGGATTTTGCCGGGCACGATAGTCGTATCTGACGGATGGGCAGCCTATTCAAATTTGTCATCTGAAGGATACGAACATCTTACCGAATTCTGGCTTGCTGCCGGTAAACTCTACCCACCCATCTGGCGTAAGTATTAACGATTATTTTGAGCGTCGGCTCATTGTTGGGTATGGCTCGCCGCGGGGATAACACTGCGATGACCCTGAGTTTCAATCCTTTGGGGAGGGGGGCACAGCCCCCCAGTATAAAAATGAAAATAGCCATAAAATTCTTCGATTTCATCTCTAAAATGTAACAGCGGAAAGTAGCCCAAAATAGCCAAAAAAAACTAGGCCTACGATCTGCCCATAGTCTTCACAATTACCTCGCATTCCAGGAAATGTGATTTCTTTATCTCAGTCCACGAGTTTAGGTCTTTTGATGAGGAAGTTAGTCTTCTCCGGCAACCTCAGCGCCGTGGGCCTGACTAATATTCTAGAGCGCCTGGCAGTTTTACACGCCCACCACTCCCATGGTGGTCAGTCGGGTGTGAAACGGCCCTAAAAGAGAAGAGTTATGCTTATATGCGCTATAAGCGCCGCCCGAACGATTTCACTGTCACTGAATTTCGTCGGGCTAGGGCTAGGTTCTGGTATATTTAGAAGCACGCACGTCACTATTCTTTGCGGGCATACGTGTCTTCACTTAACGGGAAGACCCCTCTATCAGAGGTGTGGAAGCGAGTTAAAAGGATTCGAAGCAAGTTCTCGCAGGACCCCCTCCGGTTCTCAGGAGAATGGGACCGCAATCTCGGACCCCGTGGCCGTGGCGGAATCCTTCAGGACCGCATTCTCTAAACCGGGATGCTGCTCCGCCAGCATTCAATGCGCGTCGTTATATCGCGGAAGGCCACAGGCTGGACTTTACCTCCAGAGGTGGAGAACAATATAACGACAAGCATACTGTGAGTGAATTGCATTCCGCTCTTGCTACGTGCGCGCAATCCGGCCATGGTCCAGACAATGTCCCGTACGCCATGCTTCGACACCTGGGTGAGCGAGGCATGGCCTTTCTGTTCGATTTGTTCAACAGAATCTGGGTAGAGGGTCTCTTCCCAGATTACTATCGAATCGTTACTGTGCTCGCCTTTCGCAAACCGGGAAGAAATCACTCTACCCCAGCCGGTTTCCGCCCAACCTCTCTTGCGTGTGAAAGTTGAAGGAGAAATTGGTAAATGTTAGATTAACCTTTTTTTCTGGACAGCGGAGGCCATCTGTCTTCAGCACAGTGCGGCTTCCGCAAGTTCCACTCCACGTCCGATGCTCTGCTCGGACTGGAAAATGCCGTCTGCGAGGCCTTCCTTCGTAGACAGCACTACGCCCCGGTGTTTTTTCGATCTGGAGAAGGCCTATGATACCGCATGGCGATACGGTATCATGGAGATTCACCACAAGATGGGGGCGAGGGGACGCCTCCGAGTCATTATATCTCAATATTTGCGAAATCGTCGAACCCGCGTACTGGTAAGGGAGAGCCCTATCCGGTCTAATGGAGCAGGAAGAGGGTGTCCCGCAGGGAAGTGTCCTCAGTGTCATACTCTTTGCTCTGAGCATCAACGGCATCACCTCGGTGCTGACAGAAGATGTTGTCGCTACGCTCTACGTGGACGACCTTTCGATCTCTTTTGGAGCGGCCCACTTGCCAGCTCTGGAGCATTGACTGCAAAAAGCATTGAACCGCATCTCTCGCTATGGCGAAGCGCACAGGTTTCGGTTTTCCATGGCCAAGACTAAGGTGGTGCCCTTCTGCTACTATCCACGGCTCCACCAGGAGCCAGACTTGTTATTTAATGGAGTACGCGTGGAAGTGATTGAATCGCACCGTTTCCTTAGTCTGTATTTGACCGACGCCATACCTGGTAGGCTCATATTCGCAGCCTTAGGGTTCGCGAGGTCTGTGCGATCGGACCAGCATTTCGCTCTTCCTCACACCGACTACATGGCAGGAATAGGGGCAGCTCTCCGGGCTGCTTGGTAAAGAAGATGGGAGACGGTCGAAGGGAACTTAAAGTTGCGTGCCATTGCGCCGCGAATGTTCTCATGGACCTACCACCCAATGCCGTGAAGGCGTCAGGTTGCTTTCTGTCGTCTCCGAATTGGAAACACTCGCGGGACGCACCGCTATTTGATGGAGCGCTCACCTGCGCCCTACTGTGAATACCGCGTTGTCCCCACTGTTCGGCACATTCTTGTTGAATGTCCCAGTCTGGGCGATCTTCGCACACGTTACCTGTCCCAGAATCGGGACGAGCGGGATCGCTACCACTTATCCATTGAAGAGAAGTCTCGCCTTAAGGGAAACGGTTAAGGTGGGGAAAGGGAGGGAAGCCCTGGTTTTAAACGGGGCTGGGTGTGAACCCTTTGTGCCGACAGCTTTACCAGGGAAGGGCCCGGGGTGGGAAGAACCCGCAGAAAGGTTTTTTTATGGCCGCGGAAACGACCGTGCTCGTAGGCCTGGAGGAGCCAGGAGCAGAGGGGGTCTTTCTTATTTTGAGGCATAAAACGTCCCAGGCAGAGACGTGCGCGCCAGGAGCAAGTCCTTAGCCTCACGAAATGAGAGACGATACTAGGCCTGAACAGCCAGGATTTCGTTCTCAAGGAGATACGCACCATATTGCTTCGAGGAAGCAGGGTGTGGCTCTCCACAATTGTCACACTTGGTCACACACGATTTGGACATATCGTGTGTGGTCTTGGAGCAACTTACACAGAATTAGGGTAACCCCTACTTTGCGTGCTTTCAAGAGCGATTAGTATGGCCGAAACGGTGACAGTAATAGCAACGCCGCGGCAGTGGCACGAATGCCTTCACGCGGTACTGATACCAACCGGCACGCACCGACTCAGGGAGCTTATCACATTCGAATGTGACTAAGAGTGTAGGAGTGGGTCTCGAGGCCTCTCTCTGTTTTCTCATCACACGCTCGACCTTGACCTCCCCATGCTCGGCCAGCTCTAAGGTGATCTCATCTATGGAGTAGTCCCGAGTTCCCTCACATAAACAACTCCTTTGACCAAGTTCATGGTAGAGTGCGGCGTTACACTCACCGGGGTGCAATCATGTATCTGAAGAGCACTAATCTTGGCCGCCACGGAGGGATTTGGCACATTCGCCAGAAGACTACCGCCGGAGAAACGGGTCACCATCAGCTCTCTACTAATCACGCTAGCTAGAGCTCTCCTCTGATGGATCATGTTGCCCTTAGCCAACATGCTGCCATCAGTGGAACGAATAACGAGGAAGCGTTTGAAGCCAGCGGGCTCGAAAACGCCAGGTAACCTCTAAATTAGCGGCCCCGACAAAATCGATGCTCCGATTTTGCGAACTTTTGGTCTTAGTCTGGGACTCTCCACCACGAGCGGACGTGCCGATTTTGGCTTGTTCGCTTACCGAAACGGGAGCAGACCCGTCCGTCCCTGCGGCTCCCGCGGCTAGAGAGAGGAACCCAGAGTCTATGTTTCCTTTCTCTTTTTTCTTTTAAATAATGAGGGCAGGGAATGAACCCGCTTTTTCCCTCTGCCGGCGGGATCCCCTAGGCCAGATGAGCCGGCCTCAGCCACATCCTTCTCTGAAATGGAGAAAGACCCGGCGCTTACAGGGGCACCAGACGGGTGAGGAGATCCCTCGTATTCTTGACTTGTAGGGCCTCGAACGCCCGCGCCGTCTGAGAAGAAGCTTCCACATAGAGGAAGGGGGGACTTTGGTTATGTGCTTGGCACCGAGCCCGTGTTCGACCACATAAAAGATCCTACAGTCTAGGGCTGGGACACCTCATGGACCATGTACATCTCAGGGGGGCTTCATGTGGCCATGCTATCCCACCTCACCAAGACATCACTGATCCCATTCAGAGAACCTTCTTTCTTGTCTTGGGGCGGCGAATCGGCATCCGTCGGGCAAGAGAAGGGAACAGATATAGTGACCCCCTGGGGGTTAGTCAAGCACGAATGCAGGTTAGGGGGCAGGGGCCGATGGGCCCTGCCATCCCCTGCTCCCCTAAGAGAGTTGGCCCTATCAAGCCCCTCCCACCGGGAGCGGTCAATTATGTGCAGCCTGCCTGATTTCTTGGACATCTCCTTGTAAAGTAAAGGGGGACTGCCACTGGAGAAACTGACAGGAAAGGAAGTGACGGGGAAGTCCCCTGCACACGTAGGCAAAGGAGAGGAGTAAGCCTCATCTCCGGTAGAATTGTTTTGGAAGAGCCCCTGCGAAAGCATGGGGGGAGGGGGGACACCTCGATTTTTTCAGTGGAGCTGGCCGGATCGACTCCGTCGCTGGTGAAGGGGATAATTTTTTTTTGTCATTCATGGGCATGGTTACCCTGGTGTTTTAACACTCATCGCCCCACGCAGTAGCCTGCTTTGCGAGTGGTGAACATGGGGCCGACTGCCGCTATTTGAGGCCACTCCAACCTAGTGACCTGGCAGCTCATCGGCATGGCGGCTCCACCTTAGGTAAGGCGTAAAATCGATAGACAATAACAAAGGAGAGAGAAAGTGGATCTGAAGGTGAGGGGGAGGAAGGAAGGTTGATAAAACCCCACCATCTTAAAGCGGAGCTCATGGGTGTAGGGGCGTTGTCCCCACCCCCATTACTCCGATTTGGGATAGTTGGGTAAGATCTACCCTGTGAAATTAGAGGACGACGAGAGAAAGTTGTGGGAGAAGTTGTAAGGAAAGTGGAGAAGCAGGGTAAGAACACAGGCGTCAGAAAGGGCATAAGTCGAGGCAATCACACAGCCTAGCTCTAGGCTACTTTAAAATAAGAATATGAAAACAAAACAACGATAAAAAGGGAAGATGACAACAGCGTCGGGAGGAGTTCCTCCTCCACCCATCGCAGGAGCGTGCGACCTACAAAGAAAACAATAACAAAAAACAAAAAAACGAACAAAATCTAGTTAAATAAAAGGGAGAAGGCCGGCCTCCCTCCGAAATACTACCAGTCCACTAGTCAATGAGCACGCATTCGTCCCGAGTACAAGGGACAGGCGGTAACGACCCCGTCCATCCCGGTACCGGGACAGGTAAAGTGGGCGAAGATCGCCCAGACTCGGACATTCAAAAAGAATGTGCCGAAGAGTCTGGTGGACAACGCAGTCTTCACAGTAAGGCACTGGCGAGCGCTCCATGAAATGGCGGTGCGTCCCGAGTGTGCCCAATTCGGAGACGACAGAAAGCAACCTGAAGCCGCCGCGGCATTGGGGGATAGGTCCATGGGAACAGTCGCGCGCAATGGCACGCAACTTTAAGTTCCCTTCGACCGTCTCACATCTTTTTTGCCAAACAGTCCGAAGGGCTGCCCGTATTCCTGCCATGTAGTTAGTGTGAGGAAGAGCGAAACGCTGGTCCGGTCGCAGAGTCCTCGCGGACTCTTTGCGCCCTCATCGGCGAGCTCATTCCCCGCAATTCCTACATGTCCAGGAACCCAGCAGAAGATAATCTCGACATACGCCCGGCTCTCCAAAACCGTGGCGTCACGGATATCGCGAACCAGGGATGCGGAGATACCAATGCCCCAAGAGCACTCAGGGCGCTTTGTGAGTCGCTATAGATCACAATCCGGTCCCCGAACCGGGCACGTCACGTAATCTCCCGTACCAAGTGATGTAATGCCACCAGCTCGGCAGCGAAGACAGATGCAGCGCCTGGCAGAGCCCCGCTGACTTCAAAAATAGAAAAATAGGGAATACGGCGTGGAAGCCGACCTCAACTTCGGACTTGGAGCCATCCGTATCACTGGCACGGTTCCAGCGTGACACGAGGTGTGCTCCAATAAGGTAGAACGCAAGACTCCCGGCGATGTACAAGCTTTGGGAGCAGAGGCGTGGCGAAAAATAGCCAAATGTGGTACCCTCCAAGGTGGCGTCCTGGACAGAACCAGGGCCGCCACCGGCACGAGAGCTATACCTAGCTCTCGAAGGAGTTTACTGGCCCTAAACTCAAAGGGCCTAGGTTATGACTGGCATCTCTCGGCGGCATAGGCACCGTCGAAATCAGCTGCGGATGCAGTGAGAGTTGTTGGCGACTGAGGGAGGCACCGGGCTCGCGCGTACAAGCGTGATGCACTGTACGCGGCGTAGAGCGACTGGCATCTCCCCAGCTTCGAATAGTAGACTCTCAATAGCAGAAGTGCCAAAGGCACCGGTCGCCAGGTGAAGGACGGTGTGGTGGATCGAGTCCACTTTCCTCAATAAACGCTCGGCTGCGGATGCATAAAATTCGCATCCGTAGTCAAGCTTCGAACGAACAAAGGATCAATAAAAAGTAAGGCAGTAGCCCTATCAGCACCCCAAGCGCTGAACGTCACGGAGCGAAGAATATCCATGGTGCGGATACAAGAATCCGTAAGGCTGCGAATATGAGCCTCCCAGGTGAGGCGTCGGTCGAATACAAGACCAAGGAAACGGTGCGATAGAACCAATCTGGGTCGGGGTGGAGCCGTGGATGGTGGAAGAACACTACCTTAGTCTTGGCCAAAGAAAACCGAAACCTGTGCGCTTCGGCATAGCAAGATACGCGGTTCAATGCCTGTTGGAGTCGACGCTCCAGAGTTGGCATCTGGGCCGCGCTAAAAGAGATCGAAAGGTAGTCCACGTAGAGCGTAGCGAGAACATCTTCCGGCAGCACCGAGGTGATGCCGTTGATGCTCAGGGCAAATAGTGTGACACTGACGACACTTTCCTGCGGGACACCCTCTTCCTGCTCCATTGGGCTGGAGAGGGCTCCCCCCCACTTGTACGCGGAATCGACGATCTCGCAAAAATTCAGATATAAACATTGAGAGGCGTCACCTCGCCCCCATCGTGTGGAGAGTCTCCATGATACCGTATCGCCATGCGGTATCATAGGCCTTCTCCAGATCGAAAAACACCGTGGCGTAGTGGTGTGTAAGAAGGGCCTCGCAGACAGCGTTTTCCAGTCGGAGGAGAGCATCCGACGTGGAGTGGAACTTGCGGAAGCGGCACTGTGCAGAAGACAGATGGCCTCCGCTGTCTAGAAAAAAGGCTAATCTAACATTTACCAATTTCTAAATCAACTTGCACACGCAAGAGGTTAGAGAGATTGGGCGGAAACAGGACGGAGTAGAGTGATCTCTCCCCGGTTTGCGAAAGGCGAGCACAGTAGCGATTCCATGGGAATCTGGGAGGAGACCCTACACTCAGATCCTGTTGAACAAATCTAAGAGAAAGGTCATGCCTCACTAACCTAGATGTCGAAGCATGGCGTACGGGACATCATCCGAACCATGGGCGGTGTCCACGCACGAAGCAAGAGCGGACCACAACTCACTCACAGTAAACCTGTTGTTGAAGAGTTCTCCGCCTCTGGAGGTAAAGTCCAGCGGGTGGCCTTCCACGACATCACGACGTGCATTGAATGCTGGCGGAGCAGCATCCCGGCTAGATAATGCGGGGAAAGCGGGCGCGAAGGATTTTGCCACATACGCGGGGTCCGAGATTGCGGTCCCATTCTCGTGGAGAAAAGGAGGGGTGGTTTTGCGAGAACTTGCTCCCAACCCTTTTGAGTCGCCTCCACACCTGCCAGAGGGGTCTTCCCGTTGAGTGAAGACAGGTATGCCCGCCAAGAAGAGTGGCGGGCGTGCTTCGAAATATACGAGAACCTAGCCCTAGCCCAACGAAATTCACCGACTGTGAAATTGTTCGGGCGGCGCTTATAGCGCATGTAGGCATAACGCTTCGGTTTGAGGGCCGTCTCACACTCAGCCGACCACCATAGGAGTGTTCGGCATGCCAAAAGGCCAGACGTTCTGGGAATAGTAGTCAGCCCCGCGGCGATGAGGTTGCCGGAGCAGAACTCAACGGCCTCATCTACCGACCTAAACTCGTCGACTGAGATAGAGAATTCAGTCATTTCCTGAAATGCAGACCACCGCGCCCGCGCCAAGCACAACCGAGATGGGCTCTTAGGCGGCAGTTGCCCTGAAAATGATATTTGAATGGGAAAGTGATCACTACTATGGAGGTCATCGACCACCTCCCAATCAAAATCAGGCTGTGCCTCTAAAGAGCACAGAGATAGATCAAGGCAAGAAAATGAAGCGGTTCTCGGGCAGTGATGCGTAAACTCATCCCCATTTAGGACACCTATATCAAGCTCTTCGATCAGATCGACAAGGACTTGTCCCCGGGGATTTATTGAGTAATCTCCCCAGAGAGGATGCATCCTGTTCAGATCTCCAAGCAAGAGAAAGGGCCTCGGCAACCGTGTCACGACGCGGCACAAGTTCCCCGCGTCGAAGTCAGCTGACGGTGGAATGTGCGCAATAGTATACCTACTATCCAGGTGAAGCTGCACAGCCACTGCCTGAAAGGAGGTATTTAAAGTGAAAGGAATAACGGACATCATGCGGGGTGTAAACAGCGCATCCCCCAGCCCGGCCATCTCGTGGTGGCGGGGTCGCAAGACCCTTATACCCCGGGAGGGTGGGCAGAGGGAACTCGCCTAGCATTGTCTCCTGCAGAAAATTAGCTAACATGGAACGGGCCGAGACGAGCCTCCGAAGCTCCTCCTAGTAGGCGCCGAGTCCACGGCAATTACATTGAAGGAATATGCCCTCCAGGCCTAGCTCGGAGACCCGGGGGCCCTCTTCGAACAGAAGACCCTCATGGGGATGGCCGTACGCTTGCCAGAGGCAGAAGCCGGGGCGCTGTTGGCCGGACAAAGTGCTGAAGGCGCTGTCGCCTTCGAGGACATATTGGGGGAGGTTGGGCTCACCATGCGAGTCTTTTCCTCTCTCCGCCTCGAAACCTTAGGCGGGCGTTGCGCCTTCGGAGGCGGGGAGCCCTCTTTTCGAGGAACCACCGTGTCCAAGCTACTCAGTCCACCACTAGGGGTGGGCGAAGAAGCCGAAGCTACTTTCTTGCCATACTCCTTTCGGAGAGAGCTTTAGTAACCCCAGAAGATGGCCTGGCGGCCAACTTCAGGGGTGTTGCGTCCTGTGAGTCTAACGAATTGGTGGAGGCGAGTGGCCGTTTCGCCTTAAGGGAAACGGTCACGCTGGGGAAAGGGGGCGGAGCCCAGGTTTTAGCCGGGGCTGGGTGTGAACCCTTTGTGCCGCCAGCTTTACCAGGGAAGCGCCCGGGTTGAGTAGAACTTGCAGAAGGGCTCCGAATGGGCGCGGAAACAACCGTGCTCGTTGGCCTGGATGGGCCAGGAGCAGAGGGGGCCTTTCTAACCATTGAGGCATAAGACGTCCCAGGCAGAGCAGGGCACGCCAGGAACAAGTCCTTAGCCTCGCGGAATGAGAGTCGATCCTTGGCCTGAACGGCCAGGATTTCTTTCTCAAGGAGATAGACTCCACATTGCTTTAAAGTAGCGGGTGCGGTTCTCCGCAATTGACACACTTGGCACACACGATTTGACCTTATCGTGTGCGGCCTTGGAGCAATTACACAGACTTCGGGAGACCCCGACTTTGCACGTCTACATTAAGAATTCGTATGGCCGAAGCGGTGACAGTAATAGCAGGGCCGCGGCAGTGGCACGAATGCATTTACGCGGTAGTGGTACCAACCGGCACGCACCGACTCCGGGAGCTTGTCACAGTCGAACGTGACAAAGAGTGGTGGGGTGGGTCTCGAGGCCCCTCCCTGTTTTCTCATCACACGTTCGACCTTGACCGCCCCATGGTCGGCCAGCTCTAAGGTGATGTCCTCTATGGAGTAGTCAACGAGTTCCCTCGCATAAGCTACTCCTTTAACAAAGTTCATAGGAGAGTGCGGTGTCACACTCACCGGGGTGCCATGAAGTGTCCGAAGAGCTCTTATCTTGGCCACCTTGGAGGGACCCGCCGCATTCGCCAGAAGGTTCCCGTCCGAGAAACGGGTCACCTTCGGCTCTCTAACAATTACACTCGCTATTGCTCTCCTCTGATGGATCATGTTGCCCTTGGCCAACATGCTGCCATCAGTGGAGCGATTTTTTTTTTTTATTTAAGGGGCTATCTGGCGACTGCCGACTTAGGCATAAGTCGCCGTAAACAAACAGCCTAGTTCTAGGCTACTTTAAAAAATTAAACAAAACAATAAAAAGAAATAACAATAACAATAACAAAGCAATAACAAAAACAATTACAAAAAACAACAACAACAATTAAATCGGGTTAAATAAAAGGGAGAAGGCCGGCCTCCCCCAAAAAGTCAATAAGTCCACCAGTCAAAGTACACGCACTCGTCCCGAGCACAAGGGACAGGCGGTAGCGACCCCGCCCATCCCGGTACCGGGACAGGTGTCGTGCGCGAAGATCACCCAGACTGGGACATTCGACAAGAATGTGCCGAACAGTCTGGGGGACGACGCAGTCGTTGCAATAGGGCGCAGGCGAGCGCTCCATCAGATAGCGATGCGTCACACGAGTGTGCCCGATTCGGAGACGACAGAAAGCAACCTGAAGCCGCCGCGGCATTGGGGGATAGGTCCATAGGAACAGTCGCGGCGCAATGGCTCGCAAGTTTAAGTTCCCCTCGACTGTCTCCCATCTTCTTTGCCAAGCAGTCCGAAGAGCTGCCCGTATTCCTGCCATGTAGTCAGTGTGAGGAAGAGCAAAACGCTGGTCCGGTCGCAGAGTCCTCGCGGACTCTTTGGCGCCCTCATCGGCGCGCTCAGTCCCCGCAATTCCTACATGTCCAGGAACCCAGCAGAAGATAATCTCGACATCTGCCCGGCTCGCCAAAACCGTGGCGTCACGGATTTCGCGAACCAGGGGATGCGGAGATTCCAATGCCCCGAGAGCACTCAGGGCGCTTTGTGAGTCGCTATAGATCACAATCCGGTCTCCGAACCGGGCACGTCGCGTAATCTCCCGTACCGAGTGGTGTATTGCCACCAGCTCGGCCGTGAAGACAGACGCAGCGCCCGGTAGAGCCCCGCTGACTTCAAACAGAGGGGATACGGCGTGGAAGCCGCCCCCCTCTTCGGACTTGGAGCCATCCGTATACACTGGCACGGTACCAGCGTGACACGATGTGTGCTCCAAAAAGGTCGAACGCAATACTCCCGGCGCAGTACAAGCTTTGGGAGCAGAGGCGTGGCGACAAATAGCCAAATGTGGTACCCTCCAGGGTGGCGTCCTGGGCAGAACCAGGGGCGCCACCGGCCCGAGAGCTATATCTAGCTCTCGAAGGAGTTTCCTGGCCCTAAACCCAAAGGGCTTAGGGTATGACTGGCGTCTCTCGGCGGCATAGGCACCATCGAGATCAGCTGCGGATGCAGTGAGAGCTGTTGGCGACTGAGGGAGGCGCCGGGCTCGCGTGTACAGGCGAGTGATGCACTGCACGCGGCGCAGAGCGAGTGGCATCTCCCCAGCATCGACCAACAGGCTCTCAATGGGGGAAGTGCGGAAGGCACCGGTCGCAAGGCGAAGGCTAGTGTGGTGGATCGAATCCACATTCCGCAATAAACGCTCGGCTGCGGATGCATAAAACTCGCATCCGTAGTCGAGCTTCGAGCGAACAAAGGATCGAAAAAAAAGTAAGGCAGTAGCCCTATCAGCGCCCCAAGCGCTGAACGTCACGGAACGGAGAATGTCCATGGCGGGGGTACAAGAGACCCTAAGGCTGCGAATATGAGCCTCCCAGGTGAGGCGTCGGTCGAATACAAGACCAAGGAAACGGTGCGACTCAACCACATCCAGGCGCACCCCATTAAGAAACAAATCTGGGTCGGGGTGAAGCCGTGGATGGCGGCAGAAGTGCACCACCTTAGTCTTGGCCAAAGAAAACCGAAACCTGTGCGCTTCGGCATAGCGAGAGACGCGGTTCAATGCCTGTTGGATTCGACGCTCCAGAGTTGGCATCTGGGCTGCGCCAAAAGAGATCGAAAGGTCGTCCACGTAGAGCGTAGCGAGAACATCTTCCAGCAGCACCGAGGTGATGCCGTTGATGCTCAGGGCAAAGAGTGTGACACTGAGGACACTTCCCTGCGGGACACCCTCTTCCTGCTCCTTTGGGCCGGAGAGGGCTCCCCCCACCCGTACGCGGAATCGACGATCTCGCAAAAATTCAGATATAAACATTGGGAGGCGTCCCCTCGCCCCCATCGTGTGGAGAGTCTCCACGATACCGTATCGCCATGCGGTATCATAGGCCTTCTCCAGATCAAAAAACACCGTGGCGTAGTGCTGTCTACGAAGGAAAGCCTCGCAGACGGCATTTTCCAGTCGGAGCAGAGCATCCGACGTGGAGTGGAACTTACGGAAGCCGCACTGTGCAGAAGACAGATGGACTCCGCTGTCCAGGAAATAGGCTAATCTAACATTTACCAATTTCTCCATCAACTTGCACACGCAAGAGGTTAGAGAGATTGGGCGGAAACCGGTCGGAGTAGAGTGATCTCTTCCCGGCTTGCGAAGGGCGAGCACAGTAGCGATTCGCCAGGAGTCTGGGAGAAGACCCTCCACCCAGATCCTGTTGAACAAATCTAACAGAAAGGCCATGCCTCGCTCACCCAGGTGTCGAAGCATGGCGTACGGGACATCGTCCGGACCATGGGCGGTGTCCGCGCACGAAGCGAGAGCGGAACGCAACTCACTCACAGTAAACTTGTCGTTGAAGGGTTCTCCGCCTCTGGAGGTAAAGTCCAGCCGGCGGCCTTCCGCGACATCACGACGTGCATTGAATGCTGGCGGAGCAGCATCACGGCTAGAGAATGCGGAAAAAGCGGACGCTAAGGATTCCGCCACGGACGCGGGGTCCGAGATTGCGGTCCCATTCTCCTGGAGAACAGGAGGGGGGTCCTGAGAGAACTTGCCCCGAATCCTTTTGACTCGCTTCCACACCTCAGCTAAAGGGGTCTTCCCGTTAAGTGAAGACACGTATGCCCGCCAAGAAGAGCGGCGGGCGTGCTTCGAAATATACCGGAACCTAGCCCTAGCCCGACGAAATTCAGCGACAGTGAAATCGTTCGGGCGGCGCTTATAGCGCATGTAGGCATAACGCTTCTGTTTCAGGGCCGTCTCACACTCGGCCGACCACCATGGGAGTGGTCAGTGTGCAAAACGGCCAGACGTCCTAGGAATAGTAGTCAGGCCCACGGCGATGAGGTTGCCGGAGAAGAACTCAACGGCCTCATCTACCGACCTAAACTCCTCGACTGAGATAGAGAATTCAGTCATTTCCTGAAATGCAGGCCACCGCGCCCGCGCCAAGCACCACCGAGGTGGTCTCTCAGGCGGCAGTTGCCCTGAAAATGATATTTGAATGGGAAAGTGATCACTACCATGGAGGTCATCGACCACCCCCCAATCAAAATCAGGCTGTGCATCCGAAGAGCACAAAGATAGGTCAAGGCAAGAAAATGAAGCGGTTCTCGGACAGTGATGCGTAAACTCATCCACGTTTAGGACACCCATCTCAAGCTCTTCGATCAGATCGGCAAGGACTTGTCCCCTGGGATTTATAGAGTAATCTCCCCAGAGAGGATGCCTGCCGTTCAGATCTCCAAGCAAGAGATAGGGCCTCGGCAACCGTGCCACGACGCGGCGGAAGTCCCCCGCGTCGAAGTCAGCTGACGGTGGAATGTACGCAGAAATGATAGTATACCTCCTATCCAGGTGCAGCTGCACAGCCACTGCCTGAAAGGAGGTATCTAAAGAGAAAGGAAGAACGGAGACATCATGCCGGGTGTAAACCGCGCATCCCCCAGCCCGGCCATCCCGAGGTAGTGGGGTCGCAAGACCCTTATACTCCGGGAGGGCGGGCAGGGGGCATGCGCCTAGCATGGTCTCCTGCAAAAGATAGCTAACTGGGAACGGGACGAGACGAGCCTCCGAAGCTCCTCCCAGTTGGCCCGGAGTTCACAGCAATTCCATTGAATATGCCTTCCAGGCCTAGCTCGGAGGAGACCCGGGGGCCCTCCTCGAACTGAAGAACCTCACGGGAATGGCCGTACGCTTCCCGGGGGCAGAACTCCGGGCGCTGTTGGCCGGAAAAAGCGCTGAAGGCGCTGTCGCCTTAGAGGACTAATTGGGGGAGGTTGGGCTCGCTATGCGAGTCTTTTCCTCCCTCCGCCTCGAGACCTTAGGCGAGCTTTGCGGCTTCGGAGGTGGGGGGCCCTCTTTTCGAGGAACCACCAACGAGGAACCACTCGCTCCCCCTCGGGGCGTGGGCGAAGGAGCCGAAACTCCTTTATTGCTGTCCTCCTTTCGGGGAACAGCTTTAGGAACCCCGGAAGATGGCCTAGCGACCATCTTCAGGGGTGTTGCCTCCTGTGAGTCTAACGACTCTGTGGAGGCGCGTGGCCGTTTCGCCTTACGGGAAACGGTCACGCTGGGGGAAGAGGGGGGAGCCCTGGTTTTAGCCGGGGCTGGGTGTGAACCCTTTTTGCCGCCAGCTCTACCAGGGGAGCGCCCGGGTGTAGTAGAGCCCGCAGAAGGGCTCCGAATGGGCGCGGAAACAACCGTGCTCGTTGGCCTGGATGGGCCAGGAGCAGAGGGTGCTTTTCTAACTATTGAGGCATATGACGTCCCAGGCAGAGCCGGGCGCGCCAGGACCAAGTCCTTAGCCTCGCGGAATGAGAGTCGATCCTGGGCCTGAACGGCCAGGATTTCTTTCTCAAGGAGATATGCACCACATTGCTTCGAAGAAGCAGGGTGCGGCTCTCCGCAATTGACACACTTGGCCACACACGATTTGGACTTATCGTGTGCGACCTTGGAGCAATTTACACAGACTTCGGGTGACCCCGACTTTGCACGTCTACACATGAGCAATTCGTATTGCCAAAGCGGTGACAGTAATAGCACCACAGCGGCAATGGCACGAATGCCTTCACGCGGTAGCGGTACCAACCGGCACGCACCGACTCAGGGAGCTTGTCAAAGTCGAACGTGACGAAGAGTGTAGGGGTGGGTCTCGAGGCCCCTCCCTGTTTTCTCATCACACGTTCGACCTTGACCGCCCCATGGTCGGCCAGCTCTAGGGTGATGTCTTCTATGGAGTAGTCAACGAGTTCCCTCGCATAAACTACTCCTTTCACAAAGTTCATGGTAGAGTGCGGCGTCACACTCACCGGGGTGCCATGAAGTGTCCGAAGAGCACTTATCTTGGCCGCCTCGGCGGGATTCGCCGCATTCGCCAGAAGGCTCCCGTCCGAGAAACGGGTTACCTTCGGCTCTCTACCAATTGCACTAGCTAATCCTCTCCTCTGATGGATCATGTTGCCCTTGGACAACATGCTGCCATCAGTGGAGCCAATAACGAGGAAGCGCTTGAAGCCAGCGGGCTCGAAAACGCCAGGTAACCTCTGAATCAGGGGCCCCGATGTCATCGAGGCTCCGCCCTGTGCATTCTTGGTGTTAGTCTTAGTCAGGGGCTCCGCACACGAGGGGGTAGAGGGGTCGGATGTGCCGATCTTGGCTTGGTCGCCTACCAAAGTGGTAGCAGACCCATCCGTCCCCGCAGCCCCCGCGAATGGAGAGGAGCCCCGAGTCTTTTTCGTCTTTTTAGTCTTCTTTGTCTTTTTCTTTTTTGGAGAGGAGGGCGGGGAATGAACCCGCTTTTCACCTCCGCCGGCAGAAGCCCCCAGGCCAGATGGACCCGCCTCAGCCAGGTCCCTCTCCGAAATGGAGAAGGTCCTGGTTGTCGTAGGGGCACCTGTCGGAGGAGATCCCTCCCCTCCTTTTACTGCCTCGGAGCCCTCAGCCATTTGAGGAGGACCTTACATAGGGGCGGATTCGGGTTCGGTGCTTGGCGCCGAGCCCGAATTCCCCCCCATGGAAGGCCCTACCGTCTGAGGCTGGGTCTCCTCAAGGACCATGTTTATCACAGGAGGGGCCTCCAGTTGGCCATCCCCTCCCAGGACATCACAGGTCCCCTTGGCAGTGTCACCAGTCTTGTGTGGGGAGGCACAGGCCTTGACCCCAGCAAGGTTTAAAATTCTGGCCAGCAGGTCTTTTGAGGGAAGCGACCGAAGGGGCCTGGCTTCCCTCTCCCCCCTAAGGGGGTTTGCCCTACCGAGCCGCTTGCACGATGGGCGGTCGGCAATGGGCTGCCTGCTGGCTTTCTTGGCAGTCCCCTTAGAAAGCAAAGGAGGGACTGCCGCTGGAGATAGGGAGGTGCCCGAAAGCACCTCCAGAGAAGGGGGTGAGGGGGAGTCCCCTACACCCGTAGGCGTAGGAGAGGAGTAAGCCTCCTCTCCGGTTAAAGAATTATGGAGGGTCACTTGCGCAAGCACAAGGGGGGGGGACCTCCATTTTCTCGGTGGAGCTGCCCGAGGGCGGCTCCGTTGATTTTCTTGGGGAAGTTGGGGGTTGGGTTTTTTTTTTTTTTTGTCATACATGGGCATGGTGACCCTCTTTTTAATACGGGACGCAATAGCTCATCACCTCTCGCAGTTGCCCGCACTGCGAGAGGTGCTTACAAGCCCGGCAGAGCCAGGCGCCGCCATTCGGGACCACCCCTCCCGCCTGGTGGCCTGGCAGTCCTTCGGCATGGCGGCTCCACCTTGAACACGGCGTAAAAAATATAGGTTGTGAAGAGGAGAGAAAAAGGGATGTGAGGAAGGTATGGGTGGGGATGAAGCAGGTTGTTAAAAAAAACCCATCCCGAACCGGAGCTGAGGGGTTAGGGAACAATGTCCCCTCCCCCCCCAGCCCCGATCCGGGGTGGTTGGCTTGAGAAGAAGGTCAGCATTCTACCCTGTGAAATTAGAGGCTGACCAGAGAAAGTTGTGGGAGAGGTTGTATGAAAAGCGACGAGGTAGGGGAGAAATCGGGCTATCTGAAGGAAGGAAGAGAGGCTAAGCTGGGGCCGGACGGAGCGCTGGATCCCGTCAGCACGGCGGCCAGGATGGCAAATCGCCGCGCCCCTTACGGGGTCAGTGGAGCGAATAACGAGGAAGCGTTTGAAGCCAGCGGGCTCGAAAACGCCAGGTAACCTCTGAATGAGGGGCCCTGATGTTATCGCGCTCCACCCTGCGCTCTTTTCGTCTTAGGTCAGATGGACCGGCCTCAACCAGTTCCTTCTCCGAGATGGAGGAGGTCCTGGTAGTCGCAGGGGCACCGGTTGGAGGAGCTCCCTTCCCTCCTTGAACTGCCTTGGAAACCCGGGCCGTTGGAGGAGGACTTTGCATAGGGGCGGATTTGGGTTCGGTGCTTGGCGCCGAGACCAGATTTCCTCCCATGGAAGGCCCTACTGTCTGAGGATGGGTTGCCTCAAGAACCATGTCTATCTCAGGAGGGGCCTCCAGTTGGCCTTTCCCTCCCAGGACATCGCAGGGCCCCTTGGCAGTGTCACTAGTCATGTGTGGGGAGGCACAGGCCTTGACCCCGGCAAGGTTCAATATTCTTACCAGCAGGTCCTTTGAGGGAAGCGACGGAAGGGGCCTGGCTTCCCTCTCCCCCCTAAGGGGGTTTGCCCTACCAAGCCGCTTCTCTGGGGAGCGGTCAGCTATGAGCTACCTGCTGGCTTTCTTGGCAGTCCCTTTGGAAAGAAAAGAGGGGACTGCCGCTGGAAAAAGGGAGGTGCCCCAAAGCACCTCCAGACAAGGGGATCAGGGGGAGTCCCCTACACCCATAGGCGAAGGAGAGGAGTAAGCCTCCTCTCCAATCAGAGAAATATGGAGGGTCCCCTGCGCAAGCACAGGGGGGAGGGACCTCCATTTTTCCTGTGGAGCTGCCCGAGGGTGGCTCCGACGGTGGATGCGGGGAAATTAAAGGGATTTTGGGGGGGGGACTCGTCATTGGGCATGGTGACCCTCTTTTTATGACGGGATGCAATAGCTCATCACCCCTCGCAGTAGCCCGCTATGCAAGGAGTGTGTACAGAGCCAGGTGCCGCCATTCAGGATCACCCCTCCCGCCTGGTGGCCTGGGAGTCCCTCAGCATGGCGGCTCCACCTTGCACACGGCGTAAAAATATAGATTGTGAAGTGAGAAGGAAAGGGGATGTGAACAAGGTATGGGTGGGGATGAAGCAGGTTGTTAAAAAACAACCACTCCAGACCGGAGCTCAGTGGTTAAGGAACATTGTCCCCTCCCCCCTCAGCCCCGATCCAGGACGGTTGGCATCTACCCTATCAAATTAGAGACTGACCAGAGAAAGTTGTGGGAGAGGTTGTAGGGAAAGTGAGGAAGTAGGGGAGAAATACAGGCTATCTGAAGGAAGGAAGAGAGGCTAAGCTGGGGCCGGACAGAGCGCTAGATCCCCTCAGCACGGCGGCTATGATGGCAAATCGCCGCGCCCCTTTTGGGGGAATAAACAAATAACTATGTAAATAACAAATAAGCAATGATAAAAAATGACAAAAGCTTTATAAAAAAAAGCAAAAAAGTAAGAAGGAAGTGCGCTCCGGTATCAGGGGTACACATGCCTTCCCCAGACGCGGGAACATGTGACCCACAACAGTCAAATAAAGTAAAGGAGGTCAGCCTCCTCCAAAAAGTCGTATAGTCCACAAGTCATTGTGCACGAATCCATCCTGAGTACAAGTGACAAGCGATAGCGATCCCGCTCATCCTGGTACCGGGCAGGTAACAAGAATATGAGGAACAGTCTGGGGGACAATGCAGTCTTCCCAGTAAGGTGAAGGCGAGTGTTCCATCAAATGGCAGTCACGAAACAGTAATGAGTGCGTACTTTTCATGGCCTTGTCGCCTTCTCTGCCAGATGCTCTTCAAATATGTTCGGACAGTAGTCCCACTCTGTCTCTTCCAGATTGCTTGATCTTTCTAGCCTGACAGAGAAGTTCTTGTCACAAATGGGTTGCATGTTCAAGGGCTATTTTAGTGGCCTCTTTTGACAGTAAGACCACAAAACATCAGTTGGTGGTATCTTTATTCTTGTAGATGATTTTGATTCTCGTTACAGTACCAAATTTCTTCATGATTGTATGTGAGGCTTTGTAAGATATCAGTCATCATTATAATAATAATAATATTATTATCATTATCATTAACAACATTATTATTATTATAATATAGTACAGTTGAAGTTTGATAATAGATAAGGATGTAATCCTACTACTGCTCCCCTTTTAAACAAAATGAATATTTATAGTCATAAGGGAGACAAAAATATAAAAAAACTGGGCCAAAAATGATAATGTTTCAATGCAACAACCCAAAATACAAAATTTAAACCATTTGAATTTATTACATGCTAAAAAAAAATACTACATTAGTAAAATGCAAACACATTGCTTGACCTGGAGTAAATATGTCAGAACAAAAATACTATGTAGGTACAATATATAATGAAATAAACTAAATTAACTAAAAATCTCAAGTATACATCAATCTCTAGTCTAATCCACCGTGGGCTTATTTAGAAAGGTTATTATAATGTTTACTTTGCTAAAGACCTAGCTCTAAACAATGACCATGGTTTTGCATATATAGGTGAGGCTGCGCATATATTATTAGACTTCTTTCTTTTTGACTTTATACATAGGATGCCAATGGTGCATATAAACATGGTACATAATGTGACAGTAGATAAGTAATTGAGCCTATAATTTTTGTTACATATTATCGATCATTATGATAAGTATTTAAGTGATCACTCCAATTTGGTGCATGTAACTCAGGAAGGATGGTTACTTGAGAGGTAGATAGATTCAACGCTGTGAAATTAAATGGGTTTGGCTTCAAAGTTGTGGAGAGGATAGGTCTGATTAAGAGTTATTCTGTGAGGGTTATGGATGTTAACAGATTCGGAACAAATGGCGCAACCACTAGGGATTAGAAAAGGTGATTTAAATTTAAACACAGAATGATTTCCAAAGCAGATGTATGTGATTTGTGGTCTTCCTTCAAATGAAACCCAAATGTTGTTGCTAATGTTAAGTTGAATTATCTGATCTGATTTTATAAGGGAGTATGGACATGTTGGTGTGGGTTGATGTGCAATTTACTGAGTAATTGTTTCTGGAATTGTAGCAAATTTTCTTGGTGGTGTTGGTGTGGGTTGATGTGCAATTTAGTGAGTAATTGTTTCTGGAATTGTAGCAAATTTTCTTGGTGGTATAGGGTCAGTAAAATCTAAAAGTAACCCTTCATATCCTCTCAGGGTTTTTTTTTCCTCTACCTAATTTTTTCTATTAATACTCAAGGAAAGATGAAAATTTGATTTCTTTAACTAGAGTATGAATGTTCTCAATAAAGTGCGCAAGCTGGTTCTCAATAATTTAAGGAAGTCCTAAAGTCTACAAAAATATTTGCAAGGCCTTTGATCTATATACAAACCAAATGAGATAATTGTGACAAAATTTAGCAAAGATCTAGAAGAGGGAAGGTTGTGTAATCCAATTAAGGAAGAGAATTTGTATAATTCTTCTGAGAAAAGAGACATAATGAAATAGTCATACATAAAAATTAGTTGGAGAGGACAAACAACAAAACTAAAGTTTAAATATTATATATACAATTGTTCATTTATTAAAGATAATAGATACAGAGTAAATATTAATGTAGGAGACAAGTTTTGGCCAAATGAATGAATTGAATCCTTTGGAGGCAGAAAATAAAGATATAAAATCACAGCTGAAAAAAATTGACAAATACATATTTGTTATGTAGAAGGTAAAAAATGTCATAATAAGCAAACAAGTAAAAGTGGTTCAAATGAATAAACCCTTTGAACTGAGAAATCCAATAACATAAATATTAAAACAAAGAATCCTTAACTAAAATTTAAGAATTTGAACAAACTTAGTGGGAAGAACGTGTCATAGTGGCTAAACTGTTGAGTAAAGTAAAATATGGATTTGTGGTTAACAACAAACTTTCACTTTTGGAGTGGATAATATAGACAAAATGAAACTATTTTGAATGTGATTAAGAGTTTCTAACTAGGCAATAAGGTAGAGATGATTTTATTTTCAGGTGGAAAATGAATCATACATATAAAAGTATGCAATAACTAGAATAGAATATTTTGAAAAATATATAAAAAGGTAAATACTAAAGAACAAATGGACTAGCAAAAACAACAAATGAAACAAAAGTGAATGGAAGATACAAAGTTAAGATAACTATATATTTTTTGAACAACGAATAATCATTGATAATGGTGGTAAAAGAAGGCAGGAAAGGAAATTAACATGTAGAAATAAATAAATTGGGATTATAGCGAAGAAGAACAAATGGATGGAGATGAATGAATGAGTCAGTGCTCACGTGGAGACTCCTTTTACAGAAAATGACTCAGTTATGAAACAGAATAAGCAATTGGACAAATATATATCGGTCAAGGTCATGAGAACTCAGGCAAGGAATAAAACAGAGCAAATATGAATACGCTAATAAAAACTTAAGGGAAGTAAGAAAGCAAATACATGGGGAATATTCCTTGAACTAAGGAAATATAAATGTATTAGAAGCAATAAAGAAAATGGAGGATAAATTTATGGCCTAAAAAAGATTACTTAGCCTAGCCAAAGCTATGAGAAAGTGGAAAAGATAGAAAAGTAACCAGTCACAAATATATACATTTTCCAGAAAACTATTTCTTTTGTATGGTTGTACAGTTGCTGTAAGTATGTACAGGAATGACAGGTACCGAAAAACTCTCCTTGTAAAGGGCACAGTGATTTGGCTTAGCCTCTTCTTTCGGACACCCTGACTTCTTACCCTACATCCTCTACCACAACTTTCTTTGGTTGGCCTCAAATTTCACAGGGTAGATGCCAACCAGTTTCCTCTCACAGGAGCTGCCAAGTGTAGGCCATGAATGGTCTTTTGCAGTCTCCTTCTTTTCTTATGTTATTATGTAACTATCCTAGATTGGGGCTGAGGGGGAAGGGGACAACATTCCCTCAACCATGAGCCCCGGTTTGGGGTGGTACATTTTAACAACCTGCTTCATCCCCATCCACACCTTCCTCACATACCCTTTCTTTCTCCTTTCAATGTCTATTAATTTTACACTGTGAATAAGGTGGAGCCATCATGCCGATGGGCTGCTAGGTCACTAGGAGGGAGGAGTGGCATCAAATGGTGGCAGCTGATTTGCTGGCCCTGTGTTCAACCCTTGCATAGCGGGCTACTGTGTGGGGTGATGAGCATATGCATCCTGTGAAATACATAGTCACCATGCCCATGAATGAAAATCAAATACTAAAAAAATCTCTTACACCCCTTCACCATCACCGGAGCCACCTTTGGGCAGCTCCACTGGTAAAATGGAGGTCTCCCCCCCTGTGCTCTCAGGGAACCGTCCAAATTTCTTCTAACAAAGAGGAGGTTTACTCCTCTGCTAAGCCTAGGGATGTAGGGAACTCCCCCTCACCCCCTTCTCTAGAGGCACTCGTGGGTGCCTCCCTCTTTCCAGCGGCAATCCTTTCTTTTCTTTCACGATCGACTGCCAAGAAAGCATGCAGGTGGGCCAAAATTGACTGCTCCCGCCTCAAAAGGTCCAACCCCCTTAGGAGGGGCATGGGATGACAAGGCCCGTCGGTCTATGCCCCACTAATGTCATGCATTTTTGAGTAAAGATTCTACCGGGGGTCACAGTATGTGCCCCCTTCTCTTCCCCGACGGATGAGACAAAAGGTACGTTGAGGGTTTGGATGGCCAAATGGAGAGCCCACCCTGAGATGCACATGGTCCCTGAGGTGACCCAGACCCAGATGTTAGGATCTTACATTGGGTCAAACCCTGGCTCGGTGCCAAACACAGAACTCAAGTCTGCCCTTATCCAATGTCCTCCTCAGATGGTTCAGAAACCGAAAGGTCTCAGAAGAAGGGGAACGATCTCCTCCCCCAGTGGTGCTCCTGTGAGAGCCAAGACCATCTCCATTTTAGACACAGGTCCATCTGTCCTAGGAGGTCCTACCGGCGGAGGGGAGATTCGGCTGCATTCCCCACCCTCCTGTCCTAAGAAGAAAAATAACAGAAAAAAGAGCCTATAAAAAAGAGCCTCTGTGGGGATAGACGGGGCGGGCCGCTGCCATTTCGGCAATCGACCAAGTCAAGATGGCACATCCGACCTAGGTGCTCCCCTGGGTGGGGAGTGCCTGACAAAGATCAAAAGTGCACAGAGTGGAGCCTCAATTACGTTGGGCTCCTCATTCAGAGGTAACCTGGCATTTTTTAGCTAATTAGCTTCAAACGCTATCTTGTTATTCACTCCACTGATAGCAGCATCTTGGCCAAGGGCAACATGTTCCATGAGAGAAGAGAACTAGCTAGCCTGATTCGTAGAGAGCTGAAGGTGACCAGTTTCTCGGACAGAAGCCTTCAGGAGAATGTGTCGGATCCCTTCGAGGGTGGCCAAGAATAGTGCTCTTCGGACACTTGATGGCAGCCTGGTGAGTGTGATGCCGCACTCTAACATGAACATTTTGAAATTAGTAGTTTAGCAAGGGAACTTGTGGACTATTTTATAGATGATATTGCATTAGGGCTGGCAAACCAAGGAGCAGTCAAGGTCGAATGTATGATGAGAAAACGGGGAGGGGCACCGAGACCCATCCCTACGCTCTTTGTCACAATCGACTGTGACAGTCTCCACGAATGGGTACATGCCGGTTGGTATCGCTACCACATGAAGGCATTCATGCCACTGCCACAGAGGTGCTACTAATGCCCCCGCTTCGGTCACATGAATTGCTCCTGTAGATGCACAAAGTTGGCATTACCCGAAGTCTGTGTAAGTTGCTCCAAGGCCACTCACAATAACTCCCAATCGTGTGTGGACAAGTGTGTCAATTGCGGAGAGCCACATCGCACTTCTTCGAAGCAATGTGTTGAGTATCTCTTTCAGAAGGAAGTCCTGGCCATTCAGGCCCAGGATTCTCTCTCATTTCGCAAGGGTAAGGAATTGGTCTTATTGCACCTGGTGCGGCATGGGACCTCCTATGCCTCAATGTTAAGAAAGACACCCTCTGCTCTTCGCCCCTCTAGGCCTATGAGCACAGTCGTTTCTGTGCCCATTCTTACCCTTATGCGAGTTCTACCCACCCCAGGCGCTCAAGTCAATAAAGCGTGTGGGGTCTTTCCTATTTGCACTCAGGCCAAGAGGACATGCTGCTGCTCCTCCAAGTACCAAGTGTAGCATTTTTTAGTGCATAGCTGGCATCTGTGCCAAGTGTATCAGTCTATACTCACTAGGTACCCCACTCTGGGAGCTTCATAAAATGAGTGCAGATCAGTGGTAAATCTCTTACCATTAAAAAAATTAAGATGAAAATAGGAAATTTTTGCCATTATAAGTTGTAATTACCTTTTCTTGGAGGGAGACTTGTTGCAACAACTTACTGGGTAAGTTTCCAGACTTTGCACATAATCCATCAACATCAGGACAAGAACTTGTCTCTGCATGAAAGAATTCTTCACTAACTTCTTCTTTCAATGAAATCTCTCCAAAGTCCTGCTTAAAAAAGAACAAAATTAAATTGCACACAGAGCAACAAGGATAACCAATGTGGCCAATATTTTTCATGTCACTAATGGATGTTGATCTTATGGAAATCAGTTTGTGCACTTTTCATAATTTAAATTCCCATTATTAATGGCTTATTTTGTGGCTTTTGATATATTCACTTTCAAATGAAAATAATGAATGATCCATCAGAGTGTAAAGATTAATGGGTGCAACTATCAGAAATGTGCATGTTGCTTATGCCACATAGCAGTATTGGTAATGTAGTGTAATGATTTGTATAGCAGGGGTAGTTATTTAACCCTTAAAGCAGCCACTAATTTGCTTGAAATTGCCCTGGGGAAAATTACAAATCGTACATCATTATTGGAAAAAATTAAAATAAAATATTTAAATGATTTTTTTATAAATCAAATATATCATTTTAATTGAAAAGAAATTATTCTAGTAATTTAATAAAAATTATTAATAAACTTCTACATATTTAGAATTATGATTGATAATTCTCAGTTGATCTTCCAAAAGTAATTGCCTCTCTATTTGAATATCTTTTTTAAAATTTTAGTTACTGCTTAAAACTCATTCTATATTCAGAGAGAAAGTTGCTTCTATTTATGGAAAATATTTATATATCTTAAAAAAAAGAAGAAAATTGAGTCAAAAATGATTATAAAAAAAGAAGCTAGTACTCTGTGATTAGGCTTTGTCATTCATACGCTTTGAATTACCTGCTAACCTAAGGCATTTCCACATTTTTATTGGATAAAAAATGAAAAACATAAGTGTGTTAAACCGCCCCCAAAAGAAGAAGAGTTGTCAAAAAATGGGTGTTTACACATGTGTGAAGCTTAAACCAACCTTGTAGTGTAGTCACCTAATGGTGTGGCCAAGAACTGAGTCAAGTTACTCTCTTTCATAAATCTTGGTTTATTACAAAGAGATGGACTGACCAAAGGCACTTATGTGTTTTAATTGGATGATCAATTGCTAACATAATAGTTTGGATAAAAAAAATTGACGAATCATCATAATAATCAGGATGAATACGAGTCTAAACCTAGAAGGCCACAAAAGGCCCTTGGGCGATAACACCAAGTCAGGGACTGCTAAAGGCCTTTGGGCGGCTAATGGGCTAAGGTAAAATTGGGAAGTTTGTCTTCTACGTATTGGGTGTCAATTCTTCAAAAATCTAATTATTTCTTTGATATAATATATTTAAAATCTTTTATTTACTAATTTTAGATTTGCTTGAGTGTGTGCAGAGAAGGATGACAAAGATGATTGGTGGGCTAATTTTTTATTTTTTTTTTTATTAAGGGGCTATCTGGCGACTGCCGACTTAGGCATAAGTTGCCGTAAACAAACAGCTTAGTTCTAGTCTACTTAAAAAAAATTCAACAGGAAACAACAATAAAAGGAAATAACAATAACAAAGCAATAACAAAAACGATAACAAAAACAACAACAATAAAACCGGGTTAAATGAAAGGGAGAAGGCCGGCCTCCCCCAAAAAGACAATAAGTCCACCAGTCATGGTGCACGCACTCGTCCCGAGTACAAGGGACAGGCGGTAGCGACCCCGCCCATCCCGGTACCGAGACAGGTATCGTGCGCGAAGATCACCCAGACTGGGACATTCAACCAGAATATGCCGAACAGTCTGGGGAACGACGCAGTCGTTGCAATAGGGCGCATGCGAGCGCTCCATCAAGTAGCGATGCGTCACACGCGTGTGTCCGATTCGAAGACGACAGAAAGCAACCTGAAGCCGCCGCGGCATTGGGGGATAGGTCCATGGGAACAGTCGCGGCGCAATGGCACGCAACTTTAAGTTCCCTTCGACCGTCTCCCATCTTCTTTGCCAAGCAGTCCGAAGAGCTGCCCGTATTCCTGAAATGTAGTCGGTGTGAGGAAGAGCGAAACGCTGGTCCGGTCGCAGAGTCCTCGCGGACTCTTTGGCGCCCTCATCGGCGCGCTCATTCCCCGCAATTCCTACATGTCAAGGAACCCAGCAGAAGATAATCTCGACATCTGCCCGGCTCGCCAAAACCGTGGCGTCACGGATATCGCGAACCAGGGGATGCGGAGATTCCAATGCCCCGAGAGCACTCAGTGCGCTTTGTGAGTCGCTATAGATCACAATCCGGTCTCCGAACCGGGCACGTCGCGTAATCTCCCGTACCGAGTGGTGTATTGCCACCAGCTCGGCCGTGAAGACAGACGCAGCGCCTGGTAGAGCCCCGCTGACTTCAAACAGAGGGGATACGGCGTGGAAGCCGACCCCCTCTTGGGACTTGGAGCCATCCGTATACACTGGCACGGTTCCGGCGTGACACGATGTGTGCTCCAAAAAGGTCGAATGCAATACTCCCGGCGCAGTACAAGCTTTGGGAGCAGAGGCGTGGCGACAAATAGCCAAATGTGGTACCCTCCAGGGTGGCGTCCTGGGCAGAACCAGGGGGGCCACCGGCCCGAGAGCGATATCTACCTCTCGAAGGAGTTTCCTGGCCCTAAACCCAAAAGGCTTAGGGTATGACTGGCGTCTCTCGACGACATAGGCACCATCGAGATCAGCTGCGGATGCAGTGAGAGCTGTTGGCGACTGAGGGAGGCGCCGGGCTCGCGCGTACAGTCGAGTGATACACTGCACGCGGCGCAGAGCGAGTGGCATCTCCCCAGCATCGACCAACAGGCTCTCAATGGGGGAAGTGCGGAAGGCACCGGTCGCAAGGCGAAGGCCGGCGTGGTGGATCGAATCCACCTTCCGCAATAAACGCTCGGCTGTGGATGCATAAAACTCGCATCCGTAGTCGAGCTTCGAGCGAACAAAGGATCGATAAAAAAGTAAGGCAGTAGCCCTATCATTGCCCCAAGCGCTGAACGTCACGGAATGGAGAATGTCCATGGCGCGGGTACAACAGACCATAAGGCTGCGAAAATGAGCCTCCCAGGTGAGGCGTCGGTCGAATACAAGACCAAGGAAACGGTGCGACTCAACTACATCCAGGCGCACCCCATTAAGAAACAAATCTGGGTCGGGGTGAAGCCGTGGATGGCGGCAGAAGTGCACCACCTTAATCTTGGCCAAAGAAAACCGAAACCTGTGCGCTTCGGCATAGCGAGAGACGCGGTTCAATGCCTGTTGGAGTCGACGCTCCAGAGTTGGCATCTGGGCCGCGCCAAAAGAGATCGAAAGGTCGTCCACGTAGAGCGTAGCGAGAACATCTTCCGGCAGCACCGAGGTGATGCCGTTGATGCTCAGGGCAAAGAGTGTGACACTGAGGACACTTCCCTGTGGGACACCCTCTTGGTGCTCCTTTGGGCCGGAGAGGGCTCCCCCCACCCGTACGCGGAATCGACGATCTCGCAAAAATTCAGATATAAAAATTGGGAGGCGTCCCCTCGCCCCCATCGTGTGGAGATTCTCCATGATACCGTATCGCCATGCGGTATCATAAGCCTTCTCCAGATCAAAAAACACCGTGGCGTAGTGCTGTCTACGAAGGAAAGCCTCGTAGACGGCATTTTCCAGTCGGAGCAGAGCATCCGTCGTGGAGTGGAACTTGCGGAAGCCGCACTGTGCGGAAGACAGATGGCCTCCGCTGTCCAGGAAAAAGGCTAATCTAACATTTACCGATTTCTCCATCAACTTGCACACGCAAGAGGTTAGAGAGATTGGGCGGAAACCGGTCGGAGTAGAGTGATCTCTCCCCGGTTTGCGAAAGGCAAGCACAGTAGCAATTCGCCAGGAGTCTGGGAGAAGACCTTCCACCCAGATCCTGTTGAACAAATCTAACAGAAAGGCCATGCCTCGCTTACCTAGATGTCGAAGCATGGCGTACGGGACATCGTCCGGACCATGGGCGGTGTCCGCGCACGAAACGAGAGCGGAACGCAACTCGCTTACTGTAAACTTGTCGTTGAAGGGTTCTCCGCCTCTGGAGGTAAAGTCCAGCCGGCGGCCTTCCGCGACATCACGACGTGCATTGAATGCTGGCGGAGCAGCATCACGGCTAGAGAATGCAGAAAAAGCGGTCGCGAAGGATTCCGCCATGGACGCGGGGTCCGAGATTGCGGTCCCATTCTCCTGGAGAACGGGAGGGGGGTCCTGCGAGAACTTGCCCCGAATCCTTTTGACTCGCTTCCACACCTCAGCTAAAGGGGTCTTCCCGTTAAGTGAAGACACGTATGCCCGCCAAGAAGAGCGGCGGGCGTGCTTCGAAATATACCGGAACCTAGCCCTAGCCCGACGAAATTCAGCGACAGTGAAATCGTTCGGGCGGCGCTTATAGCGCATGTAGGCATAACGCTTCCGTTTGAGGGCCGTCTCACACTCGGCCGACCCCATGGGATATTGATTTGCTTGAGTCTGTGCAGAGAAGGTTGACAAAGATGATTGGTGGGCTAAGGAACTTACCTTATGGTGAAAGGCTCAGAAAACTAAATCTACATACATTGGAAAGGAGAAGAGTCAGAGGGGAATTGATTGAAGTCTTCAAATGGGTAAAAGGATATAATAAAGGGGATCTGGGTAAGGTTCTTATACTTAGTGAACATGACAGGACACGTAGCAATGGGTTTAAGCTTGATAAGTATAGGTTTAGGAAGGAGATTGGGAGGAATTGGTTTACAAATCGTGTGGTAGAGGAATGGAATAGGCTTACTAGACATGTGATAGAAGCCTCCTCTCTGGGTAGTTTTAAGAATAGATTAGATAAATATATGGATGAAGCTGCTAGATGGGACTGCCTTATTTTTATGTACATATGTATATATTTTTCTGCGGAGTGGGGAGATTATTTTGCGGTTGCATGAATGGACATAATCCTCTGGATGCATTTTATGTATATTGTAGATTAGATCTGACGAACTCCTGTTAAGGGTGACAATGTTGATGACTTTTCTCTGGTAAGAAATCTTTTGTGTGTTGACTGGAACAGGAGCTGCCAAGTGTAGGCCATGAATGATCTTTTGCAGTCTCCTTCTTATCTTATGTTCTCATGTTCTTATGTTTATATTCAGATACACAAAGTTATAGTTTTTAATTTGATGTTTTTATATCATAGCTAAATAACCTTGTTCTCTTCCTACAAACCTCTGTACTTCTTAATATATCAGGCTTCTTAATATACAAATAATAAGTAGTGCATTATGTTATCTTTTATGAATGCTACAAAGAGTAATTTATACCTTTTTCTATCAGATTATAAAAATATTGTTCATAATCTTCTTCAGTATTCACCCCTATGTACTCCATCTAAAGGTGCCATTATACATGTTTTCTCTATGAGTTTCATAAAACTTAATGTAAGTACAGTGGCAAAAAGTGGGGATTTTAGTCTAGAAGATAGACCAAAAGAAATTGATTCAGAACAGTCAGAAGCGGTTATCACAGCAAATCCTGCTACAACTTCAAGGGAAATCGCAGAACCATTTAATGTAACCCATATGACTGTCCTTCAGCAACTGAAAAAGATTGGAAAGGTTCTAGTGATTGAAAAATGGGTCAAGTGAATCTGTAGTGTGTTGCTTGTTGCGAGTCTGTGCTCTCATAACATTTTCAGGCACCATTTTGGGGCAGGCTTGTTACTGGCAATGAAAAGTGGATTATTTATCATAATGTTAAATGCAGCTGTTCATGGATCAGTTGAAGAAAAAGAATATAGTGGAATATTGAGGAAATTGTCCATTATGAACTTTTAGACAATAAAAGAAATTAATCTAATCTCTACTACAATCAACTTCATTGTTTGAAAGCTGCTTTGGGTCAAAGGTAACAGTCCTTAGTCAATAGAAGGGTTGTGATCCTCCATCACTCTAATGCCCAACCTCACTCATCTCAAATAACCAAAGACCTTTTGGAGGAGCTTGGTTTGGAAGTACTGCTTCAACCACCATATTCTCCTGACCTTCATCCTTCTGATTATCACTTGTTTAGAGGATTACAGAACCATTTGGATGGTCTCAGGTTGACATCAAGAGAAGGGATTAAAAATGAGGTAGATTCATATTTTGCAGCAAAGGAAAAGAATTGTACAAGCATGGCATTTATAAGGTTGTTGACAGATGGACTTGTGTTTTAGATAGCTATGGTTATGTTATATATATCCTAAAATTAGACATTAGTTATATTCCAACCTGATACTTAAATATAGTCTTAATTTTAATGTTATATTATTATCTATAGCAATATCAGTAATTCAAGGAAGCAATTTCCTGGAGGGTTTTTTTCATTGTGGTAGCCAATCTGGCGACTGCCTACTTGGCCATAAGTTGCTGTACACGACACAGCCTAGTACTAGGCTACATTCCTAGTATGAGGCTACATTAAAAATAAATATGCTGAAAAAAACAAAAACAATAACAAAAGAAAAGAAAAAAGGGCAACAAGAGGGAAGCACGCTCTGGCATAGTGGGTAGGACCACTTCCCTCCAGAGCAGGAATATGCGACTTACAAGAAAAAGAAAAGAAAAAGATCATCCAGACTGGGACATTCAACAAGAATGTGTTGAACAGTCCGGGGTACAACGCAGTTGGCACAGTAAGGCGCAGGCGAGCACTGCATCAAATGGCGGTGCGTCCAATTCAGAGACAATATGTGAAAAGCGAGCACAGTAGCGATTGGCCAGAAATCCACGAGGATACCCTGAACCTAGATCCAGTTGAATAAATCTAACAGCAGGGTCATGCCTCGCTCACCTCCGGACCATGGGCGGTGTCAGCGCACGAAGCAAGAGCCGAAAGCAACTCACTCGAAGTAAACCTGTCGTTGAAGGGTTCTCCACTTCTGGATGTAAAGTCCAGTTGCTGGCCTTCCTTGGCATCACAATGCGCATTGAACCCAGCCCTAGCCCGACAAAATTCACTGACAGTGAAGTTGTTCGGGCTGCGCTCATAGCGCATCTAGGCTTAGCACTTTGTTTTGAGGGCCGTCTCAAACACCCATGGGCAATGAGCTTGCATGAGAAGAACTCAACGGTCTCATCTACCGACCTAAACTCCTCAACTGGGACAGAGAAATCACTAATTTCCTGAAATGCGGACCCCGCGCCAAGCACCACCGGGGTGTGCTCTCGGGGGACTGCGGCTCAGAAAATATTTAAATCGGAGTGATCACTACCATGGAGGTCATCGACCAATGCCCACGCCAAATCAAGCTGTGAATCTGGAGAGCATAGAGATAGATTGAGGCAGGAAAATGAAGCGGTTCTTGGGCAGTGATGCATAAACTCATCCACATATAGGACACCCATCTCAAGCTCATCGATCAGGTTGGCAAGGACCTGACCTCTGGGATTAGTCACGGAGGAAGTCCCCAGGATCAAAGTCGGCCTACAGTAGATTGTAAGCAGAAATAATAGTATACCTACTATCCAGGTGCAGCTGCACAGCTACTGCCTGAAAGGAAGTATCTAAAGCAAAGAGAAGAACAGAGACATTATGCCCAGGGTAAATCACACATCCTCCTGCCCGGCCCCCAACCCATGGTAGTTGGGTCACAAAACCCTTACACCTCCGGAGGGTGTGCAGGGGGCACGGAGCCAGCATTGTCTCCTAAGGAAAAAATAGCTAACTGGGAATGGGAAAAGATGAGCCTCTGCAGCTTCTCCCAATTGGCCTGGAGTTCACGGCAATTCCATTGAAGGAATATGCCCCCCAGACCTAGCTTGGATGAGATGCAGGAGCCTCTTCGAAGAGAATACCCTGACGGGAATGGCCGTACGCTTCCCGGAAGCAGAATTCCGGGCAAAGCGCTGTCGTCTCCGAGGAGTTATCGGTAGAGGTTGGGCCTGCCATGCCAGTCTTTTCTTCCCTCCGCCTCGAAACCTGAGGCATGCAGGGATCATTCTTTTGGAGGATCCACCATCTCCGAGCAACCCAGCATACCATTGGGTGTGGGCGAAGGAGCCGGAGCTCCTTTAGTGCTGTCCTCTTTTCAGGAGCAGCTTCAATAACCCTGGAAGACGGCCTCACAACCAACTTCAGGGGTTTGCCTACTTTGAGTCTAACAACTCAGTGGAGGCGTGCGGCCGTTTTGCCTATGCTGAGGGTAGGGAGGGAAACTCTGGTTTTAGCCGGGGCTGGGTGTGAACCATTTATGCCGCCAGCTCTATCAGGGAAACACCCGGGGTGGCTAGACCCCACAGAAGGGTTCCGAATGGGCGCGGACACGACCATGCTCATGGGCCTGGAGGGGCCACGCAGGAGTAGAGGGTGTCTTTCTTAGCATTGAGGCGTAAAATGTCACAGGCATAGCTGGGCACGCCAGGACCAAGTCCTTAGCTTCGAGAAATGAGAGATAATCCAGGGCCTGAACATCCAGAATTTCCTTCTCAAGGAGATACGCACCACATTGCTTTGATGAAGTGGCGTTTGCCTATCCAAAATTGACACACTTGACCACACAGGATTTGGACTTATCGTGTGTGGCCTTGGAGTAAGTTACACAGACTTCAGGTAACCCTGGCTCTGCGTGCCTATAGGAGCGATTAGTATGTCCGAAGAGTCACAGTAGTAGCACCTCCACGGCAGTGACACGAACGAATGGCTGCAGTAGTGATACCAACCGGCATGCACCGACTCAGGGAACTTGTCACAGTTGAACAAGACAAAGAGTCTAGGGGTAGACTTCAAAGCCCCTCCCTGTTTTCTTATCACAGGTTCAATAACCAATTATGGACCTCGCCAGCATTCTTGGCAGTCCTCTTGGAAAGGAAAGGGGGAACAGCCGCTGGGAAAAGTGCAACTCCAGAGAAGAGGGTGATTTTTTTATTTTTTTTTTATTTTTTATTTTTATTTTTTTATAGAGCCCATCTGGCAACTACCCACTTGGGCATAAGTCGCCGAAAAACACGTCAGCCTAGAATTAGGCTACTTTAAAGTTAAAATATGAAAACTTAACAATCAATATAAATTGGAAAAACTTAACAATCGAAGCAATCTCGGGCAGCGGGGGGAGGTCCCCCTCACCCCGGTGCAGGAGAGTGCAACCTAAAACAAAACAATAACAAAAAAAGGAACCTTAAATAAAGGGGAGAAGGCCGGCCTCCCCCAAAAAGTCAATAAGTCCACCAGTCATGGTGCACGCACTCGTCCCGAGTACAAGGGACAGGCGGTAGCGACCCCGCCCATCCCGGTACCGAGACAGGTATCGTGCAGGAAGATCACCCAGACTGGGACATTCGACAAGAATATGCCGAACAGTCTGGGGGACGACGCAGTCGTTGCAATAGGGCACATGCGAGCGCTCCACCAAGTAACGATGCGTCACACGAGTGTGTCCGATTCGAAGACGACAGAAAGCAACCTGAAGCCGCCGCGGCATTGGGGGATAGGTCCATGGGAACAGTCGCGGCGCAATGGCACGCAACTTTAAGTTCCCCTCGACCGTCTCCCATCTTCTTTGCCAAGCAGTCCGAAGAGCTGCCCGTATTCCTGAAATGTAGTCGGTGTGAGGAAGAGCGAAACGCTGGTCCGGTCGCAGAGTCCTCGCGGACTCTTTGGCGCCCTCATCGGCGCGCTCATTCCCCGCAATTCCTACATGTCCAGGAACCCAGCAGAAGATAATCTCGACATCTGCCCGGCTCGCCAAAACCGTGGCGTCACGGATTTCGCGAACCAGGGGATGCGGAGATTCCAATGCCCCGAGAGCACTCAGGGCGCTTTGTGAGTCGCTATAAATCACAATCCGGTCTCCGAACCGGGCACGTCGCGTAATCTCCCGTACCGAGTGGTGTATTGCCACCAGCTCGGCCGTGAAGACAGACGCAGCGCCTGGTAGAGCCCCGCTGACTTCAAACAGAGGGGATACGGCGTGGAAGCCGACCCCCTCTTGGGACTTGGAGCCATCCGTATACACTGGCACGGTACCAGCGTGACACGATGTGTGCTCCAAAAAGGTCGAACGCAATACTCCCGGCGCAGTACAAGCTTTGGGAGCAGAGGCGTGGCGACAAATAGCCAAATGTGGTACCCTCCAGGGTGGCGTCCTGGGCAGAACCAGGGGCGCCACCGGCCCGAGAGCTATATCTACCTCTCGAAGGAGTTTCCTGGCCCTAAACCCAAAGGGCTTAGGGTATGACTGGCGTCTCTCGGCGGCATAGGCACCATCGAGATCAGCTGCGGATGCAGTGAGAGCTGTTGGCGACTGAGGGAGGCGCCGGGCTCGCGCGTACAGGCGAGTGATGCACTGCACGCGGCGCAGAGCGAGTGGCATCTCCCCAGCATCGACCAACAGGCTCTCAATGGGGGAAGTGCGGAAGGCACCGGTCGCAAGGCGAAGGCCGGTGTGGTGGATCGAATCCACCTTCCGCAATAAACGCTCGGCTGCGGATGCATAAAACTCGCATCCGTAGTCGAGCTTCGAGCGAACAAAGGATCGATAAAAAAGTAAGGCGGTAGCCCTATCAGCGCCCCAAGCGCTGAACGTCACGGAACGGAGAATGTCCATGGCGCGGGTACAAGAGACCCTAAGGCTGCGAATGTGAGCCTCCCAGGTGAGGCGTCGGTCGAATACAAGACCAAGGAAACGGTGCGACTCAACCACATCCAGGCGCACCCCATTAAGAAACAAATCTGGGTCGGGGTGAAGCCGTGGGTGGCGGCAGAAGTGCACCACCTTAGTCTTGGCCAAAGAAAACCGAAACCTGTGCGCTTCGGCATAGCGAGAGACGCGGTTCAATGCCTGTTGGAGTCGGCGCTCCAGAGTTGGCATCTGGGCCGCGCCAAAAGAGATCGAAAGGTCGTCCACGTAGAGCGTAGCGAGAACATCTTCCGGCAGCACCGAGGTGATGCCGTTGATGCTCAGGGCAAAGAGTGTGAAACTGAGGACACTTCCCTGCGGGACACCCTCTTCCTGCTCCTTTGGGCCGGAGAGGGCTCCCCCCACCCGTACGCGGAATCGACGATCTCGCAAAAATTCAGATATAAACATTGGGAGGCGTCCCCTCGCCCCCATCGTGTGGAGAGTCTCCATGATACCGTATCGCCATGCGGTATCATAGGCCTTCTCCAGATCAAAAAACACCGTGGCGTAGTGCTGTCTACGAAGGAAAGCC
Organism: Ceratothoa steindachneri; assembly: GCA_963969495.1. Taxonomy (NCBI): domain Eukaryota; kingdom Metazoa; phylum Arthropoda; class Malacostraca; order Isopoda; family Cymothoidae; genus Ceratothoa; species Ceratothoa steindachneri. The sequence continues at coordinate 25,725,000 of OZ018332.1, forward strand.
TCGCAGACGGCATTTTCCAGTCGGAGCAGAGCATCCGACGTGGAGTGGAACTTACGGAAGCCGCACTGTGCAGAAGACAGATGGCCTCCGCTGTCCAGGAAATAGGCTAATCTAACATTTACCAATTTCTCCATCAACTTGCACACACAAGAGGTTAGAGAGATTGGGCGGAAACCGGTCGGAGTAGAGTGATCTCTCCCCGGCTTGCGAAAGGCGAGCACAGTAGCGATTCGCCAGGAGTCTGGGAGAAGACCTTCCACCCAGATCCTGTTGAACAAACCTAACAGAAAGGCCATGCCTCGCTCACCCAGGTGTCGAAGCATGGCGTACGGGACATCGTCCGGACCATGGGCGGTGTCCGCGCACGAAGCGAGAGCGGAGCGCAACTCACTCACAGTAAACTTGTCGTTGAAGGGTTCTCCGCCTCTGGAGGTAAAGTCCAGCCGGCGGCCTTCCGCGACATCACGACGTGCATTGAATGCTGGCGGAGCAGCATCACGGCTAGAGAATGCGGAAAAAGCGGTCGCTAAGGATTCCGCCACGGACGCGGGGTCCGAGATTGCGGTCCCATTCTCCTGGAGAACGGGAGGGGGGTCCTGAGAGAACTTGCCCCGAATCCTTTTGACTCGCTTCCACACCTCAGCTAAAGGGGTCTTCCCGTTAAGTGAAGACACGTATGCCCGCCAAGAAGAGCGGCGGGCGTGCTTCAAAATATACCGGAACCTAGCCCTAGCCCGACGAAATTCAGCGACAGTGAAATCGTTCGGGCGGCGCTTATAGCGCATGTAGGCATAACGCTTCTGTTTGAGGGCCGTCTCACACTCGGCCGACCACCATGGGAGTGGTCGGCGTGCAAAACGGCCAGACGTCCTAGGAATAGTAGTCAGGCCTACGGCGATGAGGTTGCCGGAGAAGAACTCAACGGCCTCATCTACCGACCTAAACTCCTCGACTGAGATAGAGAATTCAGTCATTTCCTGAAATGCAGGCCACCGCGCCCGCGCCAAGCACCACCGAGGTGGTCTCTCAGGCGGCAGTTGCCCTGAAAATGATATTTGAATGGGAAAGTGATCACTACCATGGAGGTCATCGACCACCCCCCAATCAAAATCAGGCTGTGCATCCGAAGAGCACAAAGATAGGTCAAGGCAAGAAAATGAAGCGGTTCTCGGACAGTGATGCGTAAACTCATCCACGTTTAGGACACCCATCTCAAGCTCTTCGATCAGATCGGCAAGGACTTGTCCCCTGGGATTTATGGAGTAATCTCCCCAGAGAGGATGCCTGCCGTTCAGATCTCCAAGCAAGAGATAGGGCCTCGGCAACCGTGCAACGACGCGGCGGAAGTCCCCCGCGTCGAAGTCAGCTGACGGTGGAATGTACGCAGAAATGATAGTATACCTCCTATCCAGGTGCAGCTGCACAGCCACTGCCTGAAAGGAGGTATCTAAAGAGAAAGGAAGAACGGAGACATCATGCCGGGTGTAAACTGCGCATCCCCCAGCCCGGCCATCCCGAGGTGGTGGGGTCGCAAGACCCTTATACCCCGGGAGGGCAGGGAGGGGGCACGCACCTAGCATGGTCTCCTGCAAAAAAATAGCTAACGGGGAACGGGACGAGACGAGCCTCCGCAGCTCCTCCCAGTTGGCCCGGAGTCCACGGCAATTCCATTGAAGGAATATGCCCTCCAGGCCTAGCTCGGAGGAGACGCGGGGGCCCTCCTCGAATTGAAGACCCTCACGGGAATGGCCGTACGCTTCCCGGGGGCAGAACCCCGGGCGCTGTTGGCCGGACAAAGCGCTGAAGGCGCTGTCGCCTTCGAGGACTTATTGGGGGAGGTTGGGCTCGCCATGCGAGTCTTTTCCTCCCTCCGCCTCGAAACCTTAGGCGGGCGTTGCGGCTTCGGAGGCGGGGGGCCCTCTTTTCGAGGAACCACCGTCTCCGAGCCACTCGCTCCACCTCGGGACGTGGGCGAAGGAGCCGAAGCTCCTTTGTTGCTGTCCTCCTTTCGGGGGACAGCTTTAGGAACCCCGGAAGATGGCCTAGCGACCATCTTCAGGGGTGTTGCCTCCTGTGAGTCTAACGACTCGGTGGAGGCGCGTGGCCGTTTCGCCTTACGGGAAACGGTCACGCTGGGGGAAGAGGGGAGAGCCCTGGTTTTAGCCGGGGCAGGGTATGAGCCCTTTTTGCCGCCAGCTTTACCAGGGGAGCGCCCGGGATGGGTAGAGCCCGCAGAAGGGCTCCGAATGGGCGCGGAAACAACCGTGCTCGTTGGCCTGGATGGGCCGGGAGCAGAGGGTGCCTTCCTAACTATTGAGGCATATGACGTCCCAGGCAGAGCCGGGCGCGCCAGGACCAAGTCCTTTGCCTCGCGGAATGAGAGTCGATCCTGGGCCTGAACGGCCAGGATTTCTTTCTCAAGGAGATATGCACCACATTGCTTCGAAGAAGCAATGGACTTATCGTGTGCGACCTTGGAGCAATTTACACAGACTTCGGGTGACCCCGACTTTGCACGTCTACATGAGCGATTCGTATGGCCGAAGCGGTGACAGTAATAGCACCGCCGCGGCAGTGGCACGAATGCCTTCACGCGGTAGCGGTACCAACCGGCACGCACCGACTCAGGGAGCTTGTCACAGTCGAACGTGACGAAGAGTGTAGGGGTGGGTCTCGAGGCCCCTACCTGTTTTCTCATCACACGTTCGACCTTGACCGCCCCATGGTCGGCCAGCTCTAAGGTGATGTCTTCAATGGAGTAGTCAACGAGTTCCCTCGCATAAACTACTCCTTTCACAAAGTTCATGGTAGAGTGCGGTGTCACACTCACCGGGGTGCCATGAAGTGTCCGAAGAGCACTAATCCTGGCCGCCTCGGCGGGATTCGCCGCATTCGCCAGAAGGCTCCCGTCCGAGAAACGGGTTACCTTCGGCTCTCTACCAATTGCACTAGCTAATCCTCTCCGCTGATGGATCATGTTGCCCTTGGACAACATGGTGCCATCAGTGGAGCGAATAACGAGGAAGCGTTTGAAGCCAGCGGGCTCGAAAACGCCAGGTAACCTCTGAATCAGGGGCCCCGATGTCATCGAGGCTCCGTCCTGTGCACTCTTGGTAGTAGTCTTCTTTGTCAGGGGTTCCGCAACCGGGGGGGGCAGAGGGGGCGGATGTGCCGATCTTGGCTTGGTCGCTTGCCAGAGTGGCAGCAGACCCATCCGTCCCCGCAGCCCCCGCGGATGGAGAGGAGCCCCGAGTCTTTTTGGTCTTTTTAGTCTTTTTCTTTTTCGGAGAGGAGGGCGGGGAATGAACCCGCTTTTCACCTCCGCCGGCAGAAGTCCCCAGGCCAGATGGACCAGCCTCAGCCAGGTCCCTCTCCGAAATGGAGAAGGTCCTGGTTGTCGTAGGGGCACCTGTCGGAGGAGATCCCTCCCCTCCTTCTACTGCCTCGGAACCCTCAGCCATTTGAGGAGGACCTTGCATAGGGGCGGATTCGGGTTCGGTGCTTGGCGCCGACCCCGAATTCCCCCCCATGGAAGGCCCTACCGTCTGGGGCTGGGTCTCCTCAAGGACCATGTCTATCACAGGAGGGGCCTCCAATTGGCCATCCCCTCCCAGGACATCGCAGGTCCCCTTGGGAGTGTCGCCAGTCTTGTATGGGGAGGCACAGGCCTTGACCCCGGCAAGGTTTAAAATTCTTGCCAGCAGGTCTTTTGAGGGAAGCGACCGAAGGGGCCTGGCTTCCCTCTCCCCCCTAAGGGGGTTTGCCCTACCGAGCCGCTTTGATGGGAAGCGGCTGGCTAAGGGCTGCCTGCTGGCTTTCTTGGCAGTCCCCTTGAAAAGAAAAGATGGGACTGCCGCTGGGAAAAGGGAGGTGCCCGAAAGCACCTCCAGAGAAGGGGGTGAGGGGGAGTCCCCTGCACCCGTAGGCGAAGGAGAGGAGTAAGCCTCCTCTCCGGTTAGAGAAATATGGAGGGTCCCCTGTGCAAGCACAGGGGGGGGGACCTCCATTTTTTCGGTGGAGCTGCCCAAGGGCGGCTCTGTCGATGAGCAAGGTGGAGTTAAAGGGGTTTGGGTTTTTTTTTTTGTTGTTCATCTATGGGCATGGTGACCCTATTTTTGCCACGGGACGCAATAGCTCATCACCCCTCGCAGTAGCCCGCACTGCGAGAGGTGCTTACAAGCCCGGCAGAGCCAGGCGCCGCCATTCGGGACCACCCCTCCCGCCTGGTGGCCTGGCAGTCCATCGGCATGGCGGCTCCACCTTGGACACGGCGTAAAAAATATAGGTTGTGAAGAGGAGAGGAAAAGGAATGTGAGGAAGGTATGGGTGGGGATGAAGCAGGTTGTTAAAAAAAACCCATCCCGAACCGGAGCTCAGGGGTTAGGGGACAATGTCCCCTCCCCCCTCAGCCCCGATCCGGGGTGGTTGGCTTGAGAAGAAGGTCAGCATTCTACCCTTTGAAATTAGAGGCTGACCAGAGAAAGTTGTGGGAGAGGTTGTATGAAAAGCGACGAGGTAGGGAAGAAATCGGGCTATCTGAAGGAAGGAAGAGAGGCTAAGCTGTGGCCGGACGGAGCGCTGGATCCCGTCAGCACGGCGGCCAGGATGGCAAATCGCCGCGCCCCTTACGGGTGAGAAGAGGGTGAGAGGGAGTCCCCTACACCCGTAGGCAAAGAGAAGAGTAAGCCTCCTCTCCGGTTGAAGACTTTTGGAGTTTCCTCTGCGATAGCACAGAGGGGAGGGGGGGTGAAGACCTCCATTTTTTTCCTTTGAGCGACCTGAAGGTAGCTCCATCGATGGTACAGGGAAAGTATTAGATTGACAAATTTCATACATGGGCCTCGGGACCCTAATATAAACAAAGGAAGCAAACACTCATCACCCCACGCAGTAACCCGCTCTGCAGGGGGTGAACATGGGACCGTAATAACTAGCTGCCACCATTTGAGGACACTCCTCCCACCAAGTGACCTGGCAGCACATCGGCATGGCGGCTCCACCTTAGGCACAGCATAAAGTCGATAGACTGTGAAAAGGAGAGAGAAAGGGGATGTGAAGAAGTGAGGGTAGGGGTGAAGGAGCTCAGGGGTGATGGGGCATTGCCCCCTCCCCAGTCAACCCCAATTTAGAAAAATTGGGTGGGAGGAAGCTGGTCGGCATCTACCCTGTGAAATTAGAGGCTGACCAGAGAAAGTTGTGGGAGAGGTTGTATGGAAAGTGAGGAAGTAGGATAAAAACACAGGCTGTCAGAAAGGAGAAGAGGCTAAGTTGGGGCCAGACAGAGCACTAAGTCCCATCAGCATGGCGGCCAAAGAGGCAAATCGCAGTGCCCCTTATGTGGTAGGGTCACGGTGATGGGATTCCTGGAGAAGAACTCAATGGCATCATCCACCGACCTAAACTCAACTGAGACAGACAAATCAGTAATTTCTTAAAATGCATATCACCGTGCCCGTGCCAAGCACAACATGGGTATGCTCTCAACCGGAAATGGCCCCAAAAAATGATATTTAAATTGGAAAGTGATTACTACCATGGAAGTCATCGACTACACACCACCCAAAGTCAGGCTGTGCATCAGAAGAACACAAAGAGAGATTAAGACAGGAAAATGAAGCAGTTCATAGGCCGTGATGTGTAAACTAATCTACATTTATGACACCTATGTATAGGTCATCTATCAGGTTGGCAAGGACCTCACCCCTGGGATTGATCAAGCAGTCTCCCCATAAGGGGCATTTACCGTTCATATCCTTGAGCAAAAGAAAGGGCTTTGAAAACCTTGCCACGATGCAGCAGAAGTCCCCGGCATCAAAGTCGACTGATGGTGGAATGCACACATAAATAACAGTATACTTCGTATCCAGGTGCAGCTGCACAGCTACTGCCTGAAAGGAGGTATCTAAAGCAAAGAGAAGAACAGATACATCATGCTGGGTGTAAATGGCACATCCTCCTGCCCGGCCCCCATCCTGTACTGGTGGTGGTGTCGCAAAATCTTGTACTGTGGGAGGGTAGGCAAGGGGTACGCACCTAGCATGGTATCATGCAAAAAAATAGCTAAGGAAAAACGGGATGAGACGAGCCTCTAGAGCATCACAGTTAGCCTGGACTCTGCAGCAATTCCATTGAAGGAATATGCCATCCAGGCCGAGCTCGGGGGAGATGTGGGTCCCTCTGCAAAGAAAAGACCCTCACAAGAATGGCTGTATACTTCCCAGAGGCAGAACTCTGGGCACTTTTAGCCGGACAATGCGCTGACCCTTTTGAGGATTTATTGGGAGAGATTGGGCTCGCCATGAGAGACTTTTCCTCCCCTCCCCTCACCTCTAAACCTTAAGCAGAATCCACCACCTTTCAGTCACCCAGCCTAGCACTCAGTATAAGCATAGGAGCCGAAGCTCCTTTAGTAGTGTCCTCCTTTCGGGAAGCTGCTTTAGAAACCTTGGAACCAACTTCAGGGGTGTTGCCTCCTGTGAGTTTAAAGACTCAATGGAGGTGCACAGCCATTTTGCTTTACGGAAACGCTCATGTTGGGCAAAGGAGGCATCCCTGGTTTTAGCCGGGGATGCTTGTGAATCCTTTGCACCACCAGCTCTACCAGGGGAGCACCCTGGGTGGGTAGACCCCACAGAAGGGTTCCGAATGGGCACGGAGATGACCATGCTCATAGGCTTGGAGGAGCTATGCGGGAGCAGAAGGTGTCTTTCTTACCATTGAGACATAAGACGTCACAGGCAGAGCTGGGCGCGCCAGGATCAAGTCCTTAGCCTCGCGAAATGAGACACAATCCTGGGCCTAAACATCAAGGATTTCCTTCAAGGCGATACACACCATATTGCTTTGACAAAGTGGCGTTTGCCTATCCAAAATTGACACACTTGACCACACAGGATTTGGACTTATCGTGTGCGATCTTGGAGCAACTTACACAGACTTCGGATAACCCCGGCTCTACGTGCCTACAAGAGCGATTAATATGGCGGAAGAGTGACAGTAGTAGCACCTCCACGGCAGTGATACGAATGGCTGCAGTGCTGATACCAACCGGCATGCACCAACTCCGGGAGCTTGTCACAGTTGAACCTGACAAAGAGTGGAGTGAGTCTCGAGACCCCTCCCCCTTCTCTCATCACTGGTTCGACCTTGACTGCTCCATGGCTGGCCAGCTCTAAGGTGATGTCATCTATGGAGTAGTCCAAGAGTTCCCTCGCATAAACCACTCCTTTCACAAAGTTTATGGAAGAGTGAGGTATTACACTCACCGGTGTGCCATCAGGTGTGTGAAGGGCACTAATCATTGCTACCTCAGAGGGATTTGACGCATTTGCCAAAAGGCTCCGATGAAACAGGTCACCTTCAGCTCTGTCTAGGGTGAATACGAGGCCAGCAAAGCAGGCTGCCGACATTAGAGACCATTCCTCCCACCTACTGGTCAGGCAGTCCTTCAGTAAGGCATAAAATTCATAGACCATGAAAGGAAAGAGAAAGGGTATGTGAGGAAGGTGTGGGTGAGGCAGGTAGTTAAAAAAACACCAACCTAAACTGGAGCTCAAGGGTAAGGGAGCATTATCCCCTCCACCCTCAGCCCCACTCCAGGAAGGTTGAGTGGGAGAAAGCTGGTTGGTGTCTACCCTCTGAAATTAGAGGATCACCAGAGAATGTTGTGGGAGAGGTTGTATCAAAACTGAGCAAGCAGGTTAAGAAGACAGGGTGTCAGAAAGAGGCTAAGCTGGGTACAGATGGGGCATGGTCATAAGTGAGGGAGACATTATGGCTCCTCACATCTTCTTACAGGGCCTCAAGGTCAAAGCAGACAGTTACATTGAGGTGCTGGAGGCTGTGGTCAAGTCTTAGATGAACCAAGTAGGCATGGGAATGCCTTTTGTACCACTGGCCATCACACCTATTGCCTCCCGGCCCTCTTGATTGCAACCCCCCCTAGATTATTTTATGTGAATAGTTGTTGAGAAGGATGTCAAAAAGGAGCTCAAAAGGTGCCAGTCTTTGCTTGGTCACTTGATTAAGTGGCAGTGGACTCATCAATCTCAAAAGCCCCCATGGAGGGAGAAGAACCCATATTGGTCTTCCTTTTCCTTACCCACTCCTACGGATGGGCCAACATGGCTGAAAAGACAGTTTCAGCCATGTCTTCCGAAATGGGAAAGTTCCTGGCTGACAAGGGAACACCAGCTGGAAGAGGTCTCTCCTCTCCTAACGGGTTCTGCTGAGCCACCGCTCCCTCAGTAGGGTCGTGCAAACTTGCTTGGCTGAACTCAAAATCTGCTCAAAGATATTGCATAATAAATCCATATTGTGTAGTGCCAAGTCTGTGAATTTCAGCCATGTGCACCTTGCTTCCTTGAAGCAATGTATCTTTTCAACAAGGAGATCTTGGCCATTAAAGATGTGAACCTACTCTCTTTTCTTGAGCTAAAGGACTTGGTCTTGCCACACCCATCGCTATCCATGCATCAATTCTCAAAAAAAGTGCCCTCTACTCATAGTCTCTCCAGGCCTACAAGCACAATCACTTCCCCACCCATTAAGAACCATTCAAGTACATTTACCCCATCTTCCCTAGTATATCTGGTGGCACACAGGGTTCACACCGAGCCTTGGCTAAAACCAGGACCACCCACACTCCCCTCATATTATTGTTTCCCATTAGGCAAAATGGCCATGTGCCTCCACCACTTACAGGAAGCAAAGCCAATGAAGGTGGTTGTACGAGTCTTCAGGGACTCATAAAGGATGAAAGCACCAGAGTAGCTTCAGATTCCCCACTCTCAACCAAGCATGGACCAGACAGACAAAAACTAGCTTGGTGAGCGCAACCTACCCCCAATAAGTGCTCAGAAGCGATAGTGCCTTTGATGGCTAGAAGCTCTCTGCGTTCTACCTCGTGTTGAGGAGTAATGGGCCATTTAAGAAATTTTGTTCACCTTTTCCCTCTAACCCCCCCCCCCCCCCCCGAGACTTTCTGTTCCTAGACTCAGGGGGCACCTTCCTCTCCCCATGCAGGTCAGCGCGGACGATCCTTTCGCTATTTCTGCAGTTAACAAATGGTTTGAACCATTCTCCCCTCCCGCCGAGATCTGAATCGACGTGCCCACCTCCTAGCATCCAGGAATTATTCTTCATCCACCCAAGGAGACCCTCTGGGTGGATGAGGACCTGGATGACTTCAACCTTGGAGAGCTTGAGAGAAGGCTCGTGGCCAACCCTGGCTTGGCCGCCAGGGTAGAGGCCCTTAACCTTATTATTCCCCCAAAGCAGGATTCTCAAGAACGTCTTTTGGATGAGGACCCCGACCTTCATGCAGCCTGATGTCGCCTCCGAGCTCAATGCTCCTCCTTTAGAGGGGCTCCTAGTACGGATACACCTCCAGAACCTCAGCTCAAGTCTCAGGAGGAGGAGGGTAATGAGGATAGTGAGGGCAGAGCGGGGATCAGCGTGTTCGACCCTCTTGTTGCAAGAAGGAACCAGGATCCATTACAAAGGCGAATATGTGACTTCATCCCTGGGCATGTGTGTGATGGTCTTCCTCATCCTTCCAACATTGCAAAAGCGGCACAGGTAAAGGGTTTAAAGTATACCTGGGTAATTACCACCACTTTGCCCCAACAGGACCCGACGTGGAAGCCGTCTTCGAGACCCTTGTTAGGGCTGAGGTTCTTGAGGTCAGCAATAATTTCCACTGTGCCCATTGTTTATGATATGTTTCCTCCTTACTAGTTCAGTGTTACTCCCTTTCCTTGGTAAGGTTCTGAGGAATACCCTGTCTGATTCCTGAGCAGTAAAGATTGACCTGTGTCATGGGTTCTACCACATCTCTATTCATCCTAGCGCTCGTCCATGGTTTGGTATAAAGTGTAACCAGGTGAGTTACAGGTTCTGTCATCTACCTATGGGTTTTGGGGGTTCTCCAGTGATTATGCAGCAATGCATGGCCCCTATTTCCTCAGCCATGGTCAAGCATCGTAACTGCAGGGCTTATACTTACTTGGATGACATCCTACTGCTGAGGAGCAGAAGGGACTTCATTCTTCTCATTACAGATATACAGGACTCTTCATTGGTTATCAATAGGAAGAAGAGCACCCTGATCCCCACTAAGTCCCTGGTGTACTTGGGTGTCGAGATCGACCTAAGCCTCACTGAAAAGATGTCCCAGAGGGTCAAAATGGCCTTAGAGTGGGCTCCCTAAGTCCACAAGTCTTCCTCCTTTTGGGGTGGGCTGGGTGGTCTGCTCAACTTTGTATGCAGGGCTGCCTGTTTCCCCAGATTATGGTCCCAGATGGCTCAACAGGGTTTTCCTGTTGGGGCGCCTAATCTACTCGAAGTGGTTACCCTGGCTCCCTCCTGAAAAAGAGGGCACTGGGTTTTCGGATGCTACACCCTTCACGCTTGGCTAGATCACCCAGTGGCAGGAACCAGTCACCTACATCATGCGTAGCACCACCCACACCATCAGGGTGGAATTTATCACCCTCCTAATCCCCTTCCTTAAATTCCCAGATTGGCATCTCTACTCGGACAGCATGTCGGCCTTAAGCCTCGTATGTAAAGGTTCTCTCTTCTCATGTTTCCTGGGGCTGTTGCCCCTGAGAGTTTTGTATCACTGCCTGAGAACTGTCCCTGTGCTTTCTGGATGCAGAGACTGAGATTGGGTGGGAGCTGTTTGATGACCTCCATGTAGAGATCACTTTCCCATTCAACTATCTTTTTTGGGGCTGATGCTGCTGTGTCTACTTCCTAATTCAAGGATGACAGAACATGATCTCAAGTCATTGTGGTATTAGGGGATAGGTCCAAGGAAATAGTCATGACCCAATGGTGCACAAATTTAAGTTCCCTTTGGTTGTCTCCTATCTTCTTTGCCAGGCAACCTGGGGGTTGGGAGGGACGTGGTATGATTCCTGTGATGTACAAGGTGGAGAATGTATTTCTTTGCAATTTTCATCCAATTATTTTATGCATATTTATGAAACTATACTTATGTCTTTTACTTCCTAAAAAACAATAACCATTTTTGCTAAATGTAAAATTTTTAATCCCAACCAATTTGTGGAAGATGCATGTGGTCTTCATTGTAATCAGTGCCATATATACAAGATCACTACATTTTTGGAGAAGTGCCAAATAGAATACCATATGTAGTGACCATTTTTAAGAAGAGAAGAAGAGCTATATAACTTCGTGAGTTTGTAAGAGTGTAAGCAAGGATGCTCAGTAAGGATTTAGAACAGGTAAATCATGTTTAACAAACTTGCTGGAATTTATGGATTGTCTAACAAAACAATTGTATAAAAGAGAGTAATGTAATTTACATAGATTTTAGCAAAGCCTTTGACAATATTCTATATAGGAGACTGGATACTAAATTAAAAGGCCTGGGATGTGTTGGAGAGTATTGAATTGGATAGCTGAATGGCTAAAAGATAGGAAGTGGGGATAGTGTTAAATGGAGTAAAGTTACATTGGAGTGATATTGTCAGTGGGGTATTCATGGATTAGTTCTGGGTTCAATTTTTTTTTTAATTTTAAGAGCTCATCTGGTGACTGCCTACTTAGGCATAAGTTGCCGTACACCACACAGCCTAATACTAGGCTATATTAGAAAACAAATAACGGAACAAATAATAGGTAAGTAACAAATAACAATGATGAAAAAATAATGAGAAAAAGCAAGAGTCAAGAAGGAAACATGCTCCGGCATCAGGGGTAGGCACGCCTCCCCCCAGCACAGGGCAACGCAACCTACAAAAAGAAGCACGGAAAAAGGTCAAATAAAGGGAAGAAGGCCAGCCTTCTCCAAAAAAAATCATAAGAGTCCATAAGTCAATGTGCACGAACCCATCCAGAGTAGTACAAAGGATAAGCGGTAGCAATCACGTTTGGGACATAATGTGCGCAAAGATCGCACAGACTGGGCCTTCAACAAGAATGTGCCAAATAGTCTGGGGGACAACGCAGTCTTCCCAATAGGGCGCAGGCAAGCACTCCAGCAAATTGTGGCAGGTCCTGCGAGTGTATCCAATTCGGAGACGACAAAAAGCAACCTGAAGCATTTGCAGCATTGGAGGGTAGGTCCATGGGAATAGTCGCAGCACAATGGCATGCAACTTTAAGTTCCCTTCGACCGTCTCCCAGTTCTTTGCCAGGCAGCCCAGAGAGCTGCCTGTATTCCTGCCATGAAGTCTGTGTGAGGAAGAGCGAAACGCTGGTCGGGTCGCGCAGTCCTCGCCGACACTTGGGCGCCATCATTCCCTGCAATTCCCACATGTCCAGGAAACCAACCAGGGTATAGTGATCTCTACCCAGTTTGCGAAAGGCAAGCACAGTAGCGATTCGCCAGGAATATGGGAGACCTTCTACCCTGATCCCGTTGAATGGCTAGAGAATGCGGAGAAAGCGGTCGCGAAGGATTCCGCAACGGATGCAGGGTCCGAGATTGTGGTCTCATTCTCCTGGAGAAGGAGAACAGGAGAGAGGGTCCTGCGAGAACTTGCCTCGAATCCTTTTGACTCACCTCCACACTTCTGCTACAAGAGTCTTCCTGTTAAGTGAAGATACGTATGCCCACCAAAAAGACCGGCGGGCGTGCTTCGAAATATACCGGAACCTAGCCCTAGCCCGACGAAATTCACCGACAGTGTAACCGTCCGGGCGACGCTTATAGCGCATGTAGGCATAACGCTTCTGTTTGAGGGCCGTCTCACACTCGGCCGACCACCACGGGAGTGGTCGGAGAGCAAAACGGCCAGACGTTCTGGGAATAGTAGCCAGGCCCACGGCGATGAGGTTACCAGAGAAGAACTCAACGGCCTCATCTACCGACCTAAACTCCTCGACTGAGATAGAGAATTCAGTCATTTCCTGAAATGCAGACCACCAGGGCGGGCTCTCGGGCAGCAGAGGCCCAGAAAATGATATTCGAAAGGGAAAGTGATCACTACCATGGGTCATCGACCACCCCCCCAATCAAAATAAAGGCTGTGCATCCGGAGAGGACAAAGATAAATCGTGGCGGGAAAATTAGAAGCTTCTCGGGCAGTGATGCGTAAACTCATCCCCATTTAGGACACCCATCTCAAGCTCGCCAATCAGGTCAGCAAGGACTTGACTCCGGGGATTAATAGAGTAGTCTCCCCAGGTCGAAGTCGGCTGACGGTGGAATCTACACGGAAATAACAGTATACCTCCTATCAAGGTGCAGCTGCACAGCTACTGCCTGAAAGGAGGTATCTAATGCAAAGAGAAGAATGGATACATCATGTGGTGTGTAAATCGCGCATCCACTTGCCTAGCCCCCATCTCGTGTTAGTGGGGTCGCAGAACTCTTATACCCCAAGTGAGTGAGCAGATGGCACGCGCCCAGCATGGTTTCCTGCAAAAAGATAGCTAACAGGGAACGGGAGGAGACGAGCCTCCGCTGCTCCTTCCAGTTGGCTCGGAGTCTGCGGCAATTCATTGAAGAAATATTCCCTCCAAGCCTAGCTAGGAGGAGATGCGGGGCCCTCTTCGAAGAGAAGACTCTCACGGAAATGGCCGTACGCTTCCCGGAAGCAAAACTCCCGGCGCTATTGGCCGGACAATGCGCTGAAGGCGCTGTCACCTTCGACGACTTATTGGGGAAGGATGGGCTCCCATACGAGTCTTTTCCTCCCTCCGCCTAAAAACATAGGCAGGAGGGGCTGCTTCGGAGGTGGGTGGCCCTCCTTTGGAGGATACATGGTCTTCGAGCCATCCAACCTACCACTGGGTGGGGGTGAAGGAGCCGAAGCTCCTTTAGCGCTGTCCTCCTTTCGGGGCGGAAGTTTTATGAACCGCGGAAGATGGCCTGATGACCAACTTCAGGGGTGTTGCTTCCTCTGAGTCTAATGACTTGGTGGAGGGGCGTGGCCGTTTCGCCTTACGGCAAACGGTCATGCTGGGGGAAGTGAAGGCGCCCTGGTTTTAGCTGGGCCTGGGTGTGGACCTTTTGTGCCGCCAGCTTTACCAGTGGAGCGCCCGGGGTGGGTAGAACCCGCAGAAGGGTTCCGAATGGGCGCCGAAACGACTGGTAAGCATGGAGGGGCTAGGAGCAGAGGGTATCTATTTCAAAATTGAGGTATATGACGTCCCGTGCAGCGCCGGGTGCGCCAGAACCAAGTCCTTAGCCTCGCGAAATGAGAGACGATCCTGTGCCTGAACGGCCAGGATTTCCTTCGCAGGAGATAGGCACCACATTGCTTCCAAGAAGCGGGGTGCCGCTCTCCGCAATCGACACACTTGGCTACACACGATTTGGACATACCGTGTGCGACCTTGGAGAAACTTACACATTTTGGGGGTAACCGCGACTTTGCATGCCGACAATAGTATGGCGATTAGTATGGCCGAAGCGGTGGCAGTAATAGCATCTTCGCGGCAGTGGCACGAATGCCTTCACGTGGTAGCGATACCAACCGGCACGCACCGACACAATGAGCTTATCACAGTCGAACGTGATGAAGAGTCTAAGGGTGGGTCTCAAGGGCCCTCCCAGTTTTCTCATCACACGTTCGAGTTTGACCGCCCCATGGTTGGCCAGCTCTAAGGTGATGTCATCTATGGAGTAGTCCATGAGTTCCCTCGCATAAACTACTCCTTTCACAAAGTTCATGTAAGAGTACAGCGACACACTCACAGACGTGCCATCAAGTGTCCGAAGGGCACTAATCATGGCCGCCTTGGAGAGATTCGACGCATTCGATAAAACGCTCCCCCATCTGAGAAACGGGTCATCTTCAGCTCTCTACCAATCACACTAGCTAAAGCTCTCCTCTGATGGATCATGTTGTCATTAGCCAACATGTTGCCTTCAGTGGAGCGAATAACCAGGAAGCGTTTGAAGCCAGCGGGCTCGAAAACGCCGGGAAGTCTCTGAATGAGGGGCCCAGATGTAATCGAGGCTCTTCTCTGTCCACTTGTACTTGTACTTTTCATCTTTGTCAGGGACGCCACACCCAGGGGGGCAGTAGGGGCAGATGTGGCGATCTTGGCTTAGTCGCTTACCGAAGTAGCAGACCCTATCCGCAGTCCCCGTGGATATAGAGGAGCCCAGAGTCTCTCGTGTCCTTTTTTATTCTTTTCTTTTTAGGGGAGGAGGGCGGGGAATGAATTTACTTCTCCCCTCAGCCGGTAGGAGCCTCCAGGCCAGATGGACTAGCCTCAGCAAGTTCCTTATCCGAGATAGAAAAGGTCCTGGCGATCACAGAGGCACCAGCCGGAGGAGGAGATCTCTCCCCTCTTTTACTGCATTGCAGACCCAAGCCATTTGAGGAGGACCTTGCATAGTGGTGGACTCGGGTTCGCTGCTTGGCGCCAAGACCGGATTTGCCCCCATGAAAGGGCCTCCCATCTGAGGCTGGGTTGTCTCAAAGACCATGTCTATCTTGGGGGGCCTCCATTTGGACATCCCCCCCTCCCAGGGCATCAGAGGTCACATTGGCAGTGGTGTCATGAGTAGAGTACGGGGAGGCACAGGCCTTGACCTCCACTAAGGTTAGCATACGAGCCCGCAGGTCTCTGGAGGAAAGTGGCCAATGGGCCCTGTCTTCCCTCTCCCCCCCCTTAAGGGGGGTTTGCCCTACTGAGCAGCTTCAACTTGTGAGCGGTCAGTTATGAGCTGCCTGCTGGGTTTCTTGGCAGTCCCCTTAGAAAGTAAAGGGGGACTGCCGCTTGAAAGAGGGAGGCACCAGAGGGCACCTCTAAACAAGGAAGTCCCCCTACACCCATAGGCAAAGGAGAGGACAAAGCCTCCTCTCCAGTTAAAGAGATTTAGAGGCTCCCCTGCGAGAGCACAGGGGAAGGAGGACCTCCATTCTTTTAATGGAGCTGCCCGAAGGCAGCTCCATCAATGGTGAGGGGGGGAAAAGGGAAGATTTTTAATTGTGGAATTTACATCATCAAGCATGGGGACCCTATTCTTTCTAGGGCTAGCAAACGTTAATCACCCTTTGCAGTTGCTTGCTATGCCAGGGGTGCATATGGGGCTGACAGAGCCAAGTGCCACCATTTTAGGCCAGCCCTCCCTTCTGGTGACCTGGCAGCCTTTCTCCACCTTGAGCATGGTGTAAAAAAATAGTAGATAGTGAAGTGAGAAGGAAATGGGATGTGAGGAAGTTATGGGTAGGGATGAAGCAGGTTGTTGAAAAGTCACCATCCCAATTTTTTTTTTTTTATAAGGGGCTATCTGGCGACTGCCCACTTAGGCATAAGTTGCGGTAAACAAACAGCCTAGTTCTAGGGCTACTTTAAAAAATTTGAAAAGGAAACAACAATAAAAAGAAATAACAATAACAAAACAATAACAAAACAATAACAAAAACAACAACTAAACCTAGTTAAATGAAAGGGAGAAGGCCAGGCCTTCCCCAAATAGTCAACAAGTCCACCAGTCAATGTGCACACACTAGTCCTGAGTACAAAGGACAGGCGGTAGGGACCCCGCCCATCCCGGTACCGGGACAGGTAACATGCGCGAAGATCACCCAGACTGGGACATTCGACCAGAATATGCCGAACAGTCTGGGGGACGACGCAGTCGTCGCAATAGGGCGCTGGCGAGCACTCCATCAAATAGCGATGCGTCGCACAAGTGTGTCTGATTCGGAGACGACAGAAAGCGACCTGAAGCCGTGGTAGCATTGGGGAATAGGTCCATGGGAACAGTTGCGGCACAGTGGCATGCAACTTTAAGTTCCCTTCAACCATCTCCCATCTTCTTTGCCAAGCAGTCCGAAGAGTGGCCCGTATTCATGCCATGTAGTCGGTGTGAGGAAGAACGAAACGCTGGTCCGGTCGCAGAGTCCTCGCGGACTCTTTGGCGCGCTCATTCCGCGCAATTCCTACATGTCCAGGAACCCAGCAGAAGATAATCTCGACATCCGCCCGGCTCGCCAAAACCGTGGCGTCACAGATATCGCGAACCAGGGAATGTGAAGATTCCAATGCCCCGAGAGCACTCAGAGCGCTTTGTGAGTCGCTATAGATCACAATCCGGTCTCCGAACCGGGCACGTCGCGTAATCTCCCGTACCGAGTGGTGTATTGCCACCAGCTCGGCCGTGAAGACAGACGCAGCGCCTGGTAGAGCCCCGCTGACTTCAAACAGAGGGGATACGGCGTGGAAGCCGACGCCCTCTTGGGACTTGGAGCCATCCGTATACACTGGCACGGTACCAGCGTGACACGATGTGTGCTCCAAAAAGGTCGAACGCAATACTCCCGGCGCCGTACAAGCTTTGGGAGCAGAGGCGTGGCGACAAATAGCCAAATGTGGTACCCTCCAGGGTGGCGACCTGGGCAGAACCAGGGGCGCCACCGGCCCGAGAGCTAAATCTACCTCTCGAAGAAGTTTCCTGGCCCTAAACCCAAAGAGCTTAGGGTATGACTGGCGTCTCTCAGCGGCATAGGCACCATCGAGATCAGCTGCGGATGCAGTGAGAGCTGTTGGCGACTGAGGGAGGCGCCGGGCTCGCGCGTACAGGCGAGTGATGCACTGCACGCGGCGAAGAGCGAGTGGCATCTCCCCAGCATCGACCAACAGGCTCTCAATGGGGAAAGTGCGAAAGGCATCGGTCGCAAGGCGGAGGCCGGTGTGGTGGATCCAATCCACCTTCCGCAATAAACTCTCGGCTGAGGATGCATAAAACTCGCATCCGTAGTCGAGCTTCGAACGAAGAAAGGATCGATAAAACGTAGGGCAGTAGCACTATCAGCACCCCAAGCGCTGAACGTCACGGAACGGAGAATGTCCATAGCGAGGGTACAATAAACCTTAAGGTTGCGAATATGAGCCTCTCAAGTGAGGCGTCGGTCAAATACAAGACCAAGGAAACGGTGCGATTCCACCACATCCAGGCGCACCCCATTAAGAAACAAATCTGGATCGGGGTGAAGTCGTGGATAGCGGCAGAAGTGCACCACCTTAGTCTTGGCCAAAGAAAACCGAAACCTGTGCGCTCCAGAGTTGGCATCTGGGCCGCACCAAAAGAGATCGAAAGGTCGTCCATATAGAGCGTAGCGAGAACATCTTCCGGCAGCACCGAGGTGATGCCGTTGATGCTCAGGGCAAAGAGTGTGACACTGAGGACACTTCTCTGCGGGACACCCTCTTCCTGCTCCTTTGGGCCGGAGAGGGCTCCCCCCACCCGTACGCGGAATCGACGATCTCGCAAAAATTCAGATATAAACATTGCGAGGCGTCCCCTCGCGCACATCGTGTGGAGAGTCTCCATGATACCGTATCGCCATGCGGTATCATAGGCCTTCTCCAGATCGAAAAACACCGTGGCGTAGTGCTGTGTACGAAAGAAAGCCTCGCAGACGGCCTTTTCCAGTCGGAGCAGAGCATTCGACGTGGAGTGGAACTTGGGGAAGCCGCACTGTGCAGAAGACAGATGGCCTCCGCTGTCCAGAAAAAAGGCTAATCTAACGTTTACCAATTTGTAAATAACTTGCACACGCAAGACGTTAGAGAAATTGGGCGGAAACCGGTCGGAGTAGAGTGATCTCTCCCTGGTTTGCTAAAGGCGAGCACAGTAGCGATTCACCAGGAGTCTGGGAGAAAACCCTCCACCCAGGTCCTGTTAAACAAATCTAATAGAAATGCCATGCCTCGCTCACCCAGGTGTCGAAGCATGGCGTACGGGACATCGTCCGGACCATGGGCGGTGTCTGCGCACGAAGCGAGAGCGGAACGCAACTCACTCACAGTAAACTTGTAATTGAAGGGTTCTCCGCCTCTGTAGGTAAAGTCCAGTCGGCCGCCTTCCGCGACATCATGACGTGCATTGAATGCTGGCGGAGCAGCATCCCGGCTAGAGAATGCGGAAAAAGCGGTCGCTAAGGATTGCGTCACGGACGCAGGGTCCGAGATTGCGGTCCCATTCTCCTGGGGAATGGGAGGGGAATCCTGCGAGAACTTGCCCCGAATGCTTTTGACTCGCTTCCACACCTCAGCTAAAGGGGCCTTCCCGTTAAGTGAAGACACGTATGCCCGCCAAGAAGAGCGGCGGGCGTGCTTCGAAATATACATGAACCAGGCCCTAGCCCGACGAAATTCACCGACAATGAAATCGTTCAGGCGCCGCATATAGCGCATTTAGGCATAACGCTTCTGTTTGAGGGCCGTCTCACACTCGGTCGACCAACATGGGAGTGGTTGGCGTGCAAAACGGCCAGACATCCTAGGAATAGTAGTCAGGCTCACGGCGATGAGGTTGCCGGAGAAGAACTCAACGGCCTCATCTACCGACCTAAACTCCTCGACTGAGATAGAAAATTCAGTCATTTCCTTAAATGCAGGCTACCGCGCCCGCGTCAAGCACCACCGAGGTGGGCTCTCAGGCGGCAGTTGCCCTGAAAATGATATTTGAATGGGAAAGTGATCACTACCATGGAGGACATCGACCACTCAACAATCAAAATCAGGCTGTGCATCTGAAAAGCACAGAGATAGGTCAAGGCAAGAAAATGAAGCGGTTCTTGGACAGTGATGCGTAAACTCATCCAAGTTCAGGACACCCATCTCAAGCTCTTCGATCAGATCGGTGGGACTTGTCCCCTGGGATTTATGGAGTAATCTCCCCAGAGAGGATGCATGCCGTTCAGATCTCCAAGACGAGAAAGGGCCTCGGCAACCGTGCTACGACGCGGTGGAAGTCCCCCGCGTCGAAGTCAGCTGACGGTGGAATGTACGCAGAAATGATAGTATAACTCCTATCCAGGTGCAACTGCACAGCCACTGCCTGAAAGGAGGTATCTAAAGAGAAAGGAAGAATGGAGACATCATGCCGGGTGTAAACCGCGCATCCCCCAGCCCGGCCATCCCGCGGTGGTGGGGTCGCAAGACCCTTATACCCCGGGAGGGCGGGCAGGGGGCATGCGCCTAGCATGGTCTCCTGCAAAAGATAGCTAACTGGGAACGGGACGAGACGAGCCTCCGAAGCTCCTCCCAGTTGGCCCGGAGTTCACAGCAATTCCATTGAATATGCCTTCCAGGCCTAGCTCGGAGGAGACCCGGGGGCCCTCCTCGAACTGAAGAACCTCACGGGAATGGCCGTACGCTTCCCGGGGGCAGAACTCCGGGCGCTGTTGGCCGGAAAAAGCGCTGAAGGCGCTGTCGCCTTAGAGGACTAATTGGGGGAGGTTGGGCTCGCTATGCGAGTCTTTTCCTCCCTCCGCCTCGAGACCTTAGGCGAGCTTTGCGGCTTCGGAGGTGGGGGGCCCTCTTTTCGAGGAACCACCAACGAGGAACCACTCGCTCCCCCTCGGGGCGTGGGCGAAGGAGCCGAAACTCCTTTATTGCTGTCATCCTTTCGGGGGACAGCGTTAGGAACCCTGGAAGATGGCCTAGCGACCATCTTCAAGGGTGTTGCCTCCTGTGAGCCTAACGAATCGGTGGGAAGAGGGGGGAGCCTTGGTTTTAGCCGGGGCTGGGTGTGAACCCTTTTTGCCGCCAGCTTTACCAGGGTAGCGCCCGGATTGAGTAGAGCCCGCAGAAGGGCTCCAAAATGGGCGAGGAAACAACCGTGCTCATTGGCATGGATGGGCCAGGAGCAGAGGGTGCCTTTCTAACTATTGAGGCATATGACTTCCCAGGCAGAGCCAAGCGCGCCAGGACCAAGTCCTTAGCCTCGCGGAATGAAAGTCGATCCTGGGCCTGAACGGCCAGGATTTCTTTCTCAAGGAAATATGCAACACATTGCTTCGAAGAAGCGGGGTGCGGCTCTCCGCAATTGACACACTTGGCCACACACCATTTGGACCTATCGTGAGCGGCCTTGAGGCAATTTACACAAACTTCGGATGAGCCCAACTTTGCATGTCTACAAGAACGATTCGTATGGCCGAAGCGGTGACAGTAATAGCACCACCGCGGCAGTGGCACGAATGCCTTCACGCGGTAGCGGTACCAACCGGCACGCACCGACTCAGGGAGCTTGTCACAGTCGAACGTTACGAAGAGTGTAGGGGTGGGTCTCGAGGCCCCTCCCTGTTTTCTAATTACACGTTCGACCTGGACCGCCCCATGGTCGGCCAGCTCTAGGGTGATGTCCTCAATGGAGAAGTCAACGAGTTCCCTCGCATAAACTACTCCTTTTACAAAGTTCATGGTAGAGTGCAGCGTCACACTCACCGGGGTGCCATGAAGTGTCCGAAGAGCACTTATCTTGGCCACCTCGGCGGGATTCGCCGCATTCGCCAGAAGGCTCCCGTCCGAGAAACAGGTCACCTTCGGCTCTCTACCAATTGCACTAGCTAATCCTCTCCTCTGATGGATCATGTTGCCCTTGGCCAACATGGTGCCATCAGTGGAGCGAATAACGAGGAAGCGTTTGAAGCCAGCGGGCTTGAAAATGCCAGGTAACCTCTAAATAAGGGGCCCTGATGTCATCGAGGCTCCGCCCTGTGCACTTTTCGTCTTTGTCATAGTCAGGGGCTCCGCACCTGGGGCGGCAGAGGGGCCGGATGTGCCGATCTTGGCTTGGTCGCTTGACAAAGAGTGGCAGCAGACCCATCCATCCCCGTAGCCCCACCGGATGGAGAGGAGCCCCGAGTCTTTTTAGTCTTTCTTGTCTTTTTCTTCTTTTTATGAGAGGAGGGCAGGGAATGAACCCGCTTCTCACCTCTGCTGACAGAAGCCCCTAGGCCAAATGGACCGGCCTCAGCCAGGTCCTTCTCCGAAATGGAAAAGGTCCTGGTGCTTGCAGGGACACTGGTCAGAGGAGATCCCTCCCCTCCTTGTACTGCCTCAGAGGCCCCAGCCGTTTGAGGAGGACCTTGCATAGGGGCGGATTCAGGTTCGGTGCTTGGTGCCGAGCCCGGATTCCCCCCCATGGAAGGCCCTACCCTCAGAGGCTGGGTTTCCTCAAGGACCATGTCTATCACAGGAGGGGGAGGGGCCTCCAGTTGGCTATCCCATCCCAGGACATCGCAGGTCACCTTGGCAGCGTCACCAGTCTTTTGTGGGGAGGCACAGGCCTTGACCCCGGCAAGGTTTAAGATTCTTGCCAGCAGGTCTTTTGAGGGAAGCGACCGAAGGGGCCTGGCTTCCCTCTCCCCCCTAAGGGGGTTTGCCCTACCGAGCCGCTTACACGAGGGGTGGTCGGCAATGGGCTGCCTGCTGGCTTTCTTGGCAGTCCCCTTAGAAAAAAAAGGAGGGACTGCCGCTGGAAAAAGGGAGGTGCCAGAAAGCACCTCCAGAGAAGGACGTAGGGAGGAGTCCCCTACACCCGTAGGCGTAAGAGAGGAGTAAGCCTCCTCTTCGGTTAAAGAAGTATGGAGGGTCCCCTGCACAAGCACAAAGAAGGGTACCTCCATTTTATCGGTGGAGCTGCCCGAGGGCAGCTCCGTTGATGTTACAGGGGAAGTTGGGGGTTGGGTTTTATTTTGATATTCATCATTGGGCATGGTGACCCTCATTTTTACACAGGACGCAATAGCTCACCACCTCTCGCAGTTGCCCGCACTGCAAGAGGTGCTTGCAGGCCCGGCAGAGCAAGGCGCCGCCATTTGGGACGACCCTCTCCCGCCTGGTTGCCTGGCAGTCCATCGGCATGGCGGCTCCACCTTAGACACGGTGTAAAATTGATAGAATGTGAAGAGGAGAGGAAAAGGGATGTGAGGAAGGTATGGGTTGGGATGAAGCAGGTTGTTAAAAAAAACACATGCCGAACCGGAGCTCAGGGGTTAGGGAACATTGTCCCCTCCCCCCCTCAGCCCTGATCCGGGATGGTTGGCTTGAGAAGAAGGTCAGCATCTACCCTGTGAAATTAGAGGCTGACCAGAGAAAGTTGTGGGAGAGGTTGTATGAAAAGCGACGAGGTAGGGGAGAAATACAGGCTATCTGAAGGAAGGAAGAGAGGCTAAGCTGGGGCCGGACAGGGCGCTGGATCCCGTCAGCATGGCGGCCAGGATGGCAAATCGCCGCGCCCCTTATGGGGGTCACCATCCCAAACCGGAGTTCAGGGGTTAGGGAACATTGTCCCCTCCCCACTCAGCCCCGATCCGGGATAGTTGGCTGAGAAGGTCAGCACCTACCCTGTGAAAATAGAGGCCAACCAGAGAATGTTGTGGGAGAGGTTGTATGGGAAGTGAGGAAGTAGGGGAGAAACCCAGGCTGTCTGAAAGAAGAATCTAAGCTGGGGCTGGATAGGGCGCTGAGTCCCATCAGCACGGCAGCCAGGAAGGCAAATCACCATGCCCTTACGGGAAGTTCTGGGTTCATTAGTTTTTGTAATCTATATAAATGACTTTGGCAAAGCAGTTAATAGCAATGTCAATTTTAGCAGAAGGGACCAAATTTGTAGCTTCAGTATAAGAAGAGATATTACAGAATTGAGCTATGAAATGGATGGGCATTGGATGAACTCAGTTAAGGCTGAAATGAGTCACTGAGGTTTTCTAAGTAGTGTATTGCAGCAAAAAATAAGGTAAATAGTGTGTTGGGATTCAATAAGATAAATGTTAGTTACAAATGTAAGGATGTTATCCTTAAACTATATCACTAGTATGTTAGCACACATTTAGTGTATTGTATACAGAGATGGTTCACACACTGTAGAAATGATATCAACCTGCAAGTTAGTGCCAAAGAGGGCAACAAAGTTATTACCTTCCCTGAGGCACTTTGAATATGTAGACTGAGGATATTAAATATGTTCTCAATTGAAAGGTGTGTGAGAGGGACCAGGGGCCAGCAGTAGGAACCCCACTCATATAGATGGGATAGGTACTGTTTACATAGCACTCCATAAAAAGGACATTCAAGCAAGCATGATGAGTGTATAAACTATTATTATTACTTATTACTAAGACATGGCAATTTTGAGTGATAAAATTGGTGTGAAGAAAATATGAAATAATGTTTGCCATTATACAAATAAATTTAGTAAGAAACTAAAAATAATAAAGGTTACCTTTTCTTGGTGGAGGTCTTGTTTCAAAAAATCACTGGTAGTGTTTGGTAGAGAGTTTTCAGATTTTGCATACAATACATCAAAAGTAACAGAAGAACTCATCTCGCTATGAATGAATTCTTCCCCAAATTCTTTCTTCAATGAAATCTCCTCAAATTCCTGTTTGAAGCAGTACAAAATTTAATTCTTTACAGAGCATCCTGAAATCACTGTTGTATTCTTTTCATACATTTATATTCATGTTTTTAATGGCTTCTTTGGAGATTTAGATATGTTCACTTTCAGATTAAAATGAGTGATGGATCAGATTGTAAAAATTAGTGTGTGCAACTAGCAGAAGTGTGCATGTTAATAAAAGCTAAATAGTAGTGTCAAATGGGAGATCAACTAAATAATGAATGGCAACCTCATTAAGGGGTAAATCAGATAAAAAATCCAGCAGATGACCCTAGTTACTAATGCCCTTTCATTCAGTGTCATACTGCAAAGTAACAAGATGAATAGAAGCATTTTTCGAATGAAAAATGTTCTTTTCTAACACACAAAAAAATCGGCACAGGAAAGAGGATCAAACAAAAACACTCAGGCAGCAAGCACCAATTTGATCTTAGTTAAAGCAATGCCTTAGACCATTCAGCTATGCATTTGAACAAGAATTCTCATGAAATGGTGGCTTCCAATAAAGGACTATCTAAAAATTAACCCTCTTAACTTATTTTTCTTTAACCAATAATATGTTGTAGAGAGATTAAGCAACCATGGGAACATTGCTAAATATTATAACAAGCAACACATTGTATCTACCTCTTTGACAAGGCATTCCTTTGACAGCAATTCATTAGAAAGGTCAATAACTGCTCGCTCTTGACCTGTGACCAATCTTACTTCATTTCCATGTTCCGAATCAGACAACTCTTCCTTTATTCCCTTGATGTGGGCTTCTTTATAAATATCCTAATATAAAGGAATAGATCATTTATTTTCGCTAACTATGATATACAAGTTAATCATTAGATATGTAAAATTATATTAACTGAAATGCAGACTAAATAATGATGTTGAATGCTAATACAAATAAGAAAAACCTGAAATGCTTACATTTTTATCATTTAGATGAAAATTAAGCGGATATTCAATAATTTCCTTTTTTATTTCTTCCATTGTTGTAACCTCTGAAGAAATCCTATAACAAATAAAAGCAAATTTGCTCAAACTCTTCAAAAATTTAATTCATTGCCCCATTAGTTAATTAATGTGTCTGTACTGTTCGAGGATAGTTGGGTGGCTAGGGCTTAGGTGTGCTATAAGTGCTCTGAGTGGTCTATTCTGGGTGGTGGCTCAATTAGTCTTGTTTGGTGGGAGGTTATTTAAGTCTCTGTGAGTAGAGGGTAAAGTGGATGTGTTTTAATAAGTTGTGAAATGGAGAAGGGAGAGCAAAGCTATTTTGCTGCTATTGCTAGGACTGGGCTTGTGATTAACTTTGAGGATGGGTGGAGGTAGTTTTCTTATAGAGTGATGGTTGGGATGAGATTGACTTAAGAGTCATCCATATTAAAAGTAATGTTTATTGACATAAATGAAAAAAGATGAATTTTACCTATTAGCTTAAGTGGTTCTGGAGATATGGTGCCATGAACTTTTCAAAAAGGTAAATATAAGGTAATCAACTTTTAAATGTTACATCTGTTATAATATTTATATAACTCATTCTTATTAATGTGAAACATAATGAGACAATTTAAAGTAACCTTCAATTTTTATATATCAATATTTGTCATTTTGGGGTTTTTCAACCAAAAAATATCTTCTGGTGATCATAAATTTGTGCTAATGCTTTTGCTGCTGTCCCTAAATTACCACCCGTGATAAGAGCACAGCTTAAGAAATGTGCATTTTTTATAAAATGGTTATTTTTTGTTTAGTCACACACAGCGAAAGGGTTAAGTGCCTTTACACTTGGCTGATTCAATATGCATTGGTCTTGTGCAAAGTATTGTTTTGCCTCATGTAGTATATGAAAATTGCTGGGTTTTTTGGTTAATTTTGTAATATATTAAATTTAGTGCTTTTATAGCAATAACTTTAGTGGCCCTGGATAGCCAAAAGAACCCAAGATCAACTATTGAATTAAAAAAAGCATAGCAAAGAATGAATAGGCCAATGAAAGACTTATGTTGCAAAAGAATATGATAAGGTCATAACAGGCTCTGGCTGTATAGTAAAAAATAAAGAAGTCATTAAAGATGTTATTAAAGGATTGACTACTATAGATTCTTAATTTATTTCAAGGATTTTTCAGGAATTACAATCTAAATGTTCTGTATTATTGAATAACACTAGAAATTTTATGTGCATTAAAATGTTCCTAATATATATATATTATTTAAAAAAAATTGGGGGGAAGGTAACTAACTATTTAGGCCCAACAACAAATTATTTTTAATTACTTGTATTTAAATGGGAAATAATAATGTTTTAGTTTTGCCATTTCTAGTATTTGACCTAGTCCCAGGAACCAAATAATGGCAAGAACTGAGGCTTCAGTTTATAGAGTATATTAACCCTTTACACACAGTCTTGTGTCACACCGGCAGTGTACATAATACAGTTTTTGTGCATCTTTTAAAAATACAGCCACGGCAAAATGACTTGAGACCTACCATGTTGTTTGAACATATTAATGTGTATTGTGTTTAGCATGATGCAGTCACAGTGTGTATATTTTTTTTCTAGAAGTATCTGGCATCTTTGGCAATGGTCTGTGGTGCATGTGCTGTGCTGCCAATGACACTCAGTGCTACACTAGACGTGAGTGGGGAATGTTGTCTCCTCCATACTGCATCAATAATCTGCAGCTTTGTATAGTTAGTGGTTCCTGCTCAGTATTTTCCTACAGTCGTTTTGAAATACCTGGAAAGTACTGTACTGCTGAGGAGAAAGCCTGTATTCTTGGATGGAGACAAGAAAACATCCCGATTAAGACGAAATGTGAACGTACAAGAAGAGCAAAAGCAACCATATTGAGGCAGCTGGCAACAGCCCGGGGACTCCCACCCAACGCCATTCCAGAGCACAAATTCAGCGGTAGAAGGCGAAGGAAGACTTCTGCTGTTACAGATGTTCTCATGAAGAGAGAATTGGAAAAGGACTCTCGACTGACGGCGCCCAAATTAAAGGAATTGCATCCCGGACTGCTACAGAACGTCGCTGCTCAGACCATTCAGCATCGGCCGCAGAAGGACTTGGGGCTTCCATGCCATAAAGCCGCCACGAAACCGCTTATAAACGACCGCATGAAGAAGCAACATCTTGCATTCGTAAAGAAATATGAACATTGGACATCGGCAGTGTTGGAAGGTGATGTTTTACAGCAAAAGCAATTTCCAGGTGTTTCAGACAGGGTCTATCATGGTTGGTTCGACGCCCATCATCTTCCGATTGGTACAACCCAAGATACACTGTTCCGACACTGTTCTGCAGCTTTGTGTAGTTAGTGGTTCCTGCTCAGTATTTTCCTACGGTCATTTTGAAATGCCTGGAAAGTACTGTACTGCTGAGGAGAAAGCCTGTATTCTTGCGTGGAGACAAGAAAACGTCCCGATTAAGACAAAATGTGAATGTACAGGAAGAGCAAAAGCAACCATATTGAGGCTGCGGGCAGCAGCCTGGGGACTCCCACCCAACGCCATTCCAGAGCACAAATTCAGCGGTAGAAGGTGAAGGAAGACTTCTGCTGTTACAGATGTTCTCTGAAGAGAGAATTGGAAAAGGACTCTCGAATGACAGCGCCCAAATTGAAGGAATTGCATGCCGGACTGCTACAGAACGTCGCTGTTCAGACCATTCAGCATCGGCCGCAGAAGGACTTGGGGCTTCCATGCCATAAAGCCGCCATGAAACCGCTTATAAACGACCGCATGAAGAAGCAACGTCTTGCATTCGTAAAGAAATATGAACATTGGACATCGGCAGTGTTGGAAGGTGATGTTTTCCAGCGAAAGCAATTTCCAGGTGTTTCAGACAGGGTCTATCATGGTTCGACGCCCATCATCTTCCGATCGGTACAACCTAAGATACACTGTTCCAACAGTTAAACACCCTGATTCAGTGATGGATTGGGGTTCTTTTTCTGGTGAGAAGGGAAAGGCGGTCCTTTACTTCCTTCCAAAGAACCAAAAGATGAACACTGATCGGTATATTGACGTTCTGAATGACCATATGTTGGAAATGTTCACCATTCACAAGTATGAAATCTTTATGCATGACAGTGCTCCCTGCCATATGGCCAAGAAGGTCACAAAGTGGCTCCAGGAGAGACAGATTGAGGTGTTACAAGTGGCCTGGGAATAGTCTCAACCTCAACCCCATAGAGAATTGTTGGCAGAAAATGAAGAAAACCATGTGCAGGAAGAAGACTCCAAACCTGGATACACAACTAGCAGAGCTGATCAAGGTGTGGTGCACAGAGATGTCCTTGGATTACTTCAGGAACCTAAGCAATTCCATGCCAAAACACCTCAACATGGTCATCAAGAATAAGGGCAATATGACTAAATACTAAACTATGTGGTTACTATGTACTTTTTAGTACAATACTCTAATTTTCAGGCTGAAGTTTTATTTTTCCTTAAAAATGTTGTAGGTCTCAAGTCATTTTGCCGTGGCTGTATGTTTTAAAATGGAAAAGTTAGCTAATTACAGGGTATTATTGTTAATAATATATATTTAACTTAAAATTAATAGCTCCATAGTTACATATTTAAACTTACCTTTACTTAGCTTCATCAGGTTGACAAGGTAATCTAGCCCAACAATATAAGTTGATCTCACTATATTTTCATTGGTCCGTATCAAAATATAATACAAGAAATGTATATATGTCATCATTCACATCTTTCCACTTTACTAATATTTACTACTCCTTTTTTATCAGGATTCTCTTCAAAGAAATTGATTGCCCTGTCATTTATGCATCTTACTAAATAGGCTATAATATCATCAGTTATAAACTTTTTTAAATAATCTAAAACACTACTATTATCATTACAATTTAGTGCAGGATTTACACCACTGAAATTACGCACTATCTCGGGAATATGGTTAGGCCTACAATCACAAAATGTCAGCAATTCTTTTCCAAGAATCACTTAGGATGGCACTGTCATCTTCATGCCGAGGAAAAATTAAAAACATCACCGTCATAACTATCTATTATTTCATTACCACTTTCCATGAGTTCCTAATCATCATCACTATTATCTGAATCACTAACAGACATTGTAAATATGAATAAACAAACAGAAAATAAAGTACTGAAATGCCATAATTGAAAATCATTACTTCTAATTCTGCTACTACAGATTAGATAATCCCTGAGGCAATACATTGGGACATTCTAA
Source organism: Ceratothoa steindachneri (assembly GCA_963969495.1). Taxonomy (NCBI): domain Eukaryota; kingdom Metazoa; phylum Arthropoda; class Malacostraca; order Isopoda; family Cymothoidae; genus Ceratothoa; species Ceratothoa steindachneri. The sequence goes on from OZ018332.1 coordinate 25,754,352, forward strand.
ACTCCACCCACCTCTTTTCTGATTAGTTGATTTTAGTGGCATTAATTTGAGACACTAAACACTTTGGTGTTTCATATAAAATTATATAACCACACCAGATCTTATTTTAAAAAGATTGGGTGTACTTTCTAATATCAGAAATGTGCGTTCATCATTGTAGCATGCAATGGCAAACTTATGACCGACGCATGTTTGTCATCATAGGGAAGGGGTTAAAAACAAACATTTTACAACATACACATAAATATTTACTCCATTTTGCTAAATCAGGTCCTGATTTTGTTCAACACACTTCCTTTTTCATCATATTGATAAAAAGGATATTTTCTCAATACTTGCTAAGTCTTTTTGCAGTTGCACATTATAATTATCTATTAGTACCTATTTAAACTAATGATTGTTTTTATATTTCAGATTTTGAAAATAAGGAATTGAAATACCTTTACAAATTGACAAAACAATCAAGTAATATGTCCTCAAGCACTATAAAGTTCCTATGCAAAATCTCTCCTGATTCATTTTGCTACATATATAATATAGAAATTTTACACTTCCACATCAATGAGGAAATATAATGGACTTTGTGAAAAGAGCTTACTTAAGTTTATTTTGGCATAAAACTGGGGGATCAAGATAAATCATGGATTCCGCATAAAGCCTACACTGTATGTATGGTAAGTTTATGATTTCTAAGACTACCTAACTTAGTCATTTGTGTACTGTAAATTACCTAAGTGTAATTGTAACTTGGGTACATAAATAACTTTTGATAAAATTCGCTTTTGTTCTTCACAATTTTTTTTCCATTTCAGGTATGGCAAGAGCCTACTAACTAATGAGACAGATTGCTACTTCTGCTTTGTCAAGACTTAGGGCTTCACTAAGAAAAATAAGCATTGTATCAAGTACCCAAATTTCAACACTGCAATATGACCTGTGCTACATTTAAATGAAATTCCCATTCCAAAATTTAAGAGTCTGCCATCTCAGGAATTAGTTGAAGATGTTTCTGAAAATATTGTTATGCACTCTGGAGTTAGACACCGAATTCAACCCAGCTTAATTGTAAGTGAAAGTGATCAGCAAAGGTTTAACCAGGCTGAGTTGAATGATCTTGTAAGGGATCTAAATTGATCAAAAGAGGCTGCGGAAATTTTAGCTTCAAGACTTAAACAGAAAAACGTGCTTAGTTCAAACACATACATTGCATTTTACAGAAACAGAGAAAAAGAACTTCTTAATTTTTTTAAGACAGAGCATAGTTTAGTATATTGCTGCAACATACCAGGTTTGTTAAAGGAGTTGGGGGGGGGGGGGTCAGTCTTACAATGCAAGTGATTGGCGTTTGTTTTTAGACAGTTCCTTAAGTGTATGTTACTGCATAATGGCAATCTATACAGCTCGATACCAATTAAGCACTCAACAACATTAAAAGAAAATTATAAGCATATAGAAATGTTTTAAAACTTATCAAATATATGGAGCATGAGTGGATCATATGTATTGACGTAAAAATTGCCAATTTTCTGCTAGGGCAACAAGCAAGGTATACTAAATATCCCTGCTCCTTTGCTAATGGGACAGTAGAACTAAGGAAGAACATTATTCCACACAAATCTGGCCAGCACGAACATCACTTACTGTCAGAGCAAAAAGTTTAATTAATCCACCTTTAGTAAGCAGAGATAAAATCATATTTCCTGCTCTGCATATCAGTCTCATGCAACAATATGTAAAAGCTTTAGATACAAATGGCGAGTGTTTCCGACACATAATTGCAAAATTCCCAAGTTTAAGTAAGGAAAAAATCAAAGCTGGAATTTTGACGGCCCACAAATAAGAACATTAATTAATGACAGCAGTTTTCCTAATGTCATGAATGAACATGAAAGAAATGCCTAGTTCTCATTCATGGACTTGATATATAGCTTTTTAGGAAATTATAGGGCAGATAACTATGAAGAAGTCGTGAGAAAACTTTTAAGGGACTACAAAGAGCTAGGTTGCAATATAAGCATAAAAATGATTTTTTGAATAGTCATCTTGACCAATTTCCAAGTAATTTAGGTGCTGTAAGTGATGAACAAGGAGAGACATTCCACCAAGATATTAGAATTATGGAGGAACGTTATCAATGACACTAGGATTGCCACATGATGGCTGATTGTTGCTGGTCCTTGAAAAAGAGACCTGCTATCAACAAACAAATACTCAAAGTTCTATAAAAGAACATTTTTACCAGAGTGAAAGCTTCATATCTCTTTGTTTTATTTTATTTTAAGACATTTCTATCGTTATAATGTAATTTTACAATAGAATGAACTGCATGTATTAAATGATTTAAGGCTTCACTGAAGTTATTAGGACTTAATCTTTAGTCCTAATTTTGAAAACACTGGAAAATGATGCATGGGATGTTTAAAAGAATCAGGACCTGATAGAGCCAAACTGAGATCAAATTTGTCTTCAAGTAATACATTATGTTATTTTAAATATTAAAAATAAAAACTTACTCTCTTATTTTCCAAAACTTCACTTATATAAAGATAAATGATTTAAGGCTTCACTATTGATATTTAATTTAATAGAAGTTATTGTTTAATGTTTTCTTTTATACAACTAACTCATTTAGTTTTCAATGCATAATATACTGCTCAAGAGATTATTTGCTACTTTACATTTATTTTAAATTTTCTAATTTCATAAAAAACTGGAAAAAAATTAAAATTTCTATTATCTCTTTTAATTTGGTAATGTGAGGTCAGGAGGGGGCAGGGGCAGCAATATGGTCACTGGAGATGTTCATAGTCCATTTATCATTGTTATTATTATTACGCTAAAGTCCTTTCAACCCCACTGGATTATTTGCACCTGCTATTATGAATTTACAATAGATTAAGAAAAAAGGAGTCTCTCCCTTCAAACCTTGGGCTTGTACCACGGAGATATTCACACCACAGGGACGAGCGAGTGAATGATGCCGACCCAGGTCCTTCATGGCCTTATATAGGCCTACATAAGGCCATTAAGGACTGGGTTACAGGGAAGGCCTTCCTGGGGAGCCCCCCCCCCCCAGGTTCAGGAAGGCGCATCCACCGCATTTGAAGTACCCTTGGTGTAGCGTATATTTCATGCTGAGTGATGAAAGAATGTTGAGAGTTGTTATTGCGAGAAACCAGAGAGTTGCAACAGGATGGTGGTGGTAATTTTCCTCTGCAAGTGTTGTTGATGGCTGGAATGCAATCTGATAAGATCTTGGCATATAGGAACGGCATCAATGTGATAACTAGGATCAGGGTTTCATAGTGGAAAGCATATTGTGGCAATTTAAGATTCATCATGGGGATAGCAATTGCCTGATTTAAGGCAAAAAGGTCATCCCAGTTAGGCTAGCATCACAACATGATAAGTTTTGAGGCCCGCTGATGAAGAATGACCTGCACAGGATGTCTATTAGAGAACTGGGGTTAAGGAATCTGTGGAGCTCTGGTCTAGGATTGAAAGGGTCAGAGCAAGGTGCAGTGTGGAGGCATATGGAATATGTATGTTTGTGTGTGTGTGTGTGTATGTGTGTGTGAACAGTCTTGGTGGGTGGGTGAGTGGTCAGAGGTGAGAGGCCAATTTAGCGGTGGGCTGGTGATGCACAGCTGTTGACTGCGCATCTGTGTTATTAAAGTTTATCATCTTCATTGCTGTTCCCTGCTGTGTTACTTGTGGTGTTTATAGTTGGTTTGTTTTTTGTTTGATTTACTGGTTCTTTCTCACCATGTGATTGTGTCGTGCATCAGATGGATGTTCTGGATCAACACAGAATTACGGCGAGTTTGAGCTGCCTCAATCTCTTGTTTATGCTTCACAAGCTATCTAGGCCCTTCAATTCACTCGGCAGTTATGGTGACCGTGAAATTGACCGATATTATGAGGCCTTTGATGGGACCGGCAGTATTGTGAAATAATTGGAGAAGTTGAACCTGCTTGTGAAACTGAAAGAGTTGAAGGATGTAGATACTATTTTACCCTGTTTCTCAAGGGCACTGCATTGTCTGTGTACACAAAATTAGATGAATCAGAAGAATAGTGCACAGAGTATTAAGGATGCACTTCTAAATGCATTTTCTGTTAAACCACTTAAGAGCATATGAGCAGTTTGCCAAGCAGGTTTGGAGGGAAGAGCCAATGGACATGTACAGGGTGAGTTGTGGAAATTATCATGGCTGGTCATTATTAGCTCAGACAAGCTAATACCGACTTCAAGCAATTTCGGGCATAGAAGATATGAAGTTGTCTGCTGTGGTTGAGAGGCTCCACTAGGGTTTTAATTGCCCAAAGAAAGACTCTTCAGGGAGAGAAGTGAAATGTTGGAAATTTGGGGTTGTTGGGCACATGTCAAGGGTTTGTCCCAGCACCCAGGGAAACTGGCAGGAAGGAGCTACTGTGCTGGAAGCTCCTTTAGACAAGGAATAACGGCGGTTCCTGTAGTTACGGTGTTGTGGGCAAAAGAGCTGCAAAGGTGTTGGTAGATATATAGTGTACAAGGTCTGTGGTTGCATCAGGGATGATCAGGGACTTGTGTGGTCAGGGGCACAGGGTCGGAGTTGATGGGCAGGAGGTGTCCAGTGCCGGCAGCACTGTTGTGCCCATAAAGGTGAGCTGTCCTTTACCATTGACTGCATGGTTATGAGTGACTTAATTAGGGGTATTGATGCTATTATTGGTATGGATTTCATCAACCTTGCAGGTGGTCTGGAATAGAAGGAGGGTAGAGTATGGTTATTGGCCCATGATCCAGGTGATGAGAACCAGGCTGCAAGGTTTCACCCATGCTATTGTTGGAGGATAGGGACTTTACGGCTAAATTTGATGGTGAGTCACGGATAGTGCAGTGGTGCTGGAAGAGCAGTCAGCAACTGGAGCTGATGAATGAAGTAGTTTGTTATAAGAGTACCAAATTGGAGCAGTCCAGGGAGAAATTTGAAGGAGAGGTGGAAACCTGGATTGAGAAGAGATGGTTAAGGAGATGTAAGGAACAGAGTACAGATAAAGGGTTGTTGCCTCTCATGGCAGTGAAGCAGGTCAATAAAAATAGGCCTATCTCGAGCTCTCTTCCTAAACTTAGCTATCATTTCCCAAGCTTCAGATAACTCCCTATATACCAGAGACAAGCTAAGTCTACTAGACATCACAGAAGGAGCAGGCAAGATATATTCTCTTTTCATAACATTTACAGCTTCCCTAACAGCCTGATAGGTCCTAACAACTGAAGTAACCTGGACTGGAGAAGACAAGGGTTCCTGATGGGGAAGAAACAGAGAATCCAGAAAAGTCAATTGGGGATACATTCCTCAATTCTAAGATCTCAGTGAAGTTACTTTTTCTTCCTCTGACCTATTATAATTATTATAATTGGTGCATGTCTACCCTGGTACACCAGTTAGCTAGTACTTCAACCGCTAAGGGCTATATCATGCTGAATCGTGTCAGGACAGATTTGAGCATGTCCATCGGGTACTCTATGATGTACTAAGTACATTACACAGTAAGTGAAAGTGACACATAGTCCGCAAATAAAATATGTGGCAAGCAGGCCACACCCAACGTAAAATGAGGCACATATGCCAAACTAGTCCTACATTTAAAATGAAATGTATGTGTATCTATTATCAGTTAGGTTATAACAACTATTATTTAGAACACTCACCGAGGATGACATGGCACATCAGATGTGGCAGTAATTGACACAATAAGTTATTAGTAAGGGTTAGTAAATAGAATAATGCAATATGTAATTTAGGTTATGATAGGAAACAGTAGGCTAGAATTGTTGTGTCTATAGCTTTTTCTTAAGTAGGATGTTATCTTGATAGAGTGGGTGATGGGCGTGGACTGACTGGTTATTTCTACAGGACCTTAAGAGGTCAGCTAGTATTGAAGTATCAAAAATAAGACTATAGTAAACCGCAATAATAGATCACATCATTACAATATGGTACAAAGACCAAAGTTATAGGTGATGCATGATGGAGTCACATGTATGTTCGAGGTTGGAGGAAATGCCTGTTGTGCTTAAAAATGAGAGAACTGCCGAGACAGCCGCTTCATGGTTCCAAAGGACTCAGCGAATATTAAGAGGCTGATCGATTCCGCTGGGGCCAAAGTGGGCTACCAGCTCATCAGCATACTCCAGGCATTCAACAGTGAGAGGGACAATACATCAATCGCAAAAAGGAGGTGGTTCACCATCAAGCAAGAATTTGTGTGTTAGGTGTGTTTGCCCAAAGCAAACTCTCGTGAGCAGGACATCGTGTTGGCAGGTCCTACGTCACAAAATACCCCACAATGTCACACTATCCTTGATTGTCCTGAGTTTATTGGGACAGATATTGGCCCAGGCCAAATTCCATCACAGAAATGCATGCATAGAGGTAAGGGTAATAATCCCTGCTCGAGCAGTAGGGGACAGAGTATAATCTTGTTGGGATCAACAATGATCGCCTTAGCCACATGATCAGCCAACTCATTACTGCATGGCTTGGCACCCAGCAGAAAGTAACAAATTTAACGCCATCATGCAAAAGGTCCAGCCAGCAATGGATCTGTGTCACTATGGGATAAACAGAAAACTGGTGACATATACTGGTCAAGGCATTCTGGAAGTCGGAATAGACAACAAATCAATGAGTAGTATACTGTGTCAGAGGCCAATGCAAAGAGGATCACCAGCCATTCCACGGTATACACTGAGGCCACTGCAGGTAGTTTCCATGATATAGTTCTGTTCAGAAGGACTGCAGCGCAGCCAACTTCATCGCAACTCTTCGATCCATCAGTATACACTGGGGTGGTCTCACAGTGGGTGTCTGCATGGTCAATAAAAAGTGATCTCCTTATATCCACCGGGGTATCAGAAGAAAGTGACATCACACCCAGACATAAACTTCTCAGGCGTAACAGAGTAAGAACTCTACTTCATTACAAGCAGATCAGGCACCTGGAGGCTCTCAAGAAGCTGACAACTCCTGTATCCAAATGGTTTATGGAGGCATGGGTGAGCAGCATAGATGTGATCAAAGCTTTGATTCATAATAGCATGGTAAGCTGGGGTATCCAGCATAGCGAGTAAACGGCTGTACAACTGGAGACAAAGCTCGTCTTGTCTATCACTGAGAGATGATTCCCTGCTCTCCGCATACAGGCTCACCACCGGTGAGGCGCAAAATTCCCCAGTTGCCAGACGGATACCCTGATGGTGGATGGTATCTAGCATGTTGAGAGACATAATCGAGTTGGGACCACACCATGGATCGATAAATCTGCAAAAGTGTCACTTTGTCTGCACCCCACGAGAGACGCATCAGGCACTTCAAAAGGTCTGGGCTACCTCACTGGAGGTGAGGTAGCTACATGAGTTTCGAGTCAAATGTCATTCGCAGAAATTTCATTTCCGTAACATGAAGAATTTGGGTGGACCCATCCATCACCAGGGTTAAGCTGGGGAATGTGCCTCAGATACATGTAAAGTGCATCACTACAGTCTTCAATGGCAAAAGGGTGAAGCAGTGTGTATTTACCCGCTGAACTGCTTTGTTGATGGCAAGTTGTACCCTTCTCTCAGCAACAAGAACACTTGGGGAGCGAGTGAATATGGCAAAGTCGTAGACATAGAGTAAACTCTCCACATACTGCAGTATGCAAGATGGAAGGCCATTGATGGCTAGAGCAAACAGAGTACAGCTAAGGATGCTCCCTTGAGGGATGCCCTCATGCTGCGGAACTGAGTCAGAATGCTTGTTGCTAACTTTGATTTGCATAACCCTGTCAGAAAGAAATGTTTGATGAATTTTGGTAGATGTCCCACATATCTATTTTCGGATAGAACTTTCAAAATGAGGTATACCTCCACCTTTTATTGTAAGCTTTTACAAATAAAAAACAGCCACCACGTGTTGTTTCTCAACAAATCCTATCTTGATGAATGTGACAAACCTAGCTAACACATCTGTTGTGCTGCACATTGTCAGAAACCATATTGATCGGGATGGAACATGCCTTGTTTTCTAAATGCCACATGAGCCTAGCATTAATCATCCATTCCATAAATTTACACATACAACTTGTAAGTGCTATAGGGCAGTGTGGTGGAGTGAATGTGAGTCTGTGTGAAGGGCCATTCGCCCACCCCTTTCCCAATACCCTCTCCCTCCCTCTGTAAGAATGTGTGTGTGAATGGAGAGATGTTTTTTCATATATATATAGATTTGATTTCATGAATTGTCTAAAATGTTTGTTTTTTTCCTCAGCTAATTATTTATTAATATTGTGCCACCACTCTATAAATTGCAATAGATAATTAGTAATATCTTTTGTAAAGAGTGGTTGGAATCAGAAAGTTTGGTAATAACGGCATTAAGTTATTGTGAATCCCGACAGGACAGAGAGCGCTTTGATAGCCTAAAGATGCGACGAGATCGCATTATACTGAGCTCGGAAGCAGCAGCCTTTTTTTTGTAAGATGCCTACAGTAATTATGATGACACAAGTGGCAGCTGGCAGAACTATTCCTGGAGGTAAAACGCCAGGCCTTTTCTTTTTTGTAGTTGGATCTAGTGTGTTTGTTAGGCCTCTTTTATATGATTGCATACCGGTTTTGTTTGCTCATTTATCTCTTTTTGTTTCTTATTTGCCTTTTTTGGTTGCTCATTCATTTAGTTATATTTAGATAAATTATTGATTGGTGATAGGATTATTTTTGTATATATATATATATCAAGATCACAAGTATATTTACCCCCAAATCTCTTGTAAATATTTACCCCATATTTTTTTACATTTTTTGTGAATAGAGGACTGAATATCCAATCATTTCATTCTCCATCAGGTTTTCACGTCCGATTTAGTGTAGGAAATGGGCTGAATCAATTGGGAGTTTAGGGTAGATTTTCGGCCCGCTATAGCAGTAATACAGCGGATATATTCCCTCTTTACTAGGCTTCTGGAAAGGCAGCACAGTCAACATTCTCGAAACTGTTGGAAAGGAGTCCTCCATCCTAATGCAGTTATACAAGATAGAAGTAACTGTAGTGATACTGGAGGAATGTGGCAAAGCAGGATGTATGAAATTGTATCCACCCCAGGCGCCGTATTAGCACACCTCCTCAAAGCATTCTGCAATTCAGGCAGTGTAAGAATGGTGTTGTAATCTTCATCCTCTCCATCACAAAATAAATTTGCAGATTCTGCTTCCTGGAGACGTATCATTTTCCTGAAGTTGCCTGAGATTTCTTCAAAAGGTAGTGAGCATGAGCTCTTGTGCGACTAAGTGCAATCTTATCTTCTGTAAGTCGCATACAGTAATATCAGCATGCTGCTACCTTTTTCTCGTCCATTGACGCCTGGAGCTCTCGGTTCCACCAAGGAACAGACAGAGTGCGCTGTATTCCACTCATTTGGGGGATACAAGTGACTACAGCAGCAACAGGTATATCCACAAGGTTATCAACAACATCATCATCAATGGTAGGAAAGGATGTAACTTCTCTATCAGTAGTTGCCACAGCATAGTATCTTGCCCAATCTGCCAGTTTGTAAATATACCAAGGTGTGGTTAGGAGAGGGGAGTTGTCTGCAATGGATAGAATGACTGGAAAGTGGTCTCTATTATATAAATCTTAACTGACAGACCAAGAGAAGTTAAGTGCAACATCTGGAGATAATATAGACAGATGATACAAGAAAGGGTACCTGTTTGTAGGTGGAAGTGAGTAAGATTATCGTTATTTACTATTATAGAATCTCCGGTGTTAAGGAAAGACTCTACAATTCTGCCTTGTTGGCTCACGAGTGTGTTGCCCCACAATATGTGTTGAGCATTAAAATCTCCTAAAAGGAGATACGGAGGTGGCAGTTGTGAAACCAGTTAATATATTTGTTGAGAGCTAACTCTGTCATGCAGAGGGATATATACATTGCAGATCGTTATAATATGTCAAGGTGGCATCGTACTGCAACAGCCTACAAGTTCGAAGTCAGCTGGATCTTGACGTGACCAACAGCGTTTCACAACAGGGTTGGCAAATAAAAAAACCCTGGGTTTTATTCTCAGTTTTGGGGGGGGGAGGGCTTTTTCAAGTGAAATTTGAAATAAAGGGGGGTTTAGATTTTTTCCAAATTACACTTTTTTTTTCAAGAAATGAATGCTACTTATTATTTTATTCAAAATGTATATTTGTGTTTATAATTTAAACATGTGTATCAAATTAAGGTTATTTCTTTGATACTGATTAATAATTCATCTCTTTCTACAGGTAATGGCTATCATGTGTATCAATATGTCTTGATCAGTGATCTGTTCTTACTATAATATAATTATTAAATTAATTAATAATTATTATAAAATAGAGATAGCTATTCTTTTTCTATGCTATTCTACTAATGCTTGTAGCATTTATTTTTTGAAAAAAGCTGAGATTTTAAAAAACTCATAATAAAACCCGGTTTTAAGGGGGTTTTTTCCAAGAAATGAATGCTACTTATAATTATTTTATTCAAAATGCATATTAATATTTATAATTTAAACATATATATCAAATTAAGGTTATTTCTCTGATACTAACTCATAATTCATCTCTCCTTCTACAGCTTATGGCTATTATGGGTACGCAAATTTTTCAATCTGTGATCTGTTCTTACTATAATATAATTATTAAACTAATTAATTATTAATATTTAAAAATAGATATAACTATTCTTTTCTATGTTATTCTAATGCTTGTAGTGTTTGTTTTTGAAAAAAACAGACTTGAAAACGAAAATAGAATAAAAGCCAGGTTTTATTGGGCCCTTTCAAAATTTGGGGGGTTTTACCAACCCTGCCTCAGGAACAAGAAGGAATTTGGTTGGTTTAAACTGTCTTCCATGCAAAACAGGCAACAAGGTGACTGTTCCCACTATAGTCCATTCATTTGTTCCAAAGCCTTTCAATGCACCACCACATGGCACAATCCTTAATCCTAATTCAATTACATCCTCACAAAGTAAATTTACATCACCTCCTGAGTCAACAAGAGCATTCCAACATTGGTCATCATAAAATTGTGTAAAAGAAATAGGTACTTTCATAAGTTCAACCAGTCTCAAATGTGCATAGTTAACTTTCTTAACTGCACATAAAATGGCATCAAAATCAGTCACAGAGGCATTCGACTCTTGGAGGGGATCGTTATCTTTTCCATAAAAAAGATTATCCGAACCAACTACAATCTCAGAAGAATTTTCACAGATCTTTGGTTTAGAAGTTTCTTCTAGCTATTTAGACTGTGGGCAATTCTTTATAAGGTGCTCTGGGTTACCACACAAAAGGCATTGATTCAGACAACGGCGACATTCCTTTAAAGAGATGGCCAGGTTTCTTGCACCAATTACATTTAGGGAATGTTTTTGGAGACTTTGAATGGTGAGATTTGGACCTCGACCTAAAAGGAGTCTCATAAGCAAGATTCATCACTGAAGCAGATACTTTCATGTTCACATGTATAATCTGGGCACCTGCCCAAGGCTGAGCTGTGGAGATGTTCCGAGATTCAGAACCAACCAATCATCAACCTGTACTCCAATGAACAGACTCATCCTGTGCCTCTAGGAGTACAAGAACATCATGCCAGGTGTTCTCTCAACCATTTGCTGCTCTCAGAAGGGCTAGATCTTGCTCTAAACCATCTACTACACTTCTTGGTAAAGCATCAACTAGATGCCTCTTCAAATCTTTCCCATCCAAAGTTGTTAAGATAAGAATTCCAGTACAAATGTTCCAATCTAGTAGCAAAAATGCATAATCCCTCACCATCTAGAGGTTGTGCATTCTCATACTGAGACTTTCGCCTGGATGAGAGTTATCTTAAAACCTGCATACCAGTCTTGCAGCTTTCATTTCATATACTTATATTTTTGATTAGGTCCACCACAAGTATGATATACCTGAAGAGCCTTCAACTTCAAGAATTGTCCCAATTCAGGAGTCCACCAAGATTCTTGTTTACTAGTAATGGCTGGAACAATAAGCCTCAAAAAGAGTCCAAATATCTATCAAAAGACTGACCAGAATCGAGTGTATAAGCTTAGGCTTTGGAGCACCATGACCTATGAATAAATCAACCATTTCTTGCATCTCTGATTTAGGCTTATTAGCACCACAAGAACCATCACCAGTATCTTCATCAGTGGAAGATGACAAGCCAATGAGAATTGCTGTATCCTCACGACCAGGCCCAAAGCTATATTTTTTTATTTTGAAGGCAACTCTGAAAATTTGGGTAAATGCTGAGAGTATGCCACCTTTGTATCAGGGCTCGATACACTTATTGGAGCAAAAACAGCAGGAAATTTCACTGGTACAGCAGCTCCTGTAGACATGTAAGTACTAGTCAAATTAGTACAAAAAGTCACATTCGGGATAGTCTGAATAGGAATAGAATCAGTTAAAGACACTGAAGTACCTGTAAATACAGGCATAGAGCTCTCTAAAGCAGACATTCAGATTTGCATCCTCTAAGGCATTCTCATCCTCTTGAGAAGCTGTCAAGAGATCCATCCTGAATTCCAGGAGTTACCCAACAAAATGAAGAGACAGCAAAATATTTGGTTCTGGGTCTGGGCACCAAAGATTTATATGTAGTGAAATCCCGAATTCTGCTGGTTACTCAGCATAACCCTCTACATAAGCCTCAACTCAATCCAAAGATCTTGGTTGGTAATCTGCCACTTATCTACTGGGCACAACCTTCACATTCTGGCATAAAGGCCACCAAATTAGCCATGGATTGAGTTCCTAATTTCTTTTAGATCTCTAACCTTAGATAAAGAAAAAATAGGAATCCTTAAGATTAAATTTAATGATTTTTTTTTTTTAAGAGCCTATCTGGCAACTGCCCACTTGGGCATAAGTCGCCGGAATCATGACAGCCTAATATTAGGCTACTTTAAAATAAGAACACAAAAACACAATGATAAAAAGTGAAGATCGCAAAAATTAGGAAGCAATCTCCGGCATCAGGGGGAGGTTCACCCACCCAGCGCACGAGATTGTGACCTACAAAGAAAACAACAATAACAAAAACAAAAAACAACAACAAAAACTAGTTAAATAAAAGGGAGAAGGCCGGCCTCCCCCCAAAAGTCTACCAGTCCACCAGTCAAAGAGCACGCACTCCTCCTGAGTACAAGGGACAGGCGGTAGCAACCCCGCCCATCCCGGTACCGGGACAGGTAACGTGCCCAAAGATTGCCCAGACTAGGACATTCAACAAGAATGTGCCGAACAGTCTGGGGGATAATGCAGTCGTCACAGTAGGGCACTGGCGAGTGCTCTATCAAATGGCGGTGCGTCCCGCGAGTATGCCCAATTCAGAGACAACAGAAAGCAACCTGAAGTCCTCGCTGCATTGGTGGGTAGGTCCATGGGAACACGCGCGGCAGAAAGCACGCAACTTTAAGTTCCCTTTGACAGTCTCCCATCTTCTTTGCCAAGCAGTCCGAAGAGCTGCCCATATTCCTGCCATGTAGTCGGTGTGAGGAAGAGCGAAACGCTGGTCCGATCACCAAGCCCTTGCAGGGAGTTTGGCGCCCTCATCGGCACAATCATTCCCCGCAATTCCTACATGTCCAGGAACCCAGCAGAAGATAATCTCGATATTCGCTCGCCAAAACCGTGGCATCACGGATAACGCGAACCAGGGGATGCGGAGATTCCAATGCCCCGAGAGCACTCAGGGAGCTTTGTGAGTCACTATAGATCACAATCCAGTCTCCGAACCGGGCACATCGCGTGCTCTCCCGTACCAAGTGGTGTATTGCCCTCAACTTGGTCGTGAAGACAGACGCAGTGCCTGGAAGACCCTCGCTGACTTCAAACAGAGGGGATACGGCGTGGAAGCCGACCTCCTCTTCGGACTTGGAGCCATCTGTATACACTGGCACGGTTCCAGCGTGACACGAGGTGTGCTCCAAAAAGGTTGAACGCAATACTCGCGGCACCGTACAAGATTTGGGAGCAGAGGCGTGGTGACAAATAGCCAAATGTGGTACCCTCCAGGGTGGCGTCCTGGGCAGAACCCGGGGTACCACTGGCCTGAGAGCTATATCTAGCTCTCGAAGGAGTTTCCTGGCCCTAAACCCAAAGGGCTTAGGGTATGACTGGCGTCTCTCGGCGGCATAGGCACCGTCGAGTTCAGCCGGGCTCGCACGTACAAGCGAGTGATGCACTGCACGCGGCGCAGAGCGAGTGGCATCTCCCCAGAATCGACCAACAGGCTCTCGATGGGGAAAGTGCGTTAGGCATCGGTCGCAAGGCGAAGGCTGGTGTGGTGGATCGAGTCCACCTTCCACAATAAACGCTCGGCTGAGGATACATAAAACTTGCATCCATAGTGGAGCTTCGGACGAACAAAGGATCGATATAAAAGTAAGGCAGTAGCCCTATCAGCACTCCAAGCGCTGAATGTCACGGAACGGAGAATATCCATGGCGCGGGCCCAAGAGACCCTGAGGCTACAAATATGAGCCTCCCAGGTGAGGCGGCAGTCAAATACAAGACCAAGGAAATGGTCTTAGCGTTAAAGTCCGGAATGATCAATGCCCAACAACAAAGTCGTCCGTCCAATAATTTGTCCTTGAATATGTTGGTATCTAGGTGGTTTATGATTTGAGATGAGGGCAATGTTGTACCCGTATATTATGTTCCAAAATTTTTGAGAGCCCAGAAAACTGCAAGAGCTTCCTGATCAGTGTTTAAGTAATTTCATTCCATTTTTTTTAGTGATTGGCTTGCAAAAGGCAATTAGACATTTTCCATTTGCTTCTTGGGAAAGTACAGCACCTAACCCATAGGCTGAAGCATCGACAGCAAGAATAAAAGGTTTTGTGTAATCAGGATATTGTAATATAGGTTGAATAGCTAGTTTATTTCTTAGCATTTTGGGTGCATGTTGGTGTTCAGTGGTCCATGTTAATGTAGCGTTCTTTTGGAAGAGTTGTGTGATGGGTCTATTTAGGAAAATCTAGGAATAAATGAATGGTAGAATCCTACAAAACCAATAAAAGTTTGGGCCTCAAGTTTAGCAGGATCTGGCTTAATTCCTTGGATAGTTTCCTGAAAATTTAGGAGTAGGAAATAATCAAGGATAGTAATTTGATTTAAACTATTATGCAACGGCATATGTCCCAATTTTTCTTTGATACTAAAATCATAGGAGCTGATTAGGGGCTGAATGACTATGCTCAAGCATCTCCTCAACATGTCCTTCCACAATCTTTAATTGAGAATGGGGAGTGCAATAGGGAGGTATGTAAATAGGCTTTACACCAGGTTCTATTTTAATTTGAAAGGAAACTATATTAGTGCATCCTGAAGGGTCTACAGAAAGAGCAATCACATCCTTTTTTTTTAGTTAATAGATCAAGGAGTGGTTCCAAAACCTGAGGGTTTGGGAGCTCATGGGACTTCTGAAGGGAGTTTGGGAGACAATCCTGATATCTACATTTTTACTCTAAAATGGTTAAATTGATAGAATCGGAAATGTGATTAACCTTACAGCTATGGTTGCCCTCTAAATTATGGCAAAGTCATGGACAATTGCTTGGTTTTTGACAAGGGTAACATGCTTATAGCCTTTATTTATACAATGATAGGAATCACAGATTCGTTAGATTCAACAGTAGATTGAGCTAAAAGAGCATGACTAGTTATGTTACCCTTACCAGTGATGACAGTATGAAAGTTTACCAATGGTTCATTATTGGAATTAGCAATTTTAACAGGAAAACAAACTTTTTCCAATGTACCTAAAGTTAGATTTTCTGTAGGATACATATACAGAAAAGGTGCCTGTGATTCAGCTAAAACTACATTGGTTAAGGCAGGTGAGGGTAGACTCTTGCCCTATAAGCTTGACATTCCACCCTTTTGAACTGCCGTACATCATTCTGTCTTGTTCAGAATTATTAGGCATCAGAGTACTGTGACTGGAGTTAAAATTAATAACATTCTTGACCTGGGGTTCACTTCTTGTAATGACAAAATCTCTGAGTTGTCATGCTTGGACCCTCTTCTTAGTTGTGATCATGTAGGTGTCAGGTTTAAGTGTTCTGTGGTTTCCCCTGAAGTTAATTTTTTGACACCATGTAAACATCTTGACTGGTTTCGGACTAAGTTTTCCTTAATGAAAGACTATCTCTCTACTTTCAACAGGGAGGAGGTATTTCATGGTTGTAATATCGAACAGAGTTATACTAATTTATTGTCCATTTTGTCCTCCGCTATTCCCTATTTTGTACCCTGTAAACAGATGAAGGGATTCAAGCCTCCTTGGACTAGGAAGTTATCATTGGCCATTTCTAAACAAAAGTCTAATGCCTGGCATAAGTATAAGATCTTACGGACACACTTCAGTTAAAATTCTCCTTTAACTGTCCAAGCCTGGCTGAACTTCTGTGAAATTAACATTCACTTTAAACATGATGTCGGCACAGTTTCTAATTACGAAGAATCTCTAGCCCAGAATAATGATCCTAAGAGACTCCATTGCTATTTGAGGAATAAAAAGACTGACAAACCTGCTGTGGGACCTTTGATCACTAATGGTTTCTGAGTGTATGATAACTGTTCAGTGGCCAACCATTTGGCTGACTATTTTTCATCAGTTTTTGTGAGGAAAGAGCCCTTAGATCTCTTTCCTCACCAGTTTTCTTTTTCAAATTTGACGTTTGAAGATCTTACAATCATTGATGCGCTAAATGCATTAAAAATGTTAAAAAATTCTCTAAGCTGTGGCCCTGACAATAATCCTCCCATTGTTCTGAAAAACTGTGCTACTGTTTTATGCTATCCCTTATTTCTTGTCTTTAGTAAAAGCCTCTCTTCAATGACTGTTCCTTCACTGTGGAAGGTTGCTCATGTGCTTCCTTTATTCAAGAGTGGCATTCGCTCCAATCCATCCAATTATAGGCCTATTACTATGATGTCTAATTGTTGTAAAACATTGGAAAGAGTTATTGTTTCAAAAATGTTTAAATATCTAGTCAAACTCTTTACCCTTGCACTTTCAATTTGGCTTCCGTGCTAACCTATCTGTGCCTGATCAATTACTGCCGACTTATGACTATATTTGCAAAAATGTGGATCTTGGAGCATTAGTTGATGTACTTTATTTTGATTATAGTAAAGCTTTTGATGTTGTTAATCATAGATTGCTTATCATCAAACTTTCTCAACTTGGTATTTGTAACCCATTGCTTGGATGGTTCCGCAATTTCTTAACAGACAGAAGTTTTAAGGTTGTAGTGCAGGGTTCTTCCAGCTACTCAGTTGATGTTACTAATGGGGTTCCACAGGGTTCTGTTCTTTTTTTTAATTTATATAAATCACATTTGTAATGGTTTCGGCAGTAAAATCATCTTGTTTGCAGATGATTTAAAATTCTAAATCTTGGGGCCTTTCCTTTTCTGTAAATAAATGTGCCCACATCCACTTTTGTCATTCACCTGCTGTCCCTATGGGTGTGTACTACTTGAACGATGGTCTTATTCCATCTAAATCTTCCTTTAAGGACCTTGGCATTTTGGTAGATGCAACTCTAAAATTCTACCTTCATGTTAGAGAGGTCTTTGTTAAAGCTAATGGTATTGCTAATAATATTCTCTGAGGTACCGTTTGTAGATCAATTCAGTTTATGTGTTAGGTGTTTGTTATCATATTCGTCCAATTATTGACTTTGGCTGTGTTGTATGGAATACCGGTTATATTGGTGAGCTATACCTTCTTAAATCAGCTCAAAGAAAATGGATTCAAAAAGTTAGGGGCCTGGAGGATCTCCCATATGCTGAAAGATTATGAAGATTGGGTTTATTCTCAATCAAAGCCATCTTATTTGGGCTGACTCAATAATGGTTTGTAAGATTCTAAATGGTCATTGAACACAATTGGCTGACATATTCAACTGCAGAGGTTTTGATTGAAATAGAGGTCACAGTAAAAAATCTTTGTCCCTCCTCACAATACTGATGTCAGAGCTCACTTCTTTTCACTTAGAACTATCAATTTATGGAACTCTTTGCCTGAAGAGGTTGTTTCTGAGAGTTCTGTGCATATTTTAAACCGCAAACTTGAAACTTTTCTGGGTCCATTACTTTTTGAGTTTTGTTAGTTACATTTTGTTATTGCTGGTCTATCTGCATCTGAAATTAGCCAACCTATGGTTAAATTACTTGTAATCCATTCTGTTATCCTAATCGGAAGATGCAGCAGAGACTGATGAGGGGGAAGACCCTCATCAAGGTAAAAGGATGCAACTTACAACAAAATCTAACATAATGTCTGGTGGGGCATATTTTCTATTTGTTTTGAATAACATCATTGCCTAACAGAATGTCAACAACAAAATTAGCTCCATTATCATCAATGATACAACAATGAGCTGGGTAAATAGTCATTGGAATTCAGAAATGAATAAATTTCTCCATAAGTAGGAATATGGTTACCTGTAATGCCACTCAATTGCACAGTTGGCTGAGTTATAGTATATTAATGATTTGTATGATCCTGTAAGTGCTTTATTGTTCCTGTTTAATTAGAGTGGAATGTGCACCTGTTATGATGACCTACATGACTGTGGGAGAATAAGAGGGACATGGAACCTGTTAAGTTGACTAACAGATTTGATGCCCTAAGAGAGGAAGAGGTTGAAAGTAATTTGTCTGATATGGTTGTGGCAGAAAGAGAAATAAGTGGTAGTTTGAATGAGAACAGGAGGGAGGGTAATGCTAGGCCTAGGGGGATTAGGAGGATGACTGAGGTGCTTGTGATGGGTGACTCTCAGATTAGATATTTAGATAGGAAGTTGATTGCAATCAAATGGAAGGGAGTGAGAGTTTGTTTGCCGGTTGCTGGTGTAAATTATGTGTCTCAGATGTATGATGGTCTGGCATCTGGGTGTGAGAGAGATGCAGATATGATTACGCATGTGAGAGTAAATGATGTAAAGAAGGTGGGTTCATGTGAGTTACAAGAGAGGTACAAAAGGTCAGTTGAAAGGATGAGTGAAAGGTGTTGTTTTAGGTGTGCTTCCGAGATTGGATGTGGGGATGAAATGGTTGTCTCATGCAATTAGACTGAATAAGTATGTGAAAGGTCTGTGTGAGGAGTCAGGATTAGTGTATGGAATGGGTTTTATGGGAATAAGGCATTGGATGGACTCCATCTAAGCAGGTCTGGGGTTGATGTGTTGTGGCAGGAGTCAGATAATGTTGTTGGGTCTTTACAGGCGGGAAACTAGTTACTGGTAGTGGTCAGGGAAATATAAGAGTACAGGGTGGGGCCAAGAAAGGAAAGAGATGTAGAGGAGATAGAGTGGAAGGTATACATTCTAAAATAGCTGCTTGAGGGATAGGAGGGCTGAGTTGTCTTTATACCAATGCTCATAGTCTTAGAAATAAGAAAGATGAGTTATTTAGTTATATTATTGATGAAGATTTAGATATATGTGTAATAGAATCATGGGTCAATGAAAATAAATTTAATGACAATGTAAGTGAATTTGAACTACAGGGTTATGATATGTACATTGGTCAAAGGAGAGATAGGACGGGTGGTGGGTTGATTATTTATATCAGAAATAGCATTTCTTCAAATCTAAATAATTCCATAAAGCAAGAAGAAGTTGAGTCAGTGTGCATAGATATTAGGGAGCCTTTTACAGACCATCCGGACAGACTAACTGTATTGATGAGCTAATGATCAGGGAAATAAGGAAAGGATGTGAAGTAGATACAGTTATTCTTGGTGACTTTAATTTAAATTTTGTGGAATGGGAAAATATGATAGGAAGGGATAGAGTATGTTGTAAGTTTATAGAATGCTTTGAGGATAATTTTTGACTCAATTTGTTAATAAGCCAACAAGGGGTGCCAATATATTAGATCTGGTTCTTTCAAATGATGATCACTTGGTTCAGGAATTGACTGTCGTGGAAGCATTGGGAAATAGTGATCAGATGGTTCATTTTACTTGCGAATAGTGAAAGGTACAACATCAACAAACTCCACAAATACTCCAAATTTTTATAGGGGAGATCACAATAAATTACAAAACTTGCTAAATCAGATTAGGTGGAATATAGAATTCAGTGGTAAGAATACTTATGAGATGTGGGACACTTTTAAGACTATACTAAACATAGTCCAGGAGCAGTGTATTCCAATGAAAGCTATTAGGAAGAAATGTAGCAAGCCATTGTGGTGGAATCAGGAGATGCTGAAAATTTCTGAGAAGAAACAGCCATACCAGAGATTACAAAGAGAAAGTACTTTTGAAAATTTAAATCATTATAGGTCAACCAGAAATGAGCTAAATAAGATTATTAAGAAGAGCAAAAGGGGCAGCAGAAATTAATTTAGATGAAAATAATAATAAAGATCGAAGAAAATTATTTAGCTATTATAGAATTAATAACAAATCTAACAATAATAAAATAGGGCCTATTAGATATTGGGTATTGCGGCGATCGGACGTGCTAACAGCAAGCTCTCGTTTCACTAGCATTTTCTTTTTGGATAAGTTTTTCATATTTTTGTGATTATATTTTTTTGTTGTTTGGAAAGTTGTGCAAAAGGTGTATTTAGAAACGATTATAGTTACAGATACTTACAGAAGACTTCATGGAAGGGGCTTACGCCTGTGACTCCAGATCTATATTATATGTTATATTATGTTATCTATATTATCAACTTGTGGCAGGGTGTGGTGGATTATCTTTGCCTTGTAATTGTATTTCAATTCTTGATTAAACCAAAATTTATCAAGTCTCACCTCAAACTAGTTGACTGATGCTGCTTAAAACACCCACTCAGGCAACTGATTCCAGTTATTTATCGCCCTACACGGGAAAGCATACTTCCTTATATCCAGCCGTGACCTTGTCTTAAAAAGCTTCTGTGAATTTCCCCTGCTGATGTTTTCTTCTTGAAGTTTCAATATGCCTTGACTACATTCCCCATCATATTTTCCAGTGAGTATCTTGTAGGTCTCTATTAAGTCTCCCTGTGCTCTTCTGTATGCCAGTGTTGGTAGGTTCAGCTTCCTTAGTCTCTCTTCATAATTATAATTGTTAACAAATACAGTTAAATAGATTCTAAACTCAGTATAAATTGTGGTTATTTTGTTTCAGTGAGAAAGTGACTTTTGTTTACTTCGGTGGACATCTTAATTAGCAGGTTTTAAACTTGCGCGCACAAATTCAGGTCAAATTCTTGCTGTTCGTAACTTATTGTTTCTATTATTGTTCTTGTTTAAGTATGGCTGACTGTTTGGATGTAGAGAGTATGCCTTTTGAAAGTAGTGTGTATGTAGTGTGCAATGTCTGTGGTATAGAGAGGAGAGTGAATGTGTCTGAGTGCCGTGTATGTGCTTTGACTGAGGAGGTGAGTCGATTACATGCAGAATGCTTGAGACTGAACGATTTAGTGTCTGAAGTGAGAAGAGATGCCAGTGTACGTTTGAAGGGTCAGATTGGGATGAGGAGGGAGGAAGTTAGGCCTAGAACAGGGAGTGGAGAGAAAGCAGTAAGTGAAGTGATGATGAGTGGTGGGTGAAAGTGAACAGAATAGATAAGTTAGGACAGGTCAGGTGTGTGAATGAGAGGGACATGGACCCTGTTAGGCTAACTAACAGATTTGATGCCCTGAGAGAGGAAGACTTAGAAAGAGATTTGTCTGGTGTGGCTGTGCCTGAAAGTAGAATAGGTCAAGTGAGTGAGAGCAGGAGGGAGGGTAATACTAGGCAAGAGAGAATACGAAAATGACTGAGGTGATTGTGATGGGTGACTCTCAGATTAGGTATTTAGATAGGAAGTTGAGTGAAAGTAAATGGAAGGGAGTGGGAGTTTGTCTGCCGGGTGCTGGTGTAAATGATGTGTGAGAGGTATGATAGGTTGGTGTCTGGGTGTGAGAGGGAAGCAGTTGTGATTACACATGTCAGAGTGAGTTATGACAGTGGTATAAAAGGCTGATTGAAAGGATGTGTGAAAGTAGAGTAAAAGGCGTTGTTTCAGGTGTGCTTCCGAGAATGGATTTGGAAATGGAATGGTTGTCTTGTGCAATGGGGTTGAAGGAATATGTGAAAGGTTTGTGCAAGGAGTCAGGATTGATGTTTGTAGATATTTAGAGTGGGTTTTATGGGAATAAGGGTTTGTATGCGATGGATGGACTCCATCTGAGCCGAGTTGGGGTTGAGTTTTGTGGCCGGAATTAGATAGTGTTATTAGGTCTTTAGAGGCGGGAAACTAGGTTTTGATAGTGGTCATGGAAATTTAATGGCTCAAAGTGAGGCAGGGAAAGGAAGCAAACAAAGATTTGTAAAAGGTAGGCAGGCTAATGGAAGTGCTTTAGGGTTAAATTACTTGAGTAGTGATAGTGGTCAGGGAAATACAAGAGTACAGGGTCGGGGAAGGAGAGAAAAGAGATGAAGAGGAGATAGGCCCTCAGGTGCTTCAGGGATAGGTGGGCTGAGTTGTCTTTACACAAATACTCATAGTCTTAGAAATAAGGGGGATGAATTATTCAGTTATATCATTCATGAAGATATAGATATAATATGTATAGTTGAATCATGGGTTAATGAAAATATATTTAATGATAGTGTGAGTGAATTTGAACTAGAGGGTTATACTATGTACATTAGTCAAAGGAGAGATAGGACTGGTGGTGGGTTGATTATTTATATCAGAAATAGCATTTCTTCAAATCTAAATAACTCTATAAAGCAAGGATATTAACGTTGGTAAAAATAAGAAAAATACACCTGGGAGCTTTTTATAGAACACCAGAACAGACGGAATGTATCAATGAGTTAATGATTAGGGAAATAAGTAAAGGATGCAAAGAAGATACAGTTATTCTTGGTGAATTTAATTTAACTTCTGTAGACTGGAAAAATATGATAGGAAGAGATAGAGCAAGTTGTAAGTTTTTGGAGTGTTTTGAGGATAACTTTTTGACCCAATTTGTTAATAAGCCACCAAGGGGTGCCAATATATTAGATCTAATTCTTTCAAATGATGATCACTTGGTTTAAGGATTGAGTGCAGGGGAATCATTGGGAAACAAACAGTGATCATCAGATGGTTCGATTTAATTTGCAAATAGTTAAGGGTAGAAAAATGACAAACTCCACAAATATTCCAAATTTTTATAGGGAAGATTACGATAAATTACGCAACATGCTAAATCAGATTAGGTGGGATATAGAATTCCATGGTAAGAATACTTATGAGATGTGGGATATTTTTAAGACTATATTAAACATGGTTCAGGAACAGTGTATTCCAATGAAGTCTATTAGGAAGAAATGTAGGAAACATTATGGTGGAATCAAGAGATAGCTAATAAAGTTTCAGAGAAAAAAAGGGCATACCAGAAATTACAAAGTGAGAGTAGTTTAGATAATTTAAACCATTATAGGTCAACCAGAAATGAACTAAATAAGATTATTAGGAAGACCAAAAGGACAGCAGAAATTAATTTAGCCAAAAATAATAATAAAGATCCTAAAAAATTCTTTAGCTATTATAGAATCAATAATAAATCTAACAGTGATAAAATAGGGCCTATTAAATATGAAGGGGTTTTGAAAGAATCTGATGAGGAAATAGTAGAGGTCCTTAATGATCATTTTGCTTCAGTATTCGCAGAAGAGAAACCAGTTAGATTAATTGATGAAAATTCTAGATCAAGGGAAGTAGTGATAAATTCTATTAATGTAGACAGAAGAAGAAATTAAAGGGCTTATAATGGAGTTAAATACTAGTAAGGCATCTGGCCCTGACAACATTCATTCTAGGATACTCAAAGAAGGTGTAGAAAGTATTGCGGTAGCTCTTGAGAAGATATTTATTAGATCACTAGTCTGGAGAAATACCAAATGATTGGAAATTGGCAAATGTACTGCCAATTTTTAAGAATGGAAGCAAAGAGGACCCAAATAACTTTAGACCGGTAAGCTTAACTTCTATAGTCTGTAAAATTCTTGAGAAGATAGTTAAGAAGGGAATTTCTCATCATCTAGAGAATAGCAGGTTCTAGTTAGATTTCAGCAAAGCTTTTGATAAGGTTCCACATAGAAGACTAGTTCATAAATTAGGCTGCATGGGATATGTGGGAAAGTTTTAAATTGGATAACTGAATGGCTGAAAGATAGGAAACAGAGAGTTTTACTGAATGGAGTGAGGTCAGAGTGGAGGAATGTTATTAGTGGCGTACCTCAGGGATCAGTTTTAGGCCCTTTATTATTTATAATCTATGTAAATGATCTTGGCCAAGGTGTAAATAGCAAAGTGTCAATTTTTGCGGATGACACTAAATTGGCAGCTGTAGTCAAAGAGGTTGAGGGTAGCTTTAAAGTGCAGAGTGACTTAAATAAGTTGTTAGCTTGGGCTCACAAGTGGCAGATGACTTTTAACCTTAATAAATGCAAAGTTCTTAACATGGGGAGAGATAATAGGGAATTTAGCTATGAGATGGATGGGTATTGGCTTAATTCAGTTGAAGATGAGAAGGACTTAGGAGTAGTAGTAGATAGGTCACTGAAGTTTTCAAAGCAGTGTATTGAGGCAAAAAATAGAGCAAATAGGGTGCTAGGTTACATTAAAAGGAATGTTAGCTACAAGAGTAAGGAGGTTATCCTTAAACTATATAACTCTTATGTCAGGCTACATTTAGAGTACTGTATACAAGCATGGTCACCACATTTTAGACATGATATGAACTTGTTAGAGTCAGTACAAAGGAGGGCAACAAAAATAATACCATCCCTGAAGTACTTTGAATAGGAAGATAGACTGAGGGTATTAAATATGTTCTCATTTGAAAGAAGGTGTGTGAGGGGAGATATGATTGAGCTTTTTAAAATCTTTTCTGGGATGGAATAAATTGGATTTCAGCAAGTTATTTGAGTTAGAAGGTAGTAATAGAACTAGAGGTCACCACTTAAAGATTGAAAAACAGAGATGCAGACTGGATGTTAGAAAATATTTTTTCACTAATAGAGTGGTGGATTATTGGAATAGTTTGCCATATGAGACTGTAGACAGCCAAAACTTGAATGTTTTCAAGTGCAGATTGGATGATTATATGGAGATGGAGGGTTAACTTCTTACTTTTTGGTATGGGGATATGTTTCTTGACTCATTCCTGTGGATGCAGTTTCTTTTTATTGTATATTTTGGGGGACTTTGATTTTGTTTTTGACAGACTCCTATGGAGGCTTTAAATTAAATATTGTAGATGCATGGTCTGACATAATCCTATGGATTGTTCAAATTTGTATATTGTAGATGCATGATCTGACAAAATCCTATGGATGCATTATGTGGGTGGGATTTGATGGATACGGATGACCTTTGATAGGCCCTTGTGGCTTTTGTCATCCCTGAAATTATGTTATGTTATGAAGGAGTTTTGAAAGAATCTGATGAGGAAATAGTAGAGGTTCTTAATGATTATTTTTCTTCAGTATTTACACAAGAGAATCAAGATAAATTAATTAATGATAATTCTAAGTCAAGGGAAGTAGTTTTGAATACTGTTAATGTGAACAGGGAAATAATTAAAGGGCTTATATTGGAGTTAAATACTAGTAAGTCATCTGGCCCAGACAACATTCATCCTAGGTTACTCAAAGAAGGTGTAGATAGTATTACAGTAGCACTTGAGAAGATTTATACTAGATCACTAGAGTTTTGGGAAATACCTGATTAGAAATTAGCGGATGTAGTGCCAATTTTGGTAAACGTGAAGATTGGCAGTGTGCCTGAAAAAGTGGGGGGGTTTACGTGTATATTTCATTCACCCATCCATGCATATTCATGCGCATTTTGTTAAATCAAAACATTAGAACATTATTCTATAAATAATATTGAAAATCAGGATCATCGTAGGGGGGTCCCCTCACAGTGATAAACCCTCCCATGAGCAGTCCCCTTGAATTTACTCCGAAAAAAGTAAAACATATTGGAACAGGGACAAAAAATATTCTGTGTCCCATTGTTTGCACTGCTGATCTTCATATTTACCCCAATTTTTAAAAAGGGAAGTAAAGGGGACCCAAATAACTTTAGGCCAGTAAGCTTAACTTCTATACTTTTTAAAATTCTTGATAAGATAGTTAAAAAGGGGATATCTGATCTAGAGAGTAGTAGGTTAATAAATGATGCTCAGCATGGGTTTAGAAGAGGTAGATCGTGTTTAACAAATTTACTGGATTTTATGGATTATGTTACTAAACAATTAGATAAGGGAGAGAATGTTGATGTAATTTAGTTAGATTTTAGAAAAGCTTTTGATAAGGTTCCACATAGGAGACTAGTTCACAAATTAAAAATGCATGGGATATGTGGTAAAGTTTTGAATTGGATAACTGAATGGCTGAAAGACAGGAAACAGAGAGTTGTGCTGAATGGGGTAAGGTCACAGTGGAGGGATATTATCAGTGGCATACCTCAGGTACCCATTCTAGGCTCTTTATTATTCATAGTTTATATAAATGATCCTGGGGAGGCTGTAAATAACAAAGTGTCAATATTTGCTGATAACAATAAATTGACAGTTGTAGTCAAAGAAGTTGAGGGTAGCTTTAAAGTGCAGAGTGACTTGAATAAGTTATTAGCTTGGGTTCAGAAGTGGCAATGACTTTTAACCTTAAAAAATGCAAAGTTGTTAACATGGGAAGGGATAATAGGGAATTTGGCTATGAAATGGATGGGCATTGGCTGAATTCAGTTGAGGATGAGAAGGACTCAGGCATAGTAGTAGATAAGTCACTGAAGTTTTCAAAGCAGTGTATTGAAGCAAAAAATAGAGCACATCAGGAGGAATGTTAGCTACAAGAGTAAAGAGGTTATCCTTAAACTCTACAACTCGCATGTTAGGCCACATTTACAGTACTGTGTACAAGCATGGTCACCACAGTTTAAACATGACATCAACCTGCTAGAGTTAGTACAAAAATAATACCTTTCCTGAAGCACCTTGAATATGAAGATAGACTGAGGGTAATAAATATGTTGTCATTTGAGAGAAGATATGTAAGGGGAGATATGATTGAGCTTTTTAAAATCTGTTCTGGCATGAATAAGTTGGATTTTAGCAAGTTATTTGAGTTGGAAGGTAGTAATAGGACTAGGGGTCACAATTTAAAAATTAAAAAACAGAGGAGCAGGTTGGATGTTAAAAAATATGGTAACACTTCAGTTTCGGGGCGCACGGTAGGTGGCGCTGTTTATAGGCTACAATATATGTCTTATGATGTCAGACGGTAGCATCAGATGTGAACAATTACAGCGTTATATTTTTTCTGTATATGAGTATATACTGGGGGCTGCGCCCCTAGACCCCCCCAATTGATTGAAACTCAGGATCGCAGGGTGGTTGTTCGCAGCAGTGATATCTCCCCCATGAGCAGTCCCTTTGAATTTACCAGGTTTTTTCCTCCCAACAGCTTTTTACTGGCAGAAAAACCTAACCTAATAACAAACAAGTCTTACTTTTATAAGTTTCTTGATTAGTTTATGCACCTCTAGATAATCTAAAATTTTTTTGCGATTATGCAAACTAAAGCCGAATTTGAATACCGAAGAAGCACATGGAGAGCACGAAAACACCATAACGAAACAAAAACATTTACAAACGTATCCTATTTAAGAACATAAGAAAAGAAGGAGACTGCAAAAGACCATTCATGGCCTACACTTGGCAGCTCCTGTTCCATTCAACACACAAAAGATTTCTTACCAGAGAAAAGTCATCAACATTGTCACCCTTTACAGGATTTCGTCAGATCTAATCTACAATATAAATAAAATGCATCCAGAGGATTATGTCCATTCATGCAACCGCAAAATATAATCTTCCCACTCCTTAGAAAAATATATACATATGTACATAAAAAAAAGTCAGTCCCATCTAGCAGCTTCATCCATATATTTATCTAATCTATTCTTAAAACTACCCAGAGAGGAGGCTTCTATCACATGCCTAGTGAGCCTATTCCATTCATCTACCACACGATTTGTAAACCAATTCCTCCCAATCTCCTTCCTAAACCTATACTTATCAAGCTTAAACCCATTGCTACGTGTTCTGTCATGTTCACTAAGTATAAGAACCTTACCCAGATCCCCTTTATTATATCCTTTTACCCATTTGAAGACTTCAATCAATTCCCCTCTGACTCTTCTCCTTTCCAATGTATGTAGATTTAGTTTTCTGAGCCTTTCACCATAAGGTAAGTTCCTTAGCCCACCAATCATCTTTGTCATCCTTCTCTGCACAGACTCAAGCAAATCAATATCCTTCCACTCGAACGCTGTGAAGCCCAGTCGCTCATTCAGGATAGACTGCATGAAAGATGGAGAACTGAAATAACAGTCTCGCTGCAAGAAACTGCACTTGGAGAGGTCCGCTCCAGTCCTTCCCCGGCCCCATGGGCCCGCTCAAAATACAGAAGACTGGATGTAGCCCTCCTACGCCTGAGGATTGGCCATTGCGGTCTCCAGGCACACAAATACCGCATAGGCTGGAGTGACTCCCCACACTGCAGCTGGTGTAAAAACCAACGAGAGACAGTGGAGCACTTCCTGCTCCACTGTCCAAGATTCCATTCCCTGCGCACAACTCTCCGCGCTCAACTAACCACACAGGGTGTGCGGCAGTTAACCTTATCAGTCCTGCTTGATGGGGCAGGATATGACCCACCTCAGCGATCCTGCATCATACAGTCAACCCTGGAATTCATCAAAAAGAGCGGACAGCTCTCCCGAATCTAACAAACTGCCAAGACTAGAAAAGACGCTCAACAAACCAAGAACGGTTACCCCTTCGCAATCAAATGACTTGCAATCGGGGCCCATGTGAATTTGTCCAAGTGGCCCGAACCAACAACAACAACAATATCCTTCCTATAATATGGTGACCAAAATTGTACTGCATAGTCTAGATGAGGCCTAACTAGCGCCAGATACAGTTTTAGAATGACTTCAGCACTCTTATTGCTTACACTCCTCCTAATGAATCCCAATATCCTATTAGCTTTATTCTTAGCATTTAGACATTGCTTTCTAGGACGAAGGTCTGAACTTACCAAAATACCCAAGTCTCTCTCACAATCAGTCCTCCCTAAAATTCTGCCATTTAATTTATAACTATTCAATGGATTATTTCTACCTATACTAAGTACACTACATTTGTCTATGTTAAACTTCATTTGCCATGTAAGCTACGACGTTGCCAGTAAGAAGCTGTATCGTTCAGAGCAAACAAAAAACAATAAAAGACATCAAGAAACCTTACCTAACTTAGAAAAAACTATAAGCGAGCAGAGGCACAGATATTTAGTAAATAATACAGACTAAAAGTTACAAATTCCCAAAACAACAAAAAAATATAACGCCATGATTGGTCACATCTGAAGCTAAAACATCTGACGTCATAAGATATATTGTAGCCCAAAATTGTAGCCTACTAACAGCGCCACCTACCGTGCGCCCCGAATCTGAAGTATTACAAAAAATATTTTTTCACCAATAGAGTGGTGTATTACTGGAATAGTTTGCCATCTGAGACAGTAGACAGTCCAACTTGAATGTTTTCAAATGCAGATAAGATGATTATATGGGGAGGGAAGGTGAAATTTGGGGGGTATTCTGGACTCATTCTTCGTGGATGCAGTTTTTTATTATTGTATATTATGATTGATTTTGATGTCTTGATGATGGTACTTTTTGTTTTTGACACATTCCTATGGATGGTTCGAATTGTATATTGTAGATGCATGATTTGACACTATCTTATGGATGCATTTTGTGGGTGCCTTTGACAGATGAGGATGACCTTTGATAGGCCCTTGTGGTTTTTGTCATCCGTGAAATTATGTTATATAATGGGCCGTAGTTCGATGGTTGAAAACATTCCGGGAAGTCGGAAAAAATGTTTAGCTTGGTTTGTAATAGTGGTTTCACCAAATGCTTGGGTAACATAATTATTATTATTTCTTTTTTTTTTGTAAGGGGTGCTAAAA
Source organism: Ceratothoa steindachneri (assembly GCA_963969495.1). Lineage (NCBI taxonomy): Eukaryota > Metazoa > Arthropoda > Malacostraca > Isopoda > Cymothoidae > Ceratothoa > Ceratothoa steindachneri. The sequence goes on from OZ018332.1 coordinate 25,784,461, forward strand.
CTGCTTGTAGTCATTGACACCTAATTGGGGGACATTGGGAGTGGGAATAGTAGTACTACAGCAACAGTGGAAAATGGAATTGTTAATCTGTTATTATGGTGTGAGTATTTGTGCTGACAGGGATTGAAGGTGGAGGTGGAGTTGAAGATACTTGAAAACTTAAGAAATTGTTGAATTCACTGATAGGTTGGTAATTAACCTAACTGAGAGGATGACTCCCTAACTGAATATTAATTTTAAAATAGAATGAAATACCATCAAACACAATATTTGAAAGATTTGATGAAAAATAAAATTAAAATTTTCTTTTAGAATTTTAAAGTTGATATATTAAGAAGTGGGTAATACTTCAGATTCGGGGCGCACGGTAGGTGGTGCTGTTAGTAGGCTACAATTTTGGGCTACAATATATCTCTTATGACGTCAGACGGTAGCTTCACATGTGACCAATCACGGCGTTATATTTTTTTGTTGTTTCGGGGATTTGTAACTTTTAGTCTGTATTATTTACTAAATATCTGCGCCTCTGCTCTTTTATAGTTTCTTCTAAGTTAGGTAAGGTTTCTTGGTGTCTTTTATTGTTATTTGTTTTGTTTTCGTATTTTTTGTTTGCTGCGAACGATAACAGCTTCTTACTGGCAACGTCGTATTTAGAAATGTTTTTGTTTCGTTATGGCGTTTTCGTGCTTTCCATGTGCTTCCTTCGTTATTCGTATTCGGCTTTATTTTGTATAATCGCGAAAAACTTTTAGATTATCTAGAGGCGCATAAACTAATCAAGAAACCTATAAAAGTAAGGGTAACACTTCAGTTTCGGGGCGCACGATAGGTGGCGCTGTTAGTAGGCTACAATATATGTCTTATGACGTCGGACGGTAGCCTCAGATGTGAACAATTACAGCGTTATATTTTGGGGGTATATGAATATATACTGGGGGGCTGTGCCCCCCAGCCTCCCAATTGATTGAAACTCAGGATCATCGCAGGGTGGTCCCCTCCGCAGTGATATCTCCCCCACGAGCAGTTCCCTTGAATTTACTGGGGGGTTTCCTCCCCAACAGCTTTTTACTGGCAGAAAAACCTAACCTATTAACAAAATTCTTACTTTTATAGGTTTCTTGATTAGTTTATGCGCCTCTAGATAATCTAAAAGTTTTTCGCGATTCTACAAACTAAAGCCGAATTCGAATACCGAAGAAGCACATGGAGAGCACGAAAACACCATAACGAAACAAAAACATTTGCAAACGTGTCCTATTTATAAGCTACCACGTTGCCAGTAGGAAGCTGTTATCGTTCGCAGCAAACAAAAAATACGAAAACAAAACAAAAAACAATAAAGACATCAAGAAACCTTACCTAACTTAGAAAAAACTATAAACGAGCAGAGGCGCAGATATTTACTAAATAATACAGACTAAAAGTTACAAATCCCCAAAACAACAACAAAAATATAACACCGTGATTGGTCACATCTGAAGCTACCGTCTGACGTCATAAGAGATATTGTAGCCCACTTACAGCGCCACCTACCATGCGCCCCGAATCTGAAGTATTACCAAGAAGTGTCTTTCATTTCACTTTTCAATTAAAAATTGCTTTGAATTAAAAAAAAATTATTTCACTTTTATTTCCCCTATATAATTTATATTGAATATATTACTAGCGTTCTACTTTGAGAAGTAGATTTTATTACTATAATTTTAATTTTATTGAAAAGTTTGTTTAGTTTGCCTAAAAAAATCATTTTAAAAATTTTTTGACGTTACTTTTATGAAGAACTGGAAAGTTATGAAGACATCACACATGTAGAGTAGGTTGACCCCCACCCCCATTATAATTCGCAAAACGATTAAAGGCGCTGACATGATTTGGTTAAATCATTCACCTCTATAAACATTAGGACATTAGTCTATAAACAATTAGGATTATATACTGGGAGGCTGTGTTCCCCAGACCCCCCATTTTAATGAAACTAAGGATCATCGTAGTGTGGTCTCCCCATTGTGTTTACCCCCACTCGAGCCGTCCCCTTAAATGTACTCCAAAAACGGGAAACATTTTGGAACACGGACGAAATAGTACGTCCCATCGTTCTAGTAGCTAATCTACATATTTACCCAATGTTGAAGATGTGGGGCCTTCCGCTGAAGGAAATTGGATCAGGCCCTGAAAACAAAAATGACGAAGCCTCTTCTTAAGCCACTGAGGAGAATCATTATTTCGTCTTTTTCCAAAAAATAATTCTTTTCCGTCGAAAGTAGTTGTAGGCGGAACAACCACGCCATCTCCCCCCCCCCCAAAAAAAAAATAATACTTAAGAGTTGTTCACAGAAGATGCCGGGAACGAAGAGGAGGGTTTTAGGTCACCCCCTAAAAATTCTAGGTCGTCAGTGTTACGACTCGTATGCAAGGTTACGCCAGTTTACGCCTGGTAACGTCGTCTCTTACACTAGAGGACGCACGATACTCGGTCGGCGAGACTTACCTTTTGCCTAATCTCTGAGAGTGGGAGCAAATAATAATTTCGAGACTTTGACCCTATTTCAGGGTCCGGGGGACAATTCTTAGTTCGTAGGGGCCTTTCGGTCCTCCTAGGTCAAATATAAATTTTGACCAAATTTGGGATAGTTTTGGATCCATTTTTGACCCCCCAAAATGACCTATAGAAAAGGGGGGCTTTCACCAAAATGGTCCGAAAGAGCTAAATTTTATAAGCATGGGGTCGGAGGGGCTTTACTTTTGAGCTTTAGTATTTGAAAACCGGAATTATTATACTTATTTGGACCGCTCGTTACGATCGTGGTCTTTATTTTTTTCTAAAGTCAAAATTAGGGGGGGCTACCCCCGTAAGTCCCCCAAAATGAGTCGTCCGTTCCTTAAAAACTTACCTAAAGTACACTTTTTCGGCCTGCGGTCCGAAAATTAAATAGTTAGCGAATAATTTTAATCTTGCACGATTAGAACGGGGTCGGGCCGTCATTTTAAGGTCATTAACTCTTTTTTTCGGAAATAAATTTTTCCGATTTTCGTGCTTCGAAAAATGAGACATGTTCGACTCAACTTTTTTTATGTCGAATTTTATTGTCCCGGGCAACCCCTAGTAAAAGTGTATAGGTGGCGCTCGCCGTCACCTAAAAGTAAACTCGTAGTATAAACCCCAACTTTGAAAATTTGTAGAGACTCACCTCGACTCATTTCCCTTAGTATTTTTCCCGTAGAAAATTAACTATATTTGACGGACTCAGATAGTCTGTAACTAAATTGTGGGCCACCTACCTTTTCGCTAATAAAAAGTGGTTGTTCGTTAGTTTTGCTTAGAATAAGTTTTTTTTCCCCTCCCGAGCTCTATCTAGTGCATGGTTCATTTATTGGCTGCCCCCCAAATGTCACCAACCCCCAAAAAGAACAACTTTTTTCCCAAAAAAATAATTGCGAAGGTTTTCGTTGTTTTTTCTCTTTGCTTGACTACTAAGGGGAGAGCCGAGGGTAATGCCGCAAATTGGGGGTAAATCCCACCCCCATAGGTTAAAATTTGGCGCCCCGTTCAAAATTTCGAAAACTCAAAAAAAGAATTTCGAAGCCTTCGCTCCCCGCAACCCCGAGGCTCACGGGGCTGATCAAAGTATGCCCGGGTGGGGGAGCGCGAGTAGTATCCGAAATTTGTTACTCCGAAAAGATTGGCCGGTAACTTGCGGAGAAAATTGACCAAAACCTAATTTGGGGGCATTTTTCAACCCCAAAATTTTGGTTTAAACCGCCCTAACTCTGCGGGGTTTATAGATAGGTGGGGTCGGATAGCGGGTTTTTTTTTGTAAAGGGCGTCGTCAGACCTTTAAAACAGTATATAATACTAGTCTCTACTACCCTTAAGTAACGCGCCTCTAACCGTTTAAACTTTGTCGGTCGACCCCTTTTTCACGGCAAAATTGTGGAGGATTCGGCCAAATTTTGAAAGTGCTATATTTTCCACAACTTTCGTCCAATTTCACTCAAACTTCGAATAAACCCACAATATCTATGGTCGACTATACGGGCAAATCCCCTATTTTGTCGTATCTCTCCTCGCAGGCCCCCATTTTCTCAGATTCAGGTTTTGTCGCTCGGGGTCGGGCGCCCTGTGGCTAGCGAGCTGAAACTTGGAATACATACGCAAGATCGATTCCTCTATTAGGAATCGAAAACCCCATCGAGATATCTCGAGCGGTTCCGGAGATGCGGGCACCTAACCGATCAGAATTTGGGTGATTTTCAGCTTCGATGCGCGTTTTTTTGGATTTTCTCGAAACTGCTCGATAGAATTTTTTAGAATGTCATTTTTCAGATTTGCAATTTCAAACTTGAAGTAACGATGTATAAATCGAAAATATAGTCAGATAAACACTGACGCAATAAGGTCATAACCCACGAAGGGTCGCTTTTTTACACTTTCTCACACTTCACCACTCGAAATTTTAGGGTGCGGATTGGCCGAAATTAAAAATTTTGGTTTCTACGAATAGGGTATCGAATACCCTTTAGGATGATATACCCTACTACCCTGGGCCTATCTCTGCTCTATTTTGCATCGGTCTATTTTCGTATGTTTTTTTTTCGCTTATAAATATATATATATATATATATATATATATATATATATATATATATATATATATATATATATATATATATATATAATTATCTATACGAAATTCGTATCTATACCACGAAAAAGGCTACGTTCTATGCTATTCAACGATCTATAAAACTTTATATTCTATAGCGCGATTTCCTTTTAATAGCCTATAACGCGTTCCGAAAACGCTCATTTCGGTGCATTTAATCACCTTTAATCACCTCTAACTTTCTTTATTCTGGCGATAGACGAGAGTTCTAAGGTGTATGTCCTAGAGGGCGCTAAGACGCGTCTAGTTATATATAAAGGTTTATAGTATTCGAATAAAAAAGGGGGTTCCGCCCCTCCTGCGGAGCCCGGTCGAGCTATTTTTTTTACCGTTCAGAATATTTGGCTTCCCTATACCCCGAAGCGCGGGGGCAAACGTTAATTAAATTAATTAATTTAGATACAAAGTGGAATTTAGTTTATTAATATTTATAAAACTCGAACTATCACTTCTGTTCTGGGGCCTGAAATTGAGGTCAAACATCTTTGGCGGGTCTTCGAATAGTCAAGTTTTCACGAAAATCGCCTAGTTGGCCCGAGAAATTTAATTTATATTAAACTAAATATAATATTCCTACGTATAATTCTCTAAGCTTTAAAAGTATATATTGATATAGGTTAATTACTAACTATTTTATTAATGGTTAAATGTTCGGGGGTCGATTTTTCGGCCATAACCATTTTGAGCGGGGACGATTTTCGTCCGTTTTTCGACCATAGCTTTTTTCTATTTACGAACCGAAATGGAAGGTCTATATATCGTTGGAAAGTAGAAACCGATACGCGTCCGACAGATCGGTAAAATGTGCTACTCGTAAAAAGGACTCGATTTATCCCGGTCGACCCCTCGGCGAAAGTTCTAGGCCTAATTTTCGGCCAAATTTTCGGCGCACGTGGTTAATTTTTCTAGGATAATTAAGTACCTATATACACTATCTATCGATAGTAAAAAAAGCGAATATTTATTTCTCGCAATGAATGTTAGGCCCAAAAACCCAATTTTGGGGGGTGGGGTTCCTTACCTTTTGGACGCTCTCGAAAATTGGTGGTAACGAAAATTAAAAAGGTCTCGAATGGCAAATAAATAAGCCTAAGGTCTCTATAACATGGTACGATTCTCGGCTTTCTTCGACCATTTTTAAGAAAGTTATTCAAATTCAAATTTATACCACATTTTTGGTGCGATTTTTAACGCCCATTAACTTTTCCAATTTGGGGGATTGGCGATAATTACTGATATTGTCGGATAGGCCCCGTTATGTAGTTTCCCTAAAACCCTCGAAAACCTTAATTTTCTCGAATTTTCAGACCTATAATTGAGGAAAACTTCGAAAATTGAGCACCGCCGAAGAGAACACCCTATGTTCCAAGTCTATTTTCGCGAAAACTGCTCGTACAAAAAACTGTAGGAAATCTTATATTGAAAGCAGAAAAACCGCTCTTTCCAACGGTATATTATACTCTATAGTACTTAACCGCATTATATAAAAGTCTCTTTGATTGCAAAAGTCACCCGAATACTCGTGTTAGGTCATTTTTGTGCCTTTCCAGCAGGCGTCGGCTTTTTACAAATACATCGATAACTAATAATTGTAGAGCTTTGAAACTTTCAAGATTCTCTTAGTTATTTTAAGATCTACCTACCCTCATGCAGAAGCCTAGCTAGGACCGATAGGGCCCATTCTAAAAATGCCAACCCCCCGAAATAATTATTTCTGGAACAGGGTTGTACCGGGGATCGAACCTCTGAAAAATATGTACTCGGGTAAAATACGTTCGAAATTCCTAGTCTTTATACTTTTCATTTTCCTTTAAAAACTCTTCGGATCGATTTGGTCGTAGAGGGTCGGCAATGGTACCGTTGGAAAGAGGGAAAGGTTCTATGGCGAAAATGTTCTATGCACCAACCCGTAGTTTCGGAGCTAGAGGCCGAAATGTCTTAGGGGGTAAACCCCCCAAAACGGGTTTTGCTCCCCTGCCCACCTAAATTAAAAGTTCGAGGTTTGCAATGTACTATCTAATAGAGGAGGTCTTCTTCTTTCCAACGATACCTTGCTCGCCGAGTATTACCTACCGAGTTATTCGAGGTTTTTCGAAAGTGGGAGTTCACCCAAAGGGGGGACTATGGAGGGAGGGATAGTACTACATTTAAAACGGGATATCTCGGAAACTACTAGGCACAGAAGCACAATATGAGTATCGTTGGAAAGGGGAAGAGTTCCCCCGTCCGAATATGAACCTAAGAATCACGGGGCATAATACACGGTGGGGGACGACAGACAGAATACGTTTATACTCCCCACAATTACAATTATAATAGGATTCCTGGTTAAAGTTAATACAAGGTGGGGGAACTCTTTCCATTTCCAAAGATTCCTCATTTGTTTAGATTGAGCGGCTAGTTACAGAGAAAATCGCGTTTAAGTGATTTTTTAACGAAAAGTGGGCGGGGCTTAGCTCTGGGGAGATATAGGACTGTGTTTAAACGCCCGTATCTTTGGAACCACGGCTCGTACGTACGACAACCAAATATATATAGAAAGAAGATAGAACTAGCTATTATAATATACTAAATATAACTTTCTCAGAGGATTTCTTAAAATTTTATCAACGAATAAATTGGATTTCGGTGCCAAAAAGGTAAAAAACCGTCATTTTGAATGGAATGCCCTGACTAGTTATTAGCATTAAAAATGATCGTAGAATCTTGATTTTTGGAACGATTAAGGGGCTGGGGGCGCCTCCTAACCGGTTCATTTTTTTTTTGTAAATCCAATAATTTCTTATCCTTAAAATTAATTAAAATGAATAGCAACGAGGAAAAAAGGTTAGGAATCTCATTTTCATTTTACCTAAAGTTTTTTGAGCCGCTCTATCGATTTCTTTTGGTCTGAATATTGTACGACGCTTAGTTTTTACGAAATCTATTTTTTTTTTAATAACTAAAAATATATATATTTTTTTTAAGTTTAGTTTTTTGTTTTTTTTAATAACTAAAAATATATATATATATTTTTTAAAGTTTAATTTTATTAAATTATATACTATTGTACATCTTTGGTCCAATTTTCATTCAAATATCTCTAACAGTTTAGAATTTATTAGCAATTGAATTTCCAAAGATCTTAGACTAAGGCCTAGGCTTTAGCCCTTCGGGGTCAATTTTCGCCCCTTTAAAGAACCGTAGGAAAATGGTCGAGACATGTTTCTATGATAGAATCTTCCGCTCTTTCGAATGGTTCTGGTCCCGTCTCTCTAAGACTAAAACCTACGGAGCTATCAGCCAAAAATGTTTCTTATGAAGCAAATGCTCTCGTTTGTTGACATTAAAAAGCTAGCAGAATCTTTATTTTTTTGATAGATTACGGAGCCGGAGGCCCCTCATAACACATTCATTTTTCTTTGGAATCCAATAATAATTTCATACTTAAAAATAAGAAAAATTAATAGCAACGAGGAAAAAAGGTTAGGAATCTCATTTTCATTTTACCTTAGGTTTTTTGAGCCGCTCTATCGAGTACTTTTGGTCTGAATATCGTATGACACTTAGTTTTTACGGAATCTATTTTTTTTCGAATAACTACAAAAATATCTCTATTTTTTTTAAATTGTTTAATTTTCTTAAAATATATTCTATTTAACACCTTTATTCCAAATCTCATTAACATAGGTCCCATAGTGACGTCACAATTAGCGATGTAACATAGAAAGTGTCACTTCCGTCTTTCCTTGGGTATCTAATGAACTTTTTATCAGCTCTACTACGTCCATACTCCTTCAAATTGGGACAGGTGGTGAATGCAAACTCCCATTTTAATGGGGTTTGGATTAAAATTACCTGCATATTTTGGTTCTGGGCCATCTATATATGCGATAGAATCCATTTGGGACCGATTCCGGGCACCCACGACCCCCCCTTTCGAGGGTCGGTGTTTGGGCCCAGAATTGGCTCAAATTTGACCTATACTCCTGAATATAGACGGCTATAGAAGAAATACTATTAATCTAAGCTTAACTAGATAAACAGATTCTTATCCAGCATAGATTGGCCTATAAGACAATATATAAAAAAACTGGGGGTGACCACATATTCCCCACGATACAGGGTGTTAAATTGAGGATTTAGGGCCAAAAAACAAAACTGATCACTTAAAGTCGAATAAAATTTCTAATATTTCGATTTATATATTTTTTATTACGAATTCTTATTCTAAGTCCAATTCTGAGAAAAACGATATATTATACGTTACATTTATTAAATAATTTAAGTCCGCTAGAGGGCGCCAAAGTTGGGCGGTTTTGCTCAATGTTTGAACTCGGGCGAAAATTTAGGACGCAATATCTCCAGGAAGTATCCGTAAATACGAACTATACCCAAGAATACAAAGTATAGGTCTATCAATCGCACATCTATATATGGCTATAATTTTATATTAACCCTATTAGAGCCGAGTTGATAGCTCAAAAACCTCAATTTTAGAGACATTCTCAAAATGGCATCCCGAGATTAGACCCCCTTCCTTTGGAGTTTGTGGGGTGCGGACGGCTTTTGAGTATATAATAAACGATAAGCGCCCATCACTCCCATTTGAGAAAATAACTTTATTTTTATTGTAGATTAATAAGTACTAGAGATAATAACATCTAATCGGGTGTGGGTGACAGTATTTCGGAACCACCACAAAAGGATGGACCCCACTTAACTCGGCCCCTAATTAATGCAGGACATTGAAACTTGAACCATTTACCTTAGAATTCTGTTTTTAATATATATATACTAAGTCTAAACGAAATCGAGTTCAAAAATGAATTGCGGATAACCTAACCTTGAGCCACAATCGCAACTAGTATAAAAGTAAGACTACCGAGACCCTAATAAGTTCTATAAATATGGTAAAAATGCGCTGGTCAGTTACAAAGTTATGGTGCTTTAAGTAAATCATGGGTATAAAAACTAAGATAAAATAGACTATTAATCCACGAATAATGAGATAAAACGATTAACTGCGATTTCTGTTTTGAAAAACGTTCATTTCATTAAAATCCAACTGCTAGTTCTAGTTCTATTACCGATAAAATGTCCTAAAACCGTCAAATCTGTTTTCGGCTATTAAGGCGACACCTAGTGGGATAGGGCAGATTTAACTCAAAATATCTATGTTGCTGCAGCTCTACGTACGTGTTCCAAATTTCACGCTAATCGGTCAATAAATAAAAAAGTTATTCGAGTTTTTAAAAAACTGCCATTTTGCTGGTCTTAATAGACCAGGGGTTTGGGAGGGTCAAAATGACGAAGGTCGGCGCACATCATTCATATCTTCAGTCAAGGTACATACCCATTAGTACTACCTAGAAATGGAAAAAAAAATCCAATATATATATATATATATACATAAACGAAAGAGATAGGGGGACAAATGGGCTATAAATGGGGTCGGCCTTCCCCTCCCCCTGGATCCTAAATCGAGGGATATAAGCGGTTTAGGTGTGCTATTACGTGGGGTTCCTGGCCTTCTAATCAATATGTTAATTTCGTGTCGATTCTCCGAAGATTGGGGTCTGAAGATAAAAATTCTCGTTCTGTCTGTGCTCTACCCATTTTTCGAACGATCCTTGACTCTGATGACGGTTCCCGATTGCCTTCGTGCCGAAATTTTAATCGGTGAAAATTTTAAGCTTTTACCTATTGTCGTGGTATGACATTACATTATATCAATACCATATTATATCTATGAGGTAGGGACCAATAACTTGAAAGTGAACCGACAAAAGGGACGGAAAACCACGAGTTTATACGGGCTGAGTAGCGAGAGAGTGCAACGAGGTCAGGTAAATTATGGACAATGGCAAAGCTCAAGGTTATTTAAAGAGGCATGTATAAAAATATAATTTTATTTACACAAAAATAATGAGAGAATTGATGGGTAAAATTACATCAGTAAATGAAAGGGGGAATTGTAGTTATAAAAGAGACTATGAAGTTAGAACTTAAGGTATTACAGGAGGAGACTATTCAAATGGGGGGGGGTAATTAACTCAATTGGGTTACTGAAGGGGTGGGAGGGGGGGCTTATGGATGTCCTCTCCACGTGAGGTGTGGCCGTTCGGAACTTCTGAGCGGGAGATTGGAGTGATGATGGTTCTCCAAAAACAAGGGGGGGGGGGTAACTTCCGGTCCAGGGGAGAGTATTTCGGCTCCCCGAAATGAGGAGGGCTTCGACAGGAGTTGATGGGAGAAGTCGGGAAAATCACTCGGGGGCGATCGTTCAGTGGAATTACCTCCTGGCTGGGGCTAATTCCAAATACATAAAATAATCCAGCTGTCACTTTGCTTTGTTGCTAGCACTTGACTTGGAATCTTCTTGCAGAGGCTATTCTAGTCCGCCAAAGGTGAATCGTGGGGGACGCGGCTCGAAGCTACCGCTTGTGGAAGGAGGGGTTAGGCTTACCAATTTAGGCCTAACCGGGCCTTCTGCAGCGCGTGGAAGTTCCGTCTTCTCAAGAGATTCCACGTGGGGTTCGGGAGATACGGAAGGAAAACCATAGAAAACCCATCGAACCATGGCGCGATATTTACCTTCTGGATTACCTCCCAATTCGAATGACGTTGGTTTTATTAAAATAGGCTGGTAACTTACCGAGATACCCAATTTTCGTGAAAGGCATTTATCCCCCTGGTATCCCTCCAGTTTGGGGAGGGGATTTACCCCACCGTAACGTTTTAAACTAAGATATCTCCGTAACTAACGGTCCAATTTAAGTGAAACAATGGATACTGGAAAGGTATTTAAACTCCCTATAAATGATCATCCCACTATAATTAACAAAAATATAATACCGCGGTTTCTATTCGTGATTAATCGTTTTTTGATTGGGGGATTAACTTGGTTTTTGGCCCGTATCTAGAGAACTATTAAGCATAGAGGAACCGGACCTACATTTTTGGAAAGGTAATCCTATTCCCAATTGGAATAACTTCATAAAATGGCATAAATATTATAAATAGCCGGTCCAATAGCCGATTATATAGGGTCGGGTTACGGGTTCGGACTAAAAAATCCACTTTGGAGGCTTAACCTCGGGAAAGTGCCGACTATACGGAAAAAACTAAGCACTTTTCATATTGCCGGCACTGAAAACCACTAAATATTTTATACTCGAGTGATAATGACCGGTAACTTTTTGAGCTAAGGACCCCCAAAGAGGGCCAAAATTCGATTTTGACCTAAATTTCCAAGTTTAAGCCTTATTATCTCGTGGGAGTAGGAGATAAGTACGTCAGACGTAATATTTCCCGTAGAGGACCGCGAGACCTTTCCATAAGTATATTAATCCCCCACCCTCCATTCGCGCAGACACCCATTAAGCGTTCCAAAGAATTCCGACTCAAACCCATTTGAGTCGGAAAAATAGAAATAATTAATATATGGACAATTCGACTCCGGAATAGGATCCGGGGTAGTAACAAAAGAGGGAATCTAAAATTTCAGCCATATAAGTTAATTAGGAACAAACTTAGAGCCCTAAAACCATCTTTGGCCAAAATCCACTAGCCAAGTAGAGAAAACTAAGGAAAACGTAGGATAACTCGGCAACTAGAAGAGATAGGATGCTCAAATTATGAAGAACGATACTAGGATACGTTAGGAAATGAAGCAATAAATTTGGTGGCCGTAAACCTTCTAAAAGTGTACTTTAGGGAGGTTCAACGGAGGGAGGTCCGATGGAAAAAACCCCCCACAATTTTTGAAACGTTTGGACGCGATTTACGTAAAAACTATCGCGCGTAGCTAATTTACATATAGAAGTCGTGGGACGTATAATAGGGAGTACTACGCGTATACGTCATGAATTTAGAGTAAATCCAAAATGGCGGATGTAAATTGAAAAGACCCTTAAAATAGCCATTTTTGACGTATTTCTGGAGGATTGCGGCCGGAATATCCACTAAAGCGTCTCGGAGTATAGAATAGAAGTTATAGAGGACCCACCCAGCTACTGTATGCCGTTTAGTCCATCACTCTACGCCAGTTATATTTAGAGCTAGAGCGATCGGATGGTGCCGGATTTCGGCCGAAAAGTAATTTGTTAAAAGTCTATGGGGAAAATTCGAGTTTTGGGAGTTTAGGGTTTTGGGGGGGCTAGATAAATTTAAGAGGACCGCCTAAACGCGAATCGTTGTAAATTGTAAAAATATACTAATTTATGTAGCCACAGGGGCCGCCCCCCCTTTTTCGAATTTGTCAAGCCCTATGGGAAAAAATACATTTTTTCCGAATTCCGAGATTCCAAGTACGGAAATCGATAGAGGAGGTCCAGACTTAACCGGAATTATATATATATATATATATATATATATATATATATATATATATATATATATATATATATATATATATATATATATATATATATATATATATATATATGTATATATACATATCGCGTAGAAGATCGAACCCCTCAATAGGATCGAGGCCAAAGCTTAGGGAAATAGCTATTTTACGGTGTCCCAAAAGTCACTGTGCATCTACCCCTGAAAGGAGGGGGGGGCGAATGTTTTTAAAAAAATTCTAAGTACATGCGTCGATAGTTGGGATCCCCCCGAGCCCCCATCCCTGTTTTCCGAAATTAACGTCCGACCAACGGGGGGCTAGTTAGGTATCTAATAGAGATAGCCGAAAAATAACCTCGGATTTGGCCTCAGGGGGTATTATTACCCTTCTACACCGATTTTGGGAAGATCCGACGATAAAAAGGTAAAAAGGGGCGGCGGCCCCCGAACTTTTTTTTCTGAGTCGAGAAGAATTCCGCGTAGGGGGAGCCGCTAGGAAACCGAGTTTACTCAAATTTTGAGTACATTCGGACTCAATCCTGTCTCTCTCTGATACGACTGGTGCGGAACATTGCACCAGTTTACGGCCCTGTAACGTCGCCTGTTACGAAAGGCATAATGCTCGACGGAGGAGGAGAGGAACAGGTGCTTGAAGATGTTAATCGGTTATGTCGAATTACACGGGACAGAAGGACGTAATGAGATAACTTCAAGGCGGTGGATTTATGTCTGAGACTCTCATCTCTCTCTCTCACAAGAATTTTTATAATTATTTATATGCTCATTGCAAGTGAGTGTGGTTATAAAAAATATTGAACATAGTAGGAGGTGTTTTATAATAATGGTCCAGTTATATTTGATTTAGTCACTAAGTTTCTTTTAGATTTGCATAATTGAGCCAGTGATTATATCGAGTTAGATGTTTTTTTATAATAACTATCCAGTTAACTTTATTATAGGGTTAATGGGGCGGAAATTTCTTAAAACTGAGCCAATGTGAATACATTTTGAAGATTTAGGGTACTCCTACCTTATTATTAACCGATAGTGTATAATTCAAGCTTATTGGAGGTGGAACCAGACAGGGTTAACGTAAGAGTCTGCCTTTTGCAAAAAAAAAGAAAGAAAACACTGAAACCACAGGAAATTAGTCGGCAGTATTAAAGAATTTTGCGAATTAAGAGGGAAGATTGCTTGTTGGTGCCATAGGTGTTTACCGAAGCAGAGCAGAGAGGCTGGGTCAGCAAAAGAGAGGTTGGGGAAATCAAACTCCACTGGTAGCTTCGGAAGATAATGTACATTTGTGTGAATTTCTGAGTTCTTATTTCATACCTATCTTGTAATCTTTTAATTATTATTATTATTATTATTATTATTATTATTATTATTATTATTATTATTATTATTATCATTAATATTATCATCATCATTATTGTTATTATTATTATTATTATATAGTACAGTTGGAGTTTGATTATTTGTAAGGATGTAATCCTAACAAAACGTGTATGCAATGCAAGGTTAAAGACCGTACGCCAGTGAGACATGTATCTGGGGAGTGAGTAGTTGACTGCTCATGGATAAGCTCGCGCAGAATGTGACACATTACTAGGGCAAAGCATTTTTTACTGTAGTGGCCGAGTAAGTTTGTAATATGGCGGGAGGTGCAGTCTGAAAATGCTGGGAAAATCTGTCAGCAGTTGGAGTAGATATTCCGGGAAAGAGGACTCCTCATGATGTTTTAGCTGACAATAGCAGAGCCTTTATATCTGCCCAGCTTGTTGATGTCTTCAGGGAGTGGAATGTGACCTAGAGGTTTCGAGCAGCCTACCTGCCATCGAGAAATGGGATTGCTGAGCTAATGCATTGTACCATAAATAGCAAAGCGGCAAGGTCAGGGAAGAGCCCATTGCAGATGGTGTTTTGGTGCAACATGGGTACGAACAAAAATGTAAATGGAGAGATCGCACCTGCTTCTATGCTATTCAGATATCAGTGGAAACATCCAGCATTCATTCGGGAGGTGCAGCGAGCTGAGTTTTAGATTGAGTTCACAGTGGTATACGCTGTGACGGTAAAATAAAGTGGATGGGGCGAGCCTCCTTCAAAAGGTCGTATAGTACACAGGTCTGTTTGCAAGAATTAGTCCCGCGCACAAGGGAAAGGCGCTAGTGACCTCGCTCGTCCCGGGACCGGGATAGGTAACGTGCGCGAAGATCGCCCAGACTGGGACATTCAACAAGAACACAGTCTTCGCAATAAGGCGCAGGTGAGCGTTCCATCAAATGGCGGTGGGTCAGATTCGGAGACGACATAAAGCAACGTAAAGCCGTCGCGGCATTTGGGTGATAGGTCCATGGGAGCATTCGCTGCGCAATGGCACGCAACTTTAAGTTTCCCTAAGTCATCTCTCCTCTTCTTTGACAAGCAGCCTGGAGAGCTGCCCGTATTCATGCCATGTAATCGGTGTGAGAAAGATCAAAACGCTGGTCTGGTTGCCCATGGTAGATCTTGCCACGCGGGGCTAGGTAACCTCCGGGGCCATGTCTATCTAAGAGGCGGTGGAGGGTCCATGTGGCCATCTTCCAAGTCATCACGCATCCCATTCAACATTCCCTTTGTTCTTGTCTCTGGCTGGTGAACTGACATCCATCGTGGAAGAGAGGGGGTCATGCACGCTGATTCCCGACAAACTGTAGATTCAGCACTGTAAAGGCTCGGACCGGTGGGCCCTGCTATCTCATGCCCCCTCCCCCTTATGGTGGTTGACTGCCTGCCTGCTTGCTCTCTCGGCAGTCCCCTGTAATAGTAGGAGGGACTGCCGCTAGTAGGTAGATAGAGTGACACGAGGACTCCTCCATAAAAGGGGGTGAGGAGGAATCCACCGCACCCGTAGGGCTAGGAGAGGACAAGCCTCCTCTTCGGTATAAGAAGGTAGGCCCGAGAGCGGCTCCAGGGATGGCAAAGGGCAAGTCTCTTTGCAGCCTCAGATGGTGAGAGGGGGCCCCTCCATCTGCTTAAGGGGTGTCTCGTGCTACCCCTTCCTCGCTGACACCTAGGGAAGGTGAAGAGATGGTTGGTGGCGGATCCCATTCTGCAGTCCCAATCTTGCCTCCTATTGTCACCATATTATCAGAATAAATAAAAAAAGGGCACCTGGAAAGGTTAAGAGAAAAGTCTTCAGAGGATAAAAATTCCAGAATGTCATCATGTATACACAATCAGTCTTGGGAGCCACCTTATTTGTGTACTGGAGGAAGGTGGACAGGGCCGATGGCCCAGCACACCCCGTACATAATATTTGCCCTAGCCAGCGAGCTTTCAGCCCTAGCAGATGACAGGGAGCCCCCGATATACCCTATGAAGGGGACAAAAGTGCGTCTGGCAGCCAGAGCCTCTGTGGATTGAGAGGCAAGTTTGGAAAGGGGTAGGAGGGTATGTAATAAAGATAAGTAGAGATAGGGAGATATGCAATAAAAATAAGAGATTGGTGGATATTCAATAAAGAGAAGTAGAGAGAGGCAGGACCACTAACGAGTAAGGTGGGTGATCCACTATTATTATCATACCCTGGTACTAGCTGACCACAAGATAGCCTGCAGGCTACCAAGGCCCTATGGCTACTGGACCGAAATCTGCCCAGGTAGAAATATGGAGTGCGGGGGGCTCTTTTATAACTTTATTTATTTATCCATATTATTATTGCTATACTTGATTTATTGTATCTATTTACTTCTTCTTGACTGATATTCCTTTTTTCTTTAACTTGCCCCTTCAAACCTTTGTCTTCCAATTATCTTGACTTAAGTATATTCTTCTTGGCTGGGTTGGTTTTTGATCTTCGTATCCTTCCTTTCTTGATGCATCTTCATTTTATTGCATTTATCTTGAGTTGATATCTTGGTCCTTTTAGATGAGTTGGTCCTTAAAGCGTTTTCTTCCGTTTTCCTTGACTTCCGTTTTCTTCTTGATGTTTTTTTCTTCATAAAAGGTTTTTGGACTTTTGAGTTTCGAATGCGGTACCGTTAGATCTAAACGCCAATACTCTAGCTATCACGCCACGCTTAGTCCGTTTTGAGTTGGTAATTTAACCGGCTATTTATATTATCGAGTTGAAAGGAATTTTTCTCTGATACATTTTCGCACCCCTACAGAAACCCCCCTCCTAGTACAAAGTGGGGGTAGAAAATTTTGAGTGGATAACCCTAATGATAATAATAAATAATAAAATGATCAACAATAATTTACTCATAATGATAATAAACAAGGTCTGCTGACCAAAAGACGCGTGGTCTCATTATTCTGTTTAATGACCTTACGAGCTTCAAAACTTTCCATAATTCCCAGACTAACCTTGGGAGGACCTTTGCAATAATATCATTCGAAAGTGAATGTAAAACAAAATTAGGGTTTCAAATTTTGTTAGAAGTGGCGGACAGCGAGATATATTCCGAGGAGTTCTCGAGAGAACGTTGAATATCTCTTTTGAGGGTTTGTAAGAGCGCGAAAGAAGAAAGCAAAAGGTTGCCATTGGTCACCAACTTTCTACTGCAAGGTTGCACCTACGTGGGTTGAGGATGCATCTGAAGCGACGCTGATGGGAACTCCTGGAGAAGGATGAGGCAATTTTACAGCGCGGGCAATAGCCTCTTTGGTGCGAGAGAATGAATCCCACGCCTCAGCAGACCATTCAAGAGGAGAGTTCTTTTTGGTCTTGGTGAGTATAGAGTTGAGAGTTTGCATGGCCTGGGCACATTTAGGGATGAATCTGTGGTAGAAATTGACCATGCCACAGAAACTACTGAGTTGTTTGCGTGATGTAGGACGAGAAAAGTTTCGCATCGCGGTAACTTTATCTTCGAGAGGGCTTTTCCTTGCACTCGAGACATGGTGCCCCAAGAATGAGATTTGCGGGACACCAAAGAGGCACTTGTCGATGTTTAGTACGCTACCGTAATCCTGAAGACGAGAAAAAACTTGGCGAAGGTGAGAAAGGTGTTCCTCCAGCGAGGAAGATGATATTAGGAGGTCATCGATGTAGCAAAATACAAACGGAAGACCCCTAAGGACTTGATCCATAAAGCGCTGGAAAGTTTGACCAGAGTTACGCAATCCATATGGCATCTTGACCATTTCAAAAGCACCAAACGGAGTGGTGATGTTAGACTTTGCGACATCATCTGGGTAAATAGGGATCTGGTTGAAAGCACGAACCAGATCCAAGCGAGAAAAAATCGTACAGCCATGGAGAGAAGAGGTAAAATCGGCTAAGTACGGCAAGGAATAACGATCAGGAATTGTTACAGCGTTAAGAGCTATGTAATCCCCAACTGTTCTGAATTCCCCCGGCGTGGATTTGGGCACAATGTGAAGAGGAGAGGCCCACGGAGAAGAGGAAGGCCTACAAATGCCTGAATCAATCATGAATTGGAATTCATCACGCATAATAGAGAGTTTATGAGGTGCTAGACGGCCTGGCCGTGAGAATACAGGACCTCCTGTTGTCTCGATCCGATGCACCACACTATGTTTAATGGGCCTGTCCTTCGAAGGTGGAAGTTTGAGCTCAGGAAACTCCTGAAGAAGGCGCTGAAACGGTGGCTCGGTGGACGGGAGACAAATAGAGAGGAGGGAACTGTGAGAAGGTGAGCGCGAACTGAGACGGTGAGGAGAGTTTTGCGGTCGACAAGCTTGCGTTGTCGAGAATCGACCAAGAGGTCGTGAGCTGAAAGAAAGTCGAGGCCCAATATTGGACAATCTACCTCGGCCATGATGAAAGTCCATCGAAAAATCTGACGGAGACCAAGTGAAACTTGAAGGTTACGCCTTCCATAGGTCCTAATATTGGTCGAATTGGCTGCCTTCAGAACTAAATCTGAAGGGGCAGAAGCTTTGTCGGCCTTAGAAATTGTTATGACACTGCATTCAGCACCAGTGTCCACCAGGAATGAAAATTTAGAAAGTGGGTCAAAAATACGAAATGGACGAGCTACTTGAGGAAATGAGGTGTAGGCAAGGAATGTAGACCCTTTTGTCCCATGCCTTTCTAGTTTAAAGTTTGTGATTGAGAAACTGGAGTGAGAGGACTGCCAGAATTTGAAGTTTGAGGATTTGGAGAAAGTGGTTGAGTTGGGTGAAGTGAGAAAACTGGAGGGTTGAGATTTGAAGAAGGTACTGGGTCCAAACATGTGCACGGTTGCAAGCATTTTAGAGCTTGTGCACCATATTTGTTGTGGTACCAGCACCATTGAGTTGGATGAGAGGAAAAGGAAACGTTATGCGTCGGGAAACTACTTGGTGCAGTATGTGAAGAAGCATAACTGTGGCTACAAGGCTGTGTACAGTCTACAGCGTTGTGTCCATACCTCTGATGATACCAGCATAGGCCCTGATGGTGTGGAAGATGGTGAGAATAGTTGGAAGAATAAGGTTGCTAATTTTGCTGTCTCTCACCTCTTGAATCGGGATGCTCTCGTTGGTTTCTTTTTCGTGAACCAGAGCGGGACCTGCCCCTTCGATCACCAAAACCGTGTCCGTGCTCGCTCTGTGGTTCACGCTGCAGCTTTAACCGCTGGATGTCGGCTTCCATCCTCCGTATTGAAGCCTCAAGGTCTCTCGATAAAGAAGGTGGAACCCTTGAACACTCTGCCCGTTCGTCAGAGGAGTTCGCCGTGCCTCGAACCTGCGAAGTTCAAGCATTGTTAAATGGGCCGTGAGTTTGGCCGTTGCCCCAATTCACATAAGGACTTTTATACAATTAATCTGCGGCTGCAGCAACCTCATCAATGCTCGTGGGGTTCGAGCTTAGGATTAGTGGCCTAATTCCTTCGGGCACTCCTCTCATGAAAATTTCTGTGAGGAGAGGGCTAAAAAGTTCGATTTGAGCACCTTTTACCCTGATAAGGTCCTTCAGATGAGATAAAAGGAAATAGGACTCTTATCTCCCATTTCCTGAGTATTCAGGAGCTCTCTCAGGTCATCTATTTGGGACCTACCATATGTATTGAGAAAAGCCTCATTCAGGCGGTCTAAAACACCAGCCTGTTCCCCGTTAATTAGCACTTCCCTGAACTGAATAAAGGTACTTATGGGCAAACGCTGGATTATTGCTGCCACTTTCTCCTCTTCAGTGATGTTCTGTGGTTTAAGGAGGAGGGATGAGACTTCCAACTATGCAATTGTGTTTGCAGGATCATACACGGGAAGAGAGAGGTACGCATGTGGTTATCTATGCGCGGACTGTGGGTTCGATGCAGACGGTTGGTCATGATGAGGTTTGGCGCTAACTGATGTCCTTAGTTGGTTTGTTTGGTCCATCATAGTCACTGTTTTATGTATACTTGTGCTAGTTGAATGAAGGTGCTGACGTGAGAAGTAGCTGTCGCTGTGTGCACGTGTGTGTGTGTGTAAATTAGTCACGAGCACAGAAATATGAAGAAATGAAAAATAATTGAGAAATAAAGGAAATTGTCCACTCGTTGAATATAGGGGATAATATTAAATTAAAATGACGTGAATTATGATAATTGGAAGAATGATGTTAAAGATAACACGCGATATAAAAAAATGAACACGTGAATCAAAAATGTTCAAGCGAAGCTTTGGGACGAATTGACGCGTGGAGTAAAGAATTATTTTAACGTTTAAACTTATTTATTGATTGACGGGAGATTACTAAACTTTGGGCACCACTTTATAGTATATGGTTATGCATGTGATTTATCTTCTGTTAATAAATCAGCCAAAATAGCGTTTTGAAAACCATAACCATAAATTTGTTTGATCGAAGTTGTAGGCGGATAGTTTTTAGGCCTAAGCTGACAGCGAACTAAATTTTGGAATAATGAACTGGGCTTTAAGAAAGACAATTACACAAAAATAAATATATTCATAGAATCAAAGAATGTATAATGATATAAGTAGATTAGGTATACAATGTAAGATATTTTAACTTATGATTTACAGTAACAAGATGCGAAGAGAATTGAAGTACGTGAATGCAATATGAAATAATATGGTGGAATAATATGGTGAAATAATAATATAGTAACTATGATGGACTGTGAATTAGGGGCTGCAATGAGAAGTAAATATAATTAGGACCTACTCTCGTATGGTCGTTTACAAAGAATGTGAAAGTGGAATTAACTAAGTATGATTTGTTTGGAGGTAAATGACTAATTGTAGAAGAAATGATTACCGACCTTTATACGAAGAAAGCTGCGAGTCGACTGGGGCAGATAATGTGCTATTTGGTCGAGGTAAAGCGTGTGTTTGTTTGTTTGTGTGTGTAATTTTAAGAGATGTTGTTTGGAACAGTATTAAGTTAAATGAACTGACAAGTAAAATAAATGAATTAATTAATTATTAAGATGTACAAAAAATGATTTAATTTACAAAAGTTGAAGTAAATTAATTGAAAGATTAAATTGACAAAGTTAAGTAAAATAATTGAACGATTGAATTGACAAAGTTAAAGGATTGCATAATATGAATTTTACATAATAATTGATATATATATATATATATATATATATATATATATATATATATATATATATATATATATATAATTTCCCAGGAAGTTTTTATTATAGGAATGCTCAAAGGCATTTCTATATGGATGAATGTTGGGGGGAATGTTTGTTGGAGGGAAAAGTATTGGAGTTTTTCCGCGTTATTACAAGTGTCGGGGAACCGAGGTATGATGTGGTGAAGGAGAGATTGATTGGGCAGGTCAAACGAATGAAAGAGTGTGTGAAGTAATAAAAAGTGAATGAATTTGAGAAGGCTGGAATGGGGAAGAGTGAAAGTGTTAACATGTATGCACATAGGCTTGAGAGTATGGCGAGAAAGAAGTATGGTGATGATGATGTAAATAAATGTAAACCACTGATGAGGAAGTTTCTAGACACGATCCCGCGAAAGGTGAGTGGATGGCTGAGTGGAAAAAGAAAGGCGAGAATGAGACTGACAGGTGAACGGTCGAGGTGGGAGGATGTGTTGGAGCTGTTAGAAGATGGACGATTTGATGATGAAAGCGATCTAGAAGAGGATGGATGGTACAGTGTGAATGTTGGAGGTAAGAAGCCCAGGAGCTTTCCTCCACCCACGCAGTTTGTCAGCTACAGGGATGCCCTGAAGGCTGCGCTGGAGTGTTGTCGAGCTTCTTGGGCCGGCAGAATGGATGGGTAAATGGAGGGTGGTCGAATGGAAGGGGACAGATGAATGTCAAACGTGGGAATGTGTATATGAGAGAGAAGCCAAGGTATGTCCCAGCAAATGATAGACTGAATGGTGTGAGAAAGATTGTGGAATGTCTTAGGTGTAGAAGGAAGGGTCATATGTTGGCAGAATGTAGGTGGACGTCTGGTGCATGTTTTGGGTGTGGTAAGAAGGGGCATATGGTAAAGGATTGCCAGGAAAGTGTGAATGAATGCTTCGAGTGTAAAGAAAGAGGCCATTTGAAGAAAGATTGTCCGAAGTTGAATGGTGGAGTGACTGCTAGAGGGGGTATGAATTATGCTTGTGGTAACTGTGGAAAGGCTAGTCATTATGCGAGAATGTGCCATAATCAGAGAAATGTATGTAGCTATTGTGCAATGGAAGGAAATTCAAGTGAAAAGTGTTGGATAAGATTGAGAGCACAAGGTGCGAATGGAAAGACTGAGTCGGGAAACTGAATCGTGAGAGGGTACCTGGTGAAGTATACTTTGGAGGTGTGAGTGTGAAAGATGTGTTGGTAGGTCTGTCTAGTGTGAAAGTGCTGTCTGGTAGGAAGTATGAGTGTGTGAGTGTAGAGATTGAAGTGAATGGGATTGAGTGTTTGGTTTTGATAGATTCTGGGTGCAAGGCGAACTTGGTGTATAAAGATGTGTATATCAAGGTGAGCGAGAAAGCCCTCCTGTCTGAGTGTAAGGGTAGTTTGGTAGGTATTGGTAGTAGGAGAGTGCCTGTGATTGGAATGATAAGGTCAGCTGTTCGAATGCATGGTATGTTGATAAATGAATGTGAATTCTCTGTGATTGATAAGGTGAGTAGTGAGTATGGTATGATTTTAGGGTATGATTTTAAGAACATGAATCGTATGGTTGTGCATCCTGCGAGTGGTCAGTTTGAGAGAAAGATTGGCAAAAATGGGCTGTATAAGTTGTATGTAGGAAAAGATGGTAGTGTTTTGAGGAGTGTGTTTACTGGTATTGAGGTGACTGCTATGGAGAGTGTAAGGCTTGTGAAGGGTGAAAGGGTGTCTGTTAGAGTGAGTTGGAGTAAAGATGTTAGTTTGAATGTGGGTGAGAACACTGTTATATTGGATGGAAAGGATGCGTGTTATAAGGTAGGGCGTGTTGCTTGTGTGTTTGATGGCTTGATGAGAATGAATGATCCGTTTTTATGTGTGCAGGCGGACCCCAGTGTGAAAGGACAGGTGAGGGGATTCCAAGTCGGAGATGTACTGGGTCACCTCTCCACTGTCAATGAGGTAGGTATGGATGATAGTACGGATGTCAGGGTGAATGTTGCAAATGAAAAGAGGTGTGAATGGACGTATAATGAAGTGAAGAGCATGGTGGAATTGGATGGATGTTTGACCGAGTATGAAAGGGAGGATGTGTATCGAATGATATTTGAACGAAAGGGAGCCCTCAGTAAGGGTGATCTGGATTTCGGAGTTGCAAAACTCCCGGAATCCAAGATTATCCTGAAGGAGGACGCCCCAATCTATCAGCGGCCGAGGCATTTCCTACGTCCGGTTGCTGATGAGATTGAGGAGCAGTGTTTAGATTTAGAGCATTTGGGGGTGATTGGAGAAACCGAGAGTGCTTGGAATAGTCCAATTGTGCCTGTACGTAAGCCGGATGGAAGATTGCGTCTGTGTGTGGATTATCGAAAGGTGAATGAAAGGACTGTGAAAGAAAGGTTTCCGATGTGTGTGGTAACTGAGTGTGTGTATAGTATGCATGGGCTGGAGTGGTTTACGAAGCTGGATCTGGTACGGGGGTATTACCAGATGCCCATTGCTGAGGAGAGCCGGCCGGTAACTGCCTTCTCTTCCACAAAGAGGCATTATCAGTTCTGGAACCTCAGCTTTGTGTTGGCTAATGCTCCTGTAGTCTTCCACCGGGCAATGAATGTTGTGTTGAGTAAGTTTGCAAGTAAGAATTTGATTGCTTTTATAGATGATATTTTGATTATGACTGAGACTTTTGAAGAGCATATGATACTGGTGAATGGTGTGTTGAGAACGTTGGAGAGTGTTGGTGTGAAGGTGAAAGTAGCGAAGTGTTAATGGTTTGCAAAAGAAGTGGAATTTCTTGGACATATGGTGAGTGAGAATGGGTTACGAGAGTCGCCGAAGTATGTTGAGAAGGTCCGAATGTTTCCGAAACCGGTGACTGTAAAGCAACTGAAGTCGTTTTTAGGTTTGATTGAGTTTCAGCGAAAGTTTATACGTGATTGTTTTGGTGTGAGTAAGCCTCAAGTGGATGGGCAAGAAAGGTACTACGGTTGTCAGGTGGAATGATAAAATGAATGAGGCATATGATAAACTGAAAGCGGCAGCGGCTGAAGATGTTGAATTGGCGTACCCGGATTATAGTTTGAATGCTAAAATGCTTGAATTGTATACAGATGCGAGTGGGTATTGTATGGGAGGTTTTCTCATGCAAGAGCAGCGTTTGAATGGAGAGAATGTCAGGCGAATAATTGGGTATGTATCCAAGGCTATGAATTTTGCTGAACGAAAGTATTCGACTGTGGAGCGAGAGTTGGCTGTGATAAGGTATTGTTTGAAAGTGTTGCATCCGCTTTTGTATGGTGTGAGGTTTGTGATTAAGACTGACCACCAACCTCTTGTGTATCTGCAGCGTATGAAGTGGGCTGATAGTAGGATTGCGAGGACTTTGGAAGATTTGAGTGACTTTGACTATGTGATTGAGTACGTGCCAGGTGAACGAAATGGAGTGGCTGATTTGATGTCAAGGTATCCTGGTACGAATGATGAAAATGTTGGTGGAGTGAGTGATCCTGAATATTTGCTGAAAGGGATTATGAATGGGAAGGAGAGTAAGGGTGGTGGTGATTCCCTGTTTGAGAGTGTATGGAATGGTTTGCAAGATTTGAAGAGTGATGGAGTAGATGTGAGAGTGCCCGATAGTGTAGATGACTTAAGGAAGGAGGTAATGAGTGAAGTATGAAGGAAGTCTGAAAGTATTGGCATGGCGAGGGTGCGGAACTTTATGAAAGAATTGAGAGCGATGTGTATGCAAGGGGTCCCGCCGTTTCAAGAAGTGTTGATTGTAGTGAGTCGTTTGTATGGAGTGATTGTTTATGTGCACTTTGGTGGTGATAGGCCGATTGTGTACAAAGATGAGAAGATGAAGGATTTGAATGCTAATATGGTACATCTGCAGTGTTTGAGCGGTGTGCACTACAATTGGGTGATTGAAAAGTGTTCATATATGAGAGAGAAGAATGATTGTCTAGATAAAGATGAGTGTGTGGTGAGTGATGATATGGGAGTTGATGATCGTGTGGATGTCAGTGCTGATGTTGGTGTGCTTGTTCCTTCTGTATATTGCGAACATGGTGGACCTGATATGATGGAAGCAAGAGTGAAAGGTTGTTCTGTGGTTTGAATGATACTGGAGCGCAAGTGTCTTTAGTGAATGAGAGGATTCTGAGTAAGTATGATGAGTTTAGATGTTGCGAGCATAAGCCTGTGAAGTTACGGATAAGTGGATTAGGGCACAAGTGGTACCGTGAAGAGTGATTCAAAAGGTATTGCGTGTGACTGTGGTCGAATGGCTTAAGGAAGGAAGAGTGTGGGGGAGCGGTGTGTGTGTGTGTGTCTGTAGGGCCATTCTCCCACCCCCCTTTACATATATCTTTCCTTACCCCTGTGTGAGTGCGTAGGTAGACAATTTTGATTAATACGAATAATAACCGATTGTACTTTGTTTAAAATAATCATTTATCAAAAGATATATTTTGTTGAAATAGTTTATAAATATAAGAGTGAATATTTAGGAATTATAAAAGTTATAAACGGGAATTTGTCGTGCGCACTTGGATGTTCACTTAGAGAGTGGAAGCTTTTACGCACTGCGAGAGGAGTTCTTGAGGCAAGTTCTCCGCCCAGCCCTGAGACGGAGGGCTTCCTTACCTCGCTTGCCACCTGCAATGCCCACCTGCATTGGCTGAAGAGCCTGCCCCTTATTTTATATTGGCCTACTACCACCACCCCAGCGCACAAGTGATAGTCCCGTGCCCCTTTTCGTTCGGTTGTTTTTTTTATCGTTTTGTTGCGTGGACCTTGTTTGGGTTTGTACCGATTGTCCTCTGCGCTCGTCATATTTTATTTTGTTTTTGGTTGGGAGAATTTCAATTTGTATAGGCTATTTATTTTGGGTGCACACCTGTATTTATTTTTCTTGTAAATATAAATTGTAATTATATTTGTAATTATTATTGTTGTTTTTTTTTGTAAAGTAAAGGACTGTATATCAAATCGTATCAATTCTTCCCCGGGGTTCTCAAGGTTCATAAATTCTATGATAAGGTTGGAACGCGGGGTTAGTGTTGCTTTCGGCCCACTACAGTGTGATCGTAGTTTCCTCTAAAGGTAAAGGAAATTTAGAGCTGGATATCAACTTCTTTATTTGACGGGAGTGTGGATTTGCTTGAAGTAATGTACAGAAAATAACTGCCTTCTTTAGTGTACTCAATTTTAGAAGGTATTTAGATAGTAGTAGATGATAGTGGGTGAAAATTAAAAGAGGGAGGGATATTTTGCCCTAGTAGGGAGGGCATCGCTTTACGTTGACATTCGATTTTGCCTTTTTTCTGTTTATCTTTGATTAGTATTTTTCACTGTGTTTATGTGTCTTTATTTTATTATTAGCATGTTCTTCTTATTGTTTGCGTTCAAAAAGTTTTGGTTTATTTATTTTTGTTGTTATTGCTGAGCTTTCAAGCCTTTAACAATTTACCTCGTGTTGTCGTTTAGTGTGTTACCTTTTTATCTTCGCGTTTGTTCTGGGTTGTAATATTTATTGTGTTGGTTTTTGGTGTTTCGGTTATGTTAACCCTTTCGCTGCTAATCGGCCATATATGGATAGAATCTAAAATAACGGTTAACGGCGAATCGGCCATATATGGATTTGACATAGTATTTCTTTCCTATTGCCTGTAGGTTTGAGTTCTTTTGTAAGTAGTTTCCTCTGCCACTCTTCTATCAGTTGTCATGTTTGAAATATTTCAATTGCAAATCATGACCTCTCAGAATGTCGAGTAGAAAAGTTCAGCAATTTTGCACACCAAATTTAAAGGGCCAACTAGGCGATGAGTCGAGTGACTTCCTCGAAAATGTAGACTCAGATAACTGAAGCAGTATATCTAGCGATGATTGCTGGCCCAGTGAATCATTATCTGAATTTGACAGTGATAATATAGAAGTTTTAGACGAAGAAAATAGTGAAAATAATTACACTACAGACGAAAATGAAAAGTCCAACCCTCGGCCACCTAAACGAACACGGCGTGCCACAACTTGGCCTTGGGCATCTGGCTCGAATTTCGTGCCCTCACTGCCTGCGTTTGAATCTTCACAATCAGGTCTGACTTCTTCATGCTTCATTACACAAAATTCAAAAGAAATATATTATTTTGAACAGTTTATCGATGATGATGTGATCAATATAATTGTCACACAATCAAATGCATACTATCAATTTTTGAAGCAAAGAAATTGTTACAAACCGAATAGCCGCCTTTCCACCTTGAAGGAACCGGACGCCGATGAAATTCGCTTTTTTTTTACTATTTGGCTTCTCATGAGTCACAGTTAAAAAAATCGACTAAATGATTACTGGTCAAGTAATGAACTTCACGAACAGAAGATATTTGGAAAACTCATGTCAAGAGATCGCTTTCTGCAAATATTGAGGCTTTTACATTTTAGCGATAATACAATTTAAAGAGCTTAGAAAAAATGAAGCCTGTCTTGGATCTCATTAGACAGAAATTTAAATCAAAGCTGATTCCTTTCAAAGACCTTTGTATAGATGAAAGTCTACTCCTTTGGCGAGGAAGACTCCATTACAGACAATACAATCCAAATAAAAGACATAAATTCGGTGTAAAAACGTTTGTGTTGTGCGATTGTAAGACTGGTTACGTAATATATTTGATCATTTATACTGGAACCGGTACAGAAATTACTATCGACAATGAAGTAGGTGTGACGGGCTCAGTTGTGATGACACTGCTTGAATCCTATTTGAATAAGGGCCATGTTCTTTTTGTTGACAATTGATACACAAGCCTGATCTCTTTGCAAAATGAAGAGAAAATATGACTGGTGCTTGTGGAGCAGTTCATTCCAATAGAAAGCAGATGCCTAAATTTGAAAGTTTGAAGAAGGGAGATGTTGAATCGATGCAATGCAACAATATATTATGCGTAAAATTGTATGATAAACGAAATGTACAGTTGCTTACAAGTGTGCACGATGATCAAATGTGTGACAGCGGGAAAAGGGATAGAGATGGTAGCATTATTTTGAAACCTAAATGTGTGATTGAGTCAACAAAAAAATGCGAATGGTTGATAAGAGTGTATAGCAATGCCCTCTGGGCATTCCTATGATAAAATCCTCCTGGGAAACTTATATATATATATATATATATATATATATATATATATATATATATATATATATATATATATATATATATATATATATATATATATATTATGTATAAAATTCAAACCATTCAATTATTTTATCTAACTTTTGTCAATTAAATCATTCATGTAATTTATGTAGAACTTAATAATTCATTCAATTATTTTACTTAACTATTGTCAATTAAATCATTCATGCAATTTATGTACAACTTAATAATTCATTCATTTATTTTACCTAACTTTTGTCAATTCAATCATTCACTTATTTTATGCATAACTTTTTGCAATTCATTTATTTTATGTTACCTTTAATAATTCAATCATCCCGTAACGAGAAACTGATTTCATTTAACGCACTGGTTCAAACAACATCTCTTAGGATTTCACGCACATGCAAACACACGCATTTCACCACTTGTGAAATAACGCGAATTGACTCTCTCTTATTTGTGTTCGCGTCATCATCCATTCGTACTCGACTTTGCTTCGAATCAAGGTCAGTTATAAATCCTCTCATACTTATTCTCTGCAAACTGCCATACGAGAGTAGGTCCTAATTCTCGTTACTTCTCTCATTGCAGATTCCAATTCACAGTCCATCATAGTCACTTTACATCATAGTCACTTTACATCATAGTCACTTTACATCTTAGTTACTTTACATACCTTACATTCATTCTACTTTTCATTACTTTCATACATTGCATTACGTTGTATTCCTTAGCAATTCTCAATTTAATTATATCCTTCATCCATATAATTGCAATAACCACTCACTAGTTATTCCCTAATTCAATTCTCTCATTGTGCATTCGTTGATTTTGTAAATATATTTATTTTTTTTATTTTCTGTTTTTCTTACAGACGTAGTTCAGAAGGTTTCTAAATTATTTCACGTCAGTCGTTAGGCCTAAATATTAGCAGATGACTATTCCATCAAAATTCAACAAATTTATGGTAATGGTTTTCTAATTGGCTATCTAGGCTGATTTATTAACTAAAAACAATCCCACTAATAACCAAATACCATAAGTGATATGCCGATAAGTGGTATAGAGTGTGTGCGTAAAACTATTAGATAGTATAAGAAGTTTTTCTTCCATCTTGTTGATTTATCTATTTTAAACGCTTATTATATATACTAGGAGAAAACGAAAGAGAGAAAAAAAATTGGGGGGGGGGGGGATTTTTCAAGGTGTGATTGCACAAATGTTAGATAAATATAAAAAAGATCGAATTCCTGATATTAGACATATTGGTAATCGACCATCGCGCCTTATTGATGTTGGTATTCATTTTATGAAGCCCCTTACTTCAAGAAGAACTTGTCATGTATGCGCCAAAATAACAAAAACTCAGAAAAAATATCAACGAACAAATTATATGTGGTGAATGTGAAGTATCATTATGTGTTCACCCTTGTTTTAAAAAGTACCATACAAAAAAAGATCTCTAGTTCAATGTACATAATTTTTTCAATTGTAAATAAATACAGTTTTTATATGTATATATTTTTTATCCTCGCTATAGAAAGCATTTTAAATCTTCAATTAGCTAATATAAATATAAAAAATATATATGCACTTAAAAATAAAATTATGTAAGTTACTGATAGAATAGAGAAAGGAAGTAAATGTGAATGTGGCCACATATACAGATGCAGATGTAGGGTGCGCTAATGCCTTTGCAACGGCAGCGCAATAACTTTAATTCCTATTCAGATTTAGGTTTAACGCAGGTTTGGGGTTATTTAGATTTTTTTTTACCTAGCTTTCCATTGTTCTTCGATATATCATGGGTATTTTTCTACTTCTTCGTCACTTGTGGGGTTGAACAAGAGCACTTTTTCCAATGTGGTGTCTCCTATAGTAGTATGCTTTCTACGTATGTCTATTAGTCCCTCACAATTTAGTAGGAAGCGTTGTCGTGTCTTTTGCTCTCCTCGGTTGCAGAGGTCACATTTTTCCTCCTTTCCTGTAAACCTCTTCCTCCAATTTAGGGCCGTGAGTGGGTTCTGCATCTAAACATTAGCTTGGACTTAAATGATCATCCATCTCTCTTCCCCTCATTTTCTTACTCTCTCCTTTATACTTTTTTCCTTCAACTGATTCAGTAAACCACAAATTCTTCTCTCTGCTGATACGAAATATTTTGGTGTGCTTCCACGCGTTCGAAAGTATGCCTTTATTTTTAATATATTTAAAAGCATTAAATTTCACTTTAAGATAAAATGCTTGATAAATTTTATTGCAAAATATGTTTGAAAGAATGCAAAGAGATATTTCACAATATTATCAATATGACGGAATAGTCTTATACTCAGCATGCTGATTACCACGCAAACAGACGAGGCGGCCAGTCTTTGGCCTTCGGTCTATGCCTTCAGCGCCTACGTTTGAATCTTTACTATCAGGTTTGACTTCCTCTTCATTAATTACGCAAAATTCAAAAGAAATAGATTATTTTTGAACACTTCATCGATGTAGACTTGACAAATATAATTGTCACCAAACAAATGCCTATTATAATGTTTTGAAGCAAAGAAATTCATATAAATAGAATGAATGATGCCGTTCCTCCTTAAAAAACCGGATGAGTAGAAAATGGAGTTGCTTTTGAGTACTCCATTGGAGTAAAAATGTTTGTGTTGTGCAATTAATTGTAAGAGTGGAACATTTGGTTCCAATAGAAAGAACAGGCCTAAATTTTAAAAAATAAAGAAGGGGGAGGGAGAATAGATGCAATGCAACAATATATTATGCGTAAAATGATGTGATAAACGAAATGTAAGGTTGCTTACAAATACTTCTTTTATCCACGTTATAGAAAGCCTTTTAGATTTACAATAAGTCAAGTGAAAGATGCAAATTATGTCTATTTAGAAATAAAAATAAAATTATGTAAGTAACTCATAAAATATAGAAAGAAAGAAAATGGGAGTGAGGTCAGTAAATCCCCTCCCAGCTGTTAATTTTGGCGCGCTGTCCACGCATTCGAATGTGTGCCTTGATATTTTAATATTTTTCCAAAACAATGAATTTAACTATAAAAGGCTTTATATTAATTAGTCATTACAAATTTTATTTGGAAAAATAAAAAGAGCCGGTTAAATTTTATAATAATATTATTATGAAGGAATATTTCGTATTTGTCACGGATGTGAAGGAATAAATTCGCGAACTTTCAAAATGCCCTTGTATACAAAATGAGCGCATTTTCCCAATGATAAACATATTTTTATAATCACTGCAGTGGAAAAAATAACTAGGCGGCTAAAAAAAAATAGTAAATAAGTTATACTTCAAAAAATGAATATCTGCCGCACACAGCACGCCCATTGGAATTATCCTGGCAGCTAGCAAAGGGTTAATATCGGTGTTATGTTTTCTGGAGAGCATAATTTGCCACTTGGGAACCGACGACGACGGGAGACTTTTCCCCGTAGTCTTACAGGTATGTTAAGTCTGCCGCCTGTTCCATGTAGTTATGGATTGACAACCTTCGTCAGGGTAGTCCAGACCTTTCTGCCCAATTGTGGGGTGAAGACATTGATAGGCACCAGACGCTACCTCCTGTGCAGATCCCTTTGCCCAAGGTGATCAACTGCCTTCAGCGTCTTACTTACGTCTTAAAAAGTTAGAAGTTAAAAGTATATAGTTAGAGTAGAGTAGATAGTAGGTGCTAAGGTAAAGTGGTGAAAGGGAATGAGTATGAGATATTGCTGTTTGCTAGGTGACCAGCCATCTCTTGTTCGTTCTTTATTATAGTTTTATAATAAATTTATTTTATTTATATTTATTTATTTTATTTATATTTTTTTTCAAGACTCTCACGCCTCTCTTGTTCTTTGTTGTTTTTTTTTATGTGTTTTTTTTCGTGATCAATATTCTACTTAAACATTGGTGCGTGATTGACTCCGACTATCGGTTTCCCGCTTCTAAAATTTCCCCTATTGTTCCTCCGATGATTAATGGGAATCTCCAATTTTCTATTTTCTCCTCCGTTTAAAAGTTCTTCTAGTTTTTCCTATATTTTCGTAGCCCTTCTGTGAAGAATTCTGTTAATTGTTTCTAACTTAATTTCTTGTGGTAGATCTTGTTGTCTACGGTGTTCTCTTCGTCTCGTATTTGTAATTAATAATACTCCTTTGTTTTGCACCCTTCGAAGCTTGACGATGTTGGTCTTATGTAGTTGATTGAGAAGTATTGTTGGATACAACAATACCGATCTGCATAATGCATTATAAATTTTAATTTTGTTTTTTTGTGTTCAAACTTCTGAGTTGGAACAATTTTGTGAAATTGTATTTGCTATGTTTATTCTTACATTGATATGTTTTTTATATCTGTTGGAAGTTATTTTTAGCCCGAAAACCTTGCCCTCTTGTTTGTATCTATATCTTTTTTTTTTCGATAAGTACTCGCGATGTTTTGCGTCTTCCCACTGGTACGATTATAAACTTGTCTGGATTAGTTCTGATTTTCCATTTCTTTTCATAGTTGTTGATAACTGTAATTTCTGCTGCAGTTATTCTAGCCATCGTGGGTAGATGCTTATAAAGACTTTTGGTGATTATCTAGATATCATCTGCGAATTATATGTATGTAGTACTTTAAAAAATAGGCTCTAGCAAATCCCTTGTGTATATGCTATAGAGTAACAGACCAAGGCATCCTCCTTGGGGAACTCCCTGATATATCTCGAATTCGGGTCGCCGGTGGTCCTTTATTTCGATATGTGCTTTGCGATCCGTTACGTAATCGCCAAAACATTTGGTTATAATTCTGGGAATTCCTAGCCTTTTAATCTTATATTTAAGTCCAATCCACGATACCTTGTCAAATGCTTTCTGTACGTGTCTTAGGACAAGGTATATGCAGCTCTTTTCGTATTTAGCCTTTGCGATCGCTTCGACAAGTATTGCCAGCGCTGTTTCGGCTACTCTTCTATTTCTAAACCCGTGTTGGTGTTGTGGGATTAAATTGTTATCCTCGAGATGTTGACTGAGTCTCTTTCCAATCATTTTCTCTAAGAGTTAAGGTATGGATTCGAGTAAAGTTATGGGTCGGAGGTTTCCTGGTTGATTCGGGGGTTTGCCTGGTTTGGGTAGGAATATTATTTTTCCTCTTTTTAAGGTATCGGGGAAGTATCCTGCGCTGATTGACGCGTTTAAAATGTCTTTCATTTTCCTAGAAAGATATTCAGTACTCTTATTAAATTTTCACGTGAAATCCTGGAATCGCCTGGAGCTTTTTGTTTAGTAGCGATTATAATAGCTTTAAGTTATTCTAGGGTTATTGGTTCCACTCCTTGCTCTTCTAATATTGTAGGAGAGGCAGTTTGGTTGGGCGTTATTTCTTCTCTGTTACTTTCTAAGTCTTCCACTATAGTGTTCTCATCTTCGTGTCGAAATCCATATTTTCTTCAGGGGATCTGTTAAAAATCTCATTCCAATGTTCTCTGAATGCCATCTCTATTTCTCGCGGTTTTTGTATGTCTTCTCCGTTGTGATTAATGGATATCTTTGTTTTCTGTCTTCTATTTCCTCTTAAGATGTTGAATTTTTGCCAAAACTTCGTTGGGCTTAATTCCTCGTCTATCGTCTCCACTAGCTGGTCCCATCTGACGCCCCTCTCTGCCAAAATTGCCACTGTTAGTTCGTTTTTAATGTTAAGGAGACGTTCCCTATCGCCTCTAAGTGGACTAATTTGCTCTATTTTATCTCTCTTAAGTTTTTATAGTTGTTTTCTAGTTCTGAAATTAATGGAGTACGGGCATGGTGTGGTAAGGTTCTAAATGTTGTTCTTGGGATATGTAATGCATCTGCTTCGATTATTGACTTCATTAATTTATGGATAGCTTCATCTATTTTTTTGAGAGTAGCTTCGCTTAGATCTGGTTGTTGAATTTTGTCTAGATCTTCGACGTATCCACGCCAGTTTGCATTTTGGTAACTTTTCCTGATTCGGCACTTCACTTGTATAGGATCGTCTGAAAATTTTACAACCTCCAGTTCATGGTCGCTAGTAGATGGTGAGCCTCTTTCTATTAGATAGTTATTGCGGAACCTAGGGGACACAAGCACAATGTCCGGTTTTGTTGCTCTTGTTCTTCCAATATATGTCGGGAAACCCAGACCTATTTTTTCTATTATTCCTTTTTCAATTAGTAAATCCAGATTTTTGCCTGCATTTTTGAAGTTCCCAGTGTACCCTGAGGTTCTTGAGCGTGCATTCAGATCTCCCATGAAGAGGACTTGGTCATTTTTCCCAAATATCTCCATAAAGTTGTGCATGGGTAAATATCCTCTTCTTGGGGGTTGGTATCCCGTCATAATCTGTATGTTGCCCGTTTCCGTTTTGATTTTAATAGCTAGGTATGTTTCATCGAGTTCTTTTAACCTAGTAAATTCTAATCCTTTCTTTACAGCCATAGCTACCCCGTCATAGTTTACATCTGTGGAGGTTTTATATAATATTGTATAGTTGTATATTTTGATGGGGGTGGTTTCGGGATTGATATTTATTTCGTTCAATATAATAATGTCGGTCTATCTTTAAATACGAATTACAAAGTGAATGTCTCTTTACATCCCATTCCGCTACGTTATGACACATTATTTTTAGTTTTCGTTTGATTTCGCGATATTCTATTGTTTTAATGAATGTCTCCTCTCCGTATTCTTAATTTCTCTTTTGCAGGTGGGTTTTGTTCTTCCACAACGCTTCTTTTTGAATTCCTCCTTTTTGATTTTGTAACACATTTCTTTGGTAATCTTGATACCTCCGCTTATGACGAATCTATGCATTTTGTTGTCCGAGTAAGGGCCTTCAAATTCATATTTATACATTCCCTTTTTTTATTCCCAGTAGGATTTCTTTTTGTATTTTCTATAAGGATGGGTCTATCTTCTGGAGCGTAAAATCTTAAGTTCAATCCTTTTTCTTCTTTGTTGTCTTTTTGTGCCTGACATTGGGAAATCTTTTTTCCTGTTTCTTCCTCCTCCATAGTTTCTCTTTTTTGTAGGATTTCTGAGCAGCTAGCAATATTCGTTACTTGTTCCACATCCATTCTTTCTTCAGGTGTTTGGTTTGTCATCTGTCTGATCCTTGGGTCTCTCTGTAATCCCTGGTTTATACTTTCGATCTGGCTTGGAGATTCGATTTCGTCAGTGCTCGTTTGAGTTCCTGATTTCGGTGTTTTATTTTATATGTTGAGGACGTCAGCGGGAGGTGGGTTCTCCGGAAACCACATCGGTTCCAGACCATTATTGCTTAGCATTTTGTTAAGTTAATTTGAGTATGTGCCTGGGTTTACAACATTCATTACATGTGCGTGTAAAATACACCCTAGTATATTTAATGAGTTTTCTTGTTTTATATCTATGATGTTTTTAGCTGGTTTAAGTTGCTTATCTGTGGCTTTGGCTACCTTTGCATATGTTTGGTTCCTCCTCTCCTCCTCCGATTTCGTCTTCTCATTCATTTTTCTTTCAATGATTTATTTTTTTTTGTGAGCAAGCCATCGCCATTGTACGATGGCTCCCTCCACAGTTTACACATTTTTTTCTCTGAGCTCTTGCAATCTCTCCAGATATGTGTGTTGTTAGAGCTGCATTCAAAGCATTTCTTTACCTCTTTTTTTGGACAATCCTTTGATATGTGTTGGTCTAGTGCAAAGCAGCTGAAGCACGTCAAGACATTGATGAATTCATCGCTCTTTATTATTATTTTTAAATTAAACGCTAGTAGTCCGTTCTCTTTAGATTTACGAGCCATACCCATTTCTATGAATATCACTTTAAAGCCATGGGTATATTCGTTATTTGTAAGTCTGTTTTTGAATTTCACCACTTCTTTTATTCGTGCCCATTCTTGGCGTTGTTAAATTTCCTCTAGAATTTCTAAGGTCGTATGCTTCCCTATCCAAGGTCTATTTGCCTGCAGTAAATAGCTTTTTGAGATTATATTTGAGGCGGGACTTTGGCCTTTAGTCCTATGGACTTTAAGAGTGTTGTTGCTCTTTCGCAACGTAATTTTAGGTATGGTCAAGTAATTCCCAGTTCTCCATATATTATTTTGAACACCGATGTTCTCTCTGGTTTTCGCGCACCTTTAAGGGTACACAAAGGGACCCGTTTCGTTGATTCCATTGAGTTTTGCTCTTTCTTTCTTTTCTTCATTGAGAGTTCCTAGGCTGAGAAAAGGAGAGAAGAGAGAGAGAGAAAGGGGGTGGGGGAATAGATAGATATAAAGTGCGGCTCTGATCCAGTTATTGCTCTGGCTTATTCTGATGACGTTTCGGTAAATACCTTTCTTCTTGCCTGTCGCCTAATCCTATCAGAGTTTGCTCCACTCAAAAGGATCCGCTGCTCACACGGGTACTAACCCGTTCCGGGCTAAGCTTCGGCCTACGCCGAGTAAGCCGCCCGGTTCAGATATGGCTCCTGTCCTGTATGAGTATCTATGGAGGCTCAGCTTCCCTAATCGACACGCCCTATAAATGTGGATAGAGAAGCAGAGGTATTCGTCTGTAGTCAGGTCTAGGTCCACTTGGCTTATTGTTGGGAACGGCTCGTCGGGGGGATGGGCCTACGATGATCCTGAAATTTCAATCATTTTAGGGGGGTCTGGGGGGCACAACCCCAGTATATAATCGGAAATAGCCATAAACTTCGTCCACATAAATTTCAGCTCAGAAAAAGTAGCTAGGAAAAATAGCCCAAAATAAGCAATGAATCGGATCCGGCCATACTCTACACAGTTACCCACTGAAGTCCAGTAGAGTCTTTTTTTTGTTGAATGATCTTGGTCTTCTTTGTGAACAATTGGTTAAGCCTTTCTGTGGTTGATCATTGTCTTCGCAAGTAAGTAAGAATAAATCAACTGCTATCCGGCTGTTTTCAGCGACTAAATGCTGCTCAATATATACTTTTCCTACTAAAATTTAAGTTGGACAAAATGAACCAATCAGCGTTAAGCAGATTTTTTAACAACAAATTTACGTTTAATTTACTCTCGCGATCATAGGCGTTACGTTAGCTGATTCTCTTATACTAAATTGACCAATCAGCTTCAAGCAGTTTTTATAGGAAGAGTTTACGTTAAATTATGCTTTCACACATAATCGTTTAACAAAATTGACCAATCAGCGCTACATTAGCTGATCAGTAGGAATTGCTGAGGAAATTCATCTGAAATCCTTCTAAATTTTCATCTGAAAATTTCCTTTACAGTTCATTTTTCATTTTTCTTAGTATATGAAAGTGAGCACCGCCGACCAAATAATTAGAGTCTAACGGTGAATTATTATTTACACTTAAGAAATAGATAATAATAACAATTCTATTCGAAAAATTAATAATAAAATGCGGGCTTAAACGTTACAAAAATGACCAAGTATATTCATTGCGAAATTGTAATACAGACAATATTCAACCCGATTAAATATTTTCATAAGATACACAAAATAGTTTCTTACATAGCTATTAAATCCTCCTATCATTGCTATATAAACTACCATGACTTAATACAATAATTTTACTCATTCAGAACAAAGAATGACTCGCTTCTCTTTTGACATAATGTTTTTGCCAAAGTGTTGCCACTTCTCCCGTTTATCCGTCCCAAAACATATAATTTTATTTTTGTCTAACAAACTCGATTTATATTAAATAACCTCAACTAGACGAAAATTATTTATCCCTAGACTCTTATATGAACTTTTATATTTAATAACCAGAATTTACTCTCTTTTACTCCTTGGTGTCGGGGCTCAATATTTACTTGATCATTTCCAAATTTCGCCATTTCTCCTATTTCTGAGCATCCTTCTCTAAGGAAACTTTTACATTTCCTTACTTAAGGAACTTATGGTGGTACTGGACGCAGGTTTATGCCTCTATGTTCAGATCTTCTCTGTCATCGAAGTTCAACTTGGTCTGGTTTCCTGAGTTGGTTGTTAGTTGTGCTTCAAATTCAAATTTAACTGCTTGGTCTTTCCAAAACCCGTCAAGCCGCTTCTCAAAATCTATCACATTTCTTGCTTCTACCAATTAATTGGTTAAACTGTTCCATACATTTACTATTCTTGAACTAAATGCCATTAGCCGTTTTTTGTTCCTACATCTTCCTTTTGCCAGTTTTATTCTGTTACCACGTGTTGTTCCTAAGTTTCTTTCCAAATAAAAGTTCACATCTTTGTCATGTCTCCTCTTAAACGCCTATCTACCATCGCTGGTTTCTGCATTGTCCTTAGTCAACTTTAACTTTGTCAATTTAATCATTCAATTATTTTACTTTAACTGTTAATTTAATCATTCAATTATTTTACTTTAACTTTGTCAATTTAATCATTTAATTATTTTACTTTAACTTTGTCAATTTAATCTTTCAATTAATTTACTTCAACTTTTGTAAATTAAATCATTTTATGTACAACTTAATAATTAATTAATTCATTTATTTTATTTGTCAATTCATTTAACGTAATACTGTTCCAAACAACATCTCTTAAAATTTAACGCACGCACAAACAAACACACGTTTCCAGCTCGACCAAATAGCACACTATTCCTTCTTAGTCGACTCGCAGCATTCTCCGTATAAAGGTCGGTAATCATTCCTTCTACAATTAGTCATTTACCTCCAAAGAAATCATACTTAGTTAATTCCACTTTCACATTCTTTGCAAACGACCATACGAAAGTAGGTCCAAATGATATTTACTTTTCATATTACAGTCCCTAATTCACAGTCCATCATAGTCACACTATTAATTATTATATTATTCACCATATTATTTCACCATATTCCACCATAATTATTTCACATACTTCGATTCTCTTCGCATCTTTTTACTGTAAATCATATGTTAAAATATCTTACATTGTATACCTAATCTACTTATCTCATTGTACATTCGT
Source organism: Ceratothoa steindachneri (assembly GCA_963969495.1). Taxonomy (NCBI): domain Eukaryota; kingdom Metazoa; phylum Arthropoda; class Malacostraca; order Isopoda; family Cymothoidae; genus Ceratothoa; species Ceratothoa steindachneri. The sequence goes on from OZ018332.1 coordinate 25,824,070, forward strand.
TGATTCTATGAATATATTCATATTTGTTTAATTGTTTTTCTTAAAACCCAGTTCATTATTTCAAAATTTATTTCGCTTTCGTCTTAGGCCTAAAACTTGTCGGCAGACAACTTTGATCAAACAAATTTATAGTTATGGTTTTCTAAACGCTATTTAGGCTGATTTATTACCAGAAGATAAATCACATGGATAACCATATACTATACGGTAAGCCAAGAGAGTTCTTAAAATTGTATGCAGGAGGGATTTCCGTTCTATGAAAGGATTTTTTTGCCAAATCTAAGCATCCTGCAAGAAACTTTTGAGGGTAGCAAAGATTGGTACCAATTTCAAAGATCTTGGAAATCTCACGATCCAAGAATTCCGGACTAGTGACCCGCAACCCCCGGAGAAACATTGAAATAAATACAGACCGTTTGATTTTATAATTATGACCTGAGTAAAAATGAATATAAGAACAGGCGTTGGTAGGCTTACGATAGACATAAGGGCACCATTTTGTTCGAGTTCAAGGGTAAATTTAATAGAAGGAATCAGAGAATGAAGTTCGGTAAGAAAACTATTAACACCCTTTGAAGGAGGCCACAAACAAATAATATCATCTATATATCGGAACCAAACAAGGCGAAAATCGATAATGGTGGGGAGGAAGGTAGTTTCAAAAAATTTCATATACATATATGTTAGAAAGAACAAGGGATAAGCATTTCTAATTATCATATTAAAAACAGTTACGACCTTATTGAAAAACTCAACTCCATCCCTTATTCTATAACTTCTCCCTTGTTAGTTTCGATGTTTGTTCTCTTTTTATTAAAGTACCTGTAAATGCCCTTTTCCCCTTCCTTTGTGATAAATTGCGTAACTTTGATATTCCCTCGCCAGTTAATATTTTCATTGAGCTTATCCCAATGTGTCCTAAAAGTGCAAGTTTTCTTTTAATGGTAAATTTTACCTTCAAAAGTTTGGTTTGACTATGGAAAATTGCTTATCCCCTCTTCTTTCTAACATATATATGGACTTTCTTGAAACTACCTTCCTCCCCGCCACTATCGATTTTCCCCTTGTTTGGTTCCGTTATATAGATGATATTATTTGTTTGTTCTTGGCAGGAACATGAAAGAGCAAGTGGGGGAGGGGGGGGGGGCGCAAGTGGAGATTCTCTTTGAGGCAACAATCCCCCAAAAGGCGGAAGACTCCAAACCTGTCACGCTTTGGGAGGGAAAAGCGTCTCCTCCGCTAAGAGAATCTTCGGGGGACCCCAACACTAAGAATTTGCCAAATATAATTCTTTAGAATGTGTGGAAGGGAGGGGGGGGGGGCTATGAGGTGCCCATAGGCGGCGCCTCCTTAGAAGAGGCAGAGGTACCCGAGGGAGGCTCTAATAGGTATAGAGATGAAGCTCATCTATTTGGGAAGCCCCTTCACCCCAAGGTCAGTACCTACCAGACAAGAGCATCCACAGGGAATAGAGGAGGTGCGCTCGATTTATCTTTACTTTTCGTATTCATTAGATTTGGGGTTCGTCTTTACTTTTATCTTTATATATTTTATCTTTATTTTTAGCATCCATAGGATTTGGGGTTTGTCTTTATTTTTATCTTTACGTTTCTTATTCATTGGATTTAGGGGTTGTCTTTACTTTTATCCTATTTTCCATATTCATTGAATTTGGGTTTGTCTTTACTTTTATCTTCATCTTTTATCTTGACTTTTCATATTCATTTGATTTACTTTATTTACTTTATCTGCATTTTTTTATTTACTTTAGGTATTCATTGGATTTGGGTTATCTTTATTTTTATTTGAATATTTTATCTTTACTTTTCCTATTCATTGGATTTGTGTTTTTTCTTTGCTTTTTTCTTTCTATTTTATCATTGTTTTTCGTATTAATTATGTGAGGGAATTCCCTCGAAGGATCCCTGTGAAGTAGAGCCTAGTACACTGCGCTACTAACGGCCTACTTGTAACTGCGATCAAAGCGGTGCTCGCTGCCTCAGTGCGCCTGGTTCGAATCGCTTCCCTGCACCGATTTTTTCGAAAAAAGGTAATAAAAATATTACTGCAAGGAAAAATTATTCCGTTTTCTTTTTCAATGTGGTTTAATGAATTCATTTTCATCATTCTCGCGTGCTACTTTGATATATATATATATATATATATATATATATATATATATATATATATATATATATATATATATATATATATATATATATATATATATATATATATACTATTATATTATCCGGTAGCAGATAAAGTTGGGTTATTCTTTGTTTGAAAGAACCGTTTTTTTTCTTTTCAAGTTAGCCCCCCCCCCCCCCCCCGAAGTTAAGTTGTTCAGTAACCAATTTGCCAAATTCGTTCAAGGATATTCAAAGAAACTGAAACAAATTCTTCTGTTTTAATGATAATTTTTTTTTTTGTAGCGACCATTTTTTCCCAATTTTATTTTCGTTGTGTATGTTGGTTTTTTGGGGGGACGATCTTCCCTAAAAAAACCCTACTAATCATCGTGCAGGATTAAAGGCCTATAATCATTTGTCACATAGAGATCAAGTTTTAAATTGTTTTTTTCTTTATTGCGTACAATCTTGGTGTAACTAAATCTCCGTTAGGATTATGATACGATCGTCAATGCTTCATAATCTTTTCCGTAAGTTCCTTTGACGCGCCGAGCGGTCAGACGCGCATTTACACTAACAAGATGTCCTGATTTGAGCGTTTCCGTCAACAAGGGTTTGTCAGGCAAAGATCTAGTTGCATATGTCCAGGAGGAAGAAATAAATGAAAGGGCAGTAAAACGAGAACAGAGAGAAGAGAAAAAGAACGAAGAGAAACTGAAGAGAGAGAAAGAGAAAGATAAAGAATTCGTCAGCATGAGCATGATCATGAGCTTAACAGGAATCATTCGGGAACACTTTCTGTTAATCTCGAGAAATGAATCCTCCCAAACCCCTTCGGTAAAGTTGCCAGTGTTTAAGGACGGAGAGAATTTCAAAGTCTACTTAACTTTCGAAGTGAACCACTGGGATATTGAAGTCGATGGAATCGCTCGACTACTTCCTCTCCTTAATACTAATCTCCGAGAAATCTTCACTTGACTCCTAGCTGAGGCTACTCTCGACTACTCCTCCCTCAAGCCTGAATTATTATCGGCGGTTAATATTAATCCTGATTACTATAGGTCAAAGTTGCACCAAGCTAGAATAATCCCCGGCCAGAGCTACCGTTAATTTGGATTCACCCTCCAGAGAACTTTCCAGTTCTGGTTAGACTCTGCTCAAGTCAACTGCGACTACGAGTCCCTAATTGATTTCGTTTTACGGGATCAGTTGATGGCTGCACTACCCTCTGAAATCCGCGCAATCGTGAAGAACAGATGCGTGTCTTCTTTCAAAGAATGTATAGAAGAAGCGAATGTGCACGCATCAAGCCACCATCTTTACTCGAAAGACCCCAATAAGTCTTATCTCCCATCCCTCCAAAGTAAAAATAACCTCCAAATTTCTCCCGAATAATTCACTCAAGTTCCAAATTGTGAAGGTCTTGGTTTTTTTAAACCCAAGTACCATTCCCCGCCAGAATCAAAGGATATTATGCCCCTCATAAATAACTCCCAACGTCGGATTATCCTCGTAGGCCCATATTTTTTTTTGCGGAGTTCCCGGCCATGTGAGACCCACTGTCCTCAAAACTCCCAATTTCGTTCTGCTCCAAGTCATCAAATCCACCAAATATGTGCCTCTCTCTCTCTCTCTCTCTCACCCGCCCGGTCACCCTGAAACATCAGAAACTTCTCCAACAAGCAGTCCCCCGGGACAGCAAGTTAATTTCCTTTTCAACAGAAGCTTCCCTGGTGGGCTTGACTTTGAAATTAGAAGTGTTAATGGTTGCCGAATGTCAACCCTCGTAAGAGACACCGGATGCACTTGCTTGGTGGTCTCTGAAAAGTTGCTCCCTCCAGTGGGCCCCGACCACGATAAATTTGCACTAGTCCATGACTACTTGGGACGTGCAAATCGGTTCCCCATGGTTCGATGCTATCTCGAATACGAATACTTCACTGGTTGGGCCGAATTGATAGTAACCCTCATATTCTGCGCCGTGTTGATCGGCCAGAGTCCGTAGCTCTTCCCTAACTCCGTCGCTCAGTCCGTGATCACGATGGCCCAAGCACCAAAGGACACTGCTCCCCCTGTCTTTAGAACCCCCTTATGCCCCAGAGTTCGCAGCCCTTCAAAACGAGACTTTTGAAAGCGCTCAAAAGGAATATCACACTCTCCAGTCCTTGTTCGAAAAAGCGAAAAGTGACGAACGTGGATCTGCCCATGGTCAAAGGAAAGTCGCCTACCTCATTAGCGAAGTACTCCTTTATCACTCCAGTTCGGCTGGGGATAAAACTCCCACTCTATCGTTGTGTTTTCCCCGGTCCCATGTTCTCCAAGTCCTCAGACTCTCACACGATGGATTAATGGCTGGTTATTAGTCACAACAAAACTGCTCAGAGAATCTTCCATTATTTCTTTTAGCCCGGTGCTGCCAAAGAAATTACCGAGTTTTGCAGGTCGTGTGACATTTACCAGAAGACTACAGCAAAAGGAGGAATACCACCTGCCCCCCCTCAAGAAGACACCAATTGTTTCGGAGCCTTTTTTTAGAGTGGCCATAGACCTAATTGACCCATTACATACCCTTTCTAGCGAAGAAAACACTCGTACGTCCTCACTCTTGTTGATTTTAGAACGAGATTACCCGACGCAGTCCCTCTTAAAAAAATGATATCCTGACTTATGCAGAGGCCCTTATTTCTATCTTTTCCCGCGTCAGCATCTCGAAGAAGATATTGTCCGGTAGAGATAAACAGTTCACCTCTAAGCTAATGAAGCACGTCGGAAAGCTCCTTACGATCAAGCCCTTGTTAACCTCCCCTTTTAACCCCGCCGCTAACGGCGTCTCTGAAAAGTTTAATGGCACTCTTAAGACCATTCTGAAAAATTATGCCATGTTCAGCCCCAAGAATAGCATCGATACCTGCCGGTTGCCCTGTTCACCTGCATACAAATCTCCCACAGAACTTTGGGATTTGCCCCCTTCGAGCTCTTGTATGGCAGAAATGTACACGGGCCAATAAGAATTTTGAATGAACTTTTTTCTAATCCTCGCCTGGATGAGGAGATCAAGTCTTCGTATTTTCACGTGCTAGATCTTCGGAACCATTTGGAAGAATGCGCCAATATAGCGTACAAAACTTCGAACCTAAATTTAGAAAAATATAGGACCTATTTTGATGTTAGGTCCAAAGAAAGGCGATTCAAGCCCGGTGAAGAGGTGCTGCTCCTCCTACCCATGGAGACAAGCAAGCTCTTGTCCCAATGGAAAGGCCCTTTCCCAATCCTAGAAGCCCGCGGTCCCGTGGATTACATAATACAGACTCCCTCAAGGAACAAATTGTTTCATGTAATTATGCTTAAGCGCTATTACCTCCACGCATGAATTATTATATAATTGCCCTTGACGAAGAGGCAGTAATGGAAGCCTCTTATCCATCTGAGCCTCTTAATTTAATCCAAACTGTATGTTTCGAAGCAGACGAAAAATATCCTCGCCCTTCGCTTCCCGGTTCCCGTGTAAACTCCACCCCTGCTCTCGATTCAAATCCCCAGTTGGAACCCCATCAGAAGACGCAGTTGGCTTTTTTGTTAACTGAATTCCCCGATGTAACTTCTGAGAAGCCTGGTTGCTCTTTGTATTTTGAGCATGGTATAGCCCTAACCACCCAGGAGCCTATTTGATCCAAGCCCTAACCCCTGCCCGTTCACTTGCGCCTTACTTTTAACGCCGAAGTGGAAATCTTGCTAAAATTAGGGATAATTGAGCCTTTCACGTCGGATTATTGCTCTCCATTGTTATGGTCAGAAAGCCGGATCAGTCTTTTCGCATGTGCGTAGTCTTTAGAAAGCTAAGCGCCGTAGTAGTTTTCGACGCTGAGCCTATCTCTTTGATAGACCAGAGCCTACATCTATTTGAAGAGGCCAAGTTTATTTCAGAGATCGACGTGTGTAAGGCCCACTATCAAATCCCTCTTAAGGATAGTGCCCGGAAATACACTGCATTTCCTACAGAAAAGGGCTTTATGCAGTTTAAGCGCCTACCTTTTGGTTTAGTTACTGTCTGTAGTAACTATAATCGAATGATGCGCAGGATACTGGATGGGCTGAGTAACATTTCCTTTTACTTCGATAACGTTTACGTGGCCACCCGTACATGGAACCAGCATCTTAACCCCCTACAATCGTTCCTCAATAGGCTTCGTGAAAACGGCCTCAATATAGGACATAGCAAGTGCCATTCGCCTCTAGCACTATTAAGTACTTCGGTTTCCACATTAGTGAAAATCAAATAGCCCCGCAGAAAGAAAAGGTAAAGGCCATCGCCGACATGCCCCTCCCGCGTAATAAAAAGCAATTAACCTCTTTTCTCGGGTCGACATCCTTTTAATGACGTATTGTCGCGAATTTCGCCGCCTTAGTGTCCCCCCCGTCCTTAGCTCCCTACTTAAGAAAGTTTCCCGGACCCCCTCGCATGGAACCCGAAAGCGACCGCCCACTTCCACCTGCTGAAGGAAAGACTAACATTAGCTCCCATACTGAGACTCCCGAACACGAACAAACCTTTGGGGATACGAACGGATGCTTGTAATGAAGGCATCGATTGCGTCTTGCTCCAGTATGAAGAAGACGGCAACAGCTACCTCATTGCGTACGCTAGCCGGAAGCTCTCGTAACGCGAAAGGAACTAAGCGGTCATAGAACTTGAAGCTCTAGCGTTCGTATTGAGTGTACAGAAATTCCAAATATATTTGTTAGGTAAGGAGTTCGTGATCGAAACCGATCATCGGCCATTGGATTACCTAAAGAATATTAAAAGCCAGAACCGAAGGCTTATGCTTTGGAGTTTACTTCTAATAGAAAAACAGTTCAGAATAAGGTACATTAAATATACAGAAAACTGTGTTGTAGGCTGTATAAGTAGTAATCCGGTCGAGGATCTTCCCCCTTCGAAGTAAACTGTGTTAAGCATTGTACTCCCGTGCACATATTTGACTCTGTGTACTAGTTTTTTTATAATTCTAGAACTCCGTCTTAACCGTGTATGTTTATGTTCCTTGGTTCTCATGTAAACTTCTGTTTTCTTTTTGTACATACATATTTGTCCTGTGTTTGTTTGTTTTTAGGTAATAAAATTTTTCTTTTTTTTTATTGATATATGGTTGCACTACCCTTTTAGGAATGAATCTTTTTGATTTTTTTTTGTAACTCACATTTATTTACTTTGTGTTTTTTTGCGCTGGTCAACGACCATACCCTTTTTAAGTATACGCTGCGTCAGGGATTAAACGGAAGTAATCCATTCATTTAGTGACCGCTGTGTCGATTTAAAATTAAAAGTCCAGCATTATTAGGAACCTGTAGACTCAGGTCAAACTTTTCCCATACGCGACTCCTCCCATGTTTGATGATGCCCTTTTCCCTCCTCTTCAAATTAGGAAAACGTCATATTCGAAAAGGTAGGCGTGTGAGGGAATGCCCTCGAAGGACCACCGTGAGAGGAATCCCCTTGGAAATCCCCCTCTATTCTATCAAGACCACATGAGCCAGCGTGAGAATTTTAGAAAGTCGAGGAAGAATCCGTCACTCGCTTATTCATCCGTCACTCTCTTAATCACCCGACCCAGCTGTGTTTGCTTTCAGACGCCAATCATCCTCCACCCCCCTCCCGTGCGATAACGCCGGGCGTAGCCACATTAACTCTACCCCCATATCGCGAGGCGAGTTTCATCGTCTGGAATGACGCGTTATCATGAATTGTGTTTGCTTAGACTGGCGCCAAGAATCCACTAGGCACCGCAAGGCCCTGAAGCGTCTATCGGATCAGCCACCCAGGTATTTAACCCGAAGCTGACTATCTCCCGAGTGTATTGAAAGCCCGCCATTCATTCCGTCTAGACTGCCGTCTGTTTCCCGTGAACCCCCGTAACCTGTCGTCGTACGTCGTCGAAGAGCTCGTCAGCAGATCTACCTTCGTTAAGCTTTAGCCCATGTTCAGAAGTAAGCTTTTATTATTATATATAATAATAATAATATATATATTAAAATTATATTTTGGGGTATTGTCTTTATATATCCTTTGAACTTCAACTTGGCAAGCCATTAACTTAAACCTAGTCAACCGTAATTCGCACTCTTTATTAATCGCCCCGAACTATCTCAGGCGGCCTGTGGTCAGCTGTCTGCCTGTGCTTGTGTACGACCCTGAGCGCCGAGCTAGTCTACATAGGTATACCTTGACACATTGGATTTGGGGTTTGTCTTTACTTTAATCTTTCCCTTTCGTATTCATTGGAATTTGGTATTGCCTTTACTTTTATCTTTATCTTAAATCTTTATTTTACAAATTTATTGGATTTGTGGCTTGTTTTTTATCTTTATCTTTAATTTTCGCATTCATTGGATTTGGGGTTTGTCTTTACTTTTATCTTTACTTTTCGTAGACCCAACTGGGGTCTATGCAAATGGGCCATGGACATACCCACAAAGGGTTTAACCTATGCGGACCGTATTCTTTCACCCCTATTACTTTATTTTATACCCCTCTTCTTTATTACAAGTAATAGCCCTGAAGGTTACTTCGACCTCCGTTTGTTTTTTGTATTTTTACTGATTCTGTTTCCTGGGGGTTGGGGGAGGCTGGGCATCTCTACCGATGCCCAAGGAGAAACCCATCATTGGCCCCTTTTCGCCGCGCGTAAGACTACTCAGGCAACCTCTTTGGTCTGTTAAGATGGTGTAGTGGATCCGTATCCATTCTCCAAGAGGACATACCGGACGTAACCGAATCTAGAGTTGCACTAGTACCGGGCCCTTGTAGTCCTCCGTAGTGGGGAGTCCCGAGGGAAAATATAAAGTTATTTATTTTTTGCAATGGATAGCCATAAACCTAAAACTTCCCCTTCTCTTAAGGGTTCTCATTCCAACGTTCTTCAGCTTCCCTCGCTCGTTGAATCCCAAAGCCAACGATGTGGACCCGGATTTAGATTATCCCCGCTCTCTTGTCATGAGTTCGTCATCTGACACCCCACTCGCATAAGTCGATGTGTTTGACGTTAATGAATCTTTTGAGTCCCGTTGTGGTGAACCCCGCCGAATGTGGTCAAGAGGTAGTGGTGATATCTTAGTCGAGGTGTCATCTCATTCTCAACACAATCGTGTGCGAAATCTGTATTTGATAGCCGAAGTTCCAGTAACCGTTTTTCTCCATCCACGTCTCAATTCTGTCAAAGGTGTCGTCCGTTCAAACGAATTAAGGGACTACGATCTCACCAGTCCACAGAGTAAGCCAAAAAACCCTTCACCAAGCTAGCATAACTTCATGGCGCAGCTACATTTCATTGATTTGTTCCATGACTCCTACCACAAAGATCTGGGAGATGATGAACAAGATCCGTGGTTGTTATGCTGGCCATAACACCCCCTCCCCCACCGAATGTACTGGGATCCTTAATGAATGACAGGTTGGTGGTTAGCAACGCATTGGTTTACCATTTCCGTGACTTCAGAAGTGTCAGCCGTTACAATAGAGCTTTTTTAGCTTAGAAATCAAACGAAGAGTCTCATCGTCTCAATTTACGACAAACTACAACCTTCCGTACAATGTCTTGTTTTTAATCCAGATGTTCGTGCTGACGGTGGTGTAGGTGCTGGTGTAGATGGTGGTAGTGCAGTTAGTAGTATTGTAGGTGGTAGTGGTGTAGGTGGTGGTAGTGCAGTTAGTGGTTGTGTAGGTGGCGGTAGTGCAGTTAGTGGTAGTGTAGGTGGCGGTAGTGCAGTTATTAGAAGTGTAGGTAGCGGTAGTGCAGTTAGTGGTAGTGTAGGTGGTGGTAGTGTATTTAGTGGTAGTGTGGGTGGTGGTAGTGTAGTTAGTGGTAGTGTAGGTGGTGGTAGTGCAGTAAGTGGTAGTGGTGGTGTAGGTGGTAGTGATGAAGCTTGTGGTGGGTAGGTGGCGTATGTGGTAAAGATTATGTAAATGGTGGTGAAGTTGGTGGTAGAGTAGGTAGTGATGGTGTAATTGGTGGTGATGTAGGTAGTGTAGGTGGTGGCGTAGGTGTAGTGGTGTAGGTGTAGCTGGTGTCATGCAGCTTGTGTATGTGGTAAAGTTTTTGTAAGTGGTGTCGTATAGATGGTGTATGTGGTGATGATGTAGGTGGTGTTGTAGGTGATGGCGTAGGTGAGTGTTGTGTAGGTAGTGTAGGGGGTGGTGATGTAGGTTGTGTAGGTGGTGGTGATGTAGCCAATAGTGGTCCAGGTTGTGTAACTGGTACTGGTGTAGGTGGTGTAACTGGTAATGGTGTAAGTGGAGGTGGAGTAGGGTGTGGTGGTCTAGGTGAAGGGGGGTGTTGGTGGGGTAAAGTAGGTGATTGTGATGGAGGTGATTTTGGTGGTGGTGTAAGTGGTGGTAGTGTAGGTGTTGGGGGAGTAGGTAGTGTAGGTTGTAGTGGTGTAGATGTGGCGTAGAAGGTGGTGTTGGGGTGGATGATGGTAGTGTATGAGAAGGTGATCTAGGTGGTGTAAGTGTTGGCGGTTTGGGTAGGGGTGATGTAGATAGTGGTGCTGTAGGCAATAGTGTTGTATGTGGTGTAGGTGGTGCAGGTGGTGCTGGTGAGGTTCGTGGTGGTTAAGCTGGTGAAACTGATGGCGTTGCAAGTGGTGGTGGTGTAGTTTGTGTTGTAGGCAATGGTGGGGGTGGTGGCGGTGGTGTAGGTGATGCTAGTGTAGGTAGTGGTGGTGTAGTTGGTGGTGGTGAAGCATGTGGTAAAAGTGGTGTAAGTGGTGGTGGTGTAGGTGGCGGTGGTGGAGTTGATGGCGGTGTAGGTAGAGAGGGCGTGTGTGGTGTAGTTGGTGGTGATGTAGTTAGTGTAGGTGGCGGGGGGCAGCTGGCGTGTGCTGTAAAGGTTTTGTAAGTGGTGGTGGTTTAGGCAGTGGTGTAGGTGCTGTTGGTGGTGTAGGTGGTAGTGGTGGTGTAGGTGATGATGGTGTATGTGGTGTAGTTAGTGGTCTAAGAGGTGGTGGTGGTGATAGTGATGTAGGTGATGGTGGCGCATCTGGTGTAATCGATGGTGATTTAGGCGATTGTGATGTAGGTGGTGCATGTAGGAGTAGTATAGGTGGCGTAGATTGTGTAGGTAGTGGTTTTGTAGGCGGTATAAATGCTTGCGGCGTAGGTAGGGTAGTTAGTGGTGATGTATTTAGTGTAGGTGGTGGCGGCAGCTGGTGTGTGCGTTAAAGGTTTTGTAAGTGATGGTGGGTTGGTGGTGTAGACAGTGGTGTAGATGGTGTTGTTGGTGTACATGGTAGTGGTGGTGTAGGTGATGATGGTGTATGTGGTGTAGTTGGTGTTGTAAGAGGTGTTGGTGTTGGTGATAGTGAGGTAGGTGATGGTGGCGGATGTGGTGTAATCGATGGTGATTTAGGTGATTGTGATGTAGGTGGTGCAGGTGGGAGTAGTATAAGTGGTGGTGTAGGTAGTATAAGATTGTGTAGGTAGTGGTTTTGTAGGCTGTATAGTTGGTGATAGTGTAGGTGGTCGTGATGTAGCTGGTAGTAAAGTAGGTGGTGTAACTGGTAGTGATGTATATGGTGCTGGAGTAGGCGGTGGTGGTGTACGTGATGGTGTAGGCGATGGTGCTTAAGCTGGTGGTGGATAAGTGGTTTAGGTGGTGGTTGTGTAGGTAGTGGTGGTGGTGTAAGGGGTGTAAGTGTTAGCGTTGTGGGTGTTGGGGGTGAAAGCAGTGGTGGTGTAGGTGGTCTTCGGCGTGTAGGTAGTGATTGTGTAGGAGGTGGTGTTAGTTGTGTATTTAGCGTAGGTGGTGGTATAGTTGATAGTGTTGTATGTGATTTAGGTGTTAGTAGTGTAGCCTGTGATGATGTAGCTGGGAGTGGTGGAGCTGATGTCTGGTGTAGGTGGTGGTTGTGCAGGTGGTGGTTGTGCAGGTGGTGGTGTAGCTGGTGGTCGGGGAGTTGATGGTAGTGTTGGTGGTGGTGTAAGGGGAGTTAGTGTAGGCAATGGTGGTGTAGCTAGTGGTGGTGTAAATGAGAGTGGTGGTGATGTAGGTACTGTAAGTGGCTGTAGCGTTTGTTGTGTAGGTGCTGGTGATGTAGCCAATAGTGGTATAGGTTGTGTAACTGGTAGTGGCGAAGGGGGTGTATGGTAGGTGATTGTGGTGTAGGTGGTGGTGGTTGTATTGTTAGTGGAGTGGTTGTAGGTGGGGGTAGGGTAGGTGTTGGAGAATAGGTAGTGTAGGTGTGGCGTAGTAGGTGGTGTTGGGGTAGGTAATGGTAGTGTAGGGGAAGGTGGTATAAGTGTTGGCGGTTTAGATAGTGGTGTTGGTGTATGTAGTGGTAATGTAGATGGTAGTGGTGTATGTTGTGGTGCTGTAAGCAATGGTGTTGTATGTGGTGTAGGCGGTGCTGGTGAAGGTCGTGGTGGTTTAGCTGGTGCTGGTAAGCTGATGGTGGTGTAAGTGGTAGTGGTGTAGGTGAGGGTGGTGTAGGTAGAGTAAGTGACGGTGGTGTTTGTTGTGTAGGTGGTGGTGATGTAATTAATAGTGGTGTAAGTTAAGTTGTGTAACTGATAGTAGTCTAGGTGGTGTAACTGTAAATGGTGTAAGTGAAGATGGAGTAGGGTGTGGTGGTATAGGTGGAATGGGTGTAGGTGGGGGTAGGGAGGAGATTGTGCTGGAGGTAATTGTGGTGTAAGTGGTGGTAGTGTAGGTTTTGGGTGAGTAGTTGTGGCGTGGTAGGTGATGTTCGGGTAGGTTATGGTAGTGTAGGTGAAGGTGATGTAGGTGGTGGTAGTGTAGATGTTGGTGGTCTACATGGTTTAAGTAGTACAGGTGGTGTAAGTGTTAATGGCTTAGGTAGTGGTGGTGGTGGTGTATGTAGTGGTGCTGTAGGTAATGGTGTTGTATGTGGTGTAGGTGTAGGTGGTGCTGGTTTATCTGTTGAAGCTGATAGCGATGTGAGTGGTGGTGGTAGTGGTGTAGGTTGCGTAGCTTGGGTGGTGTAGGTTGTGTTGTAGGTGATGATGGGGTAGGCGACGGTGGTGTGGGTGGTGGTGTAAGTGGTGTTGGTAGTGGTGGTGTAGGTGGTTTGTGGGTGATGATGGTGTAGGTGTTTTTTTGTGCAAGTGGTGGTTATGAAGGTGGTAGTAGTGTAGCTGGTTGTGCTAGTGTAGGTGGTGGGCATGTGACGTACATATGTGGTAAATGTGGTGGTGCTGGTGGTGTAAGTGGTGGTGTTCTAGGAGATGGTGGTATAAGTGGTGGTTGTGTAAGTGGTAGTGTGCAGTGGTGGCATCGGTGTAGCTGGTGGTGGTGTTGTAGCCTGTGTAAGTGATGATTTGAAAGATAATATAAAACAACATAATTGTTTCCTTCAAGGGTGAAGGCATTTTCACCCGTCGAAAAATGAAAGGTGAAAATGTTCATATATTTTCTTTTGTTATTGACAAATGGATGTTTAAACGACCTAATTTCATTTACCCAAATTAAAAGTATCTTTTTATAAAGATTTTAAAAGGAGAAACTCTCGGAGACAAATAAATATAATCTTAGTTTAAAGGTTTAAAGAAACAAAATTATACTCCCATTATTCCTTTTTATTTATTTATTTAGGCCCACTTTGTCTAATAAAATTGCATGTTTTATTAATTAAAATTTTTTCATATTTTCATCCTTTTTCTTCATTCATTTCTCTCTTTCTTTCGTAAACAACAAAACCAAAATGAAAAGATGTTCTTAATTCGGTTCTTTTTCCTAATTCTCTTCTTTTTCTCCACCTTAACATATTCTTCTCTTAGGGTTGTAGGTCTTGTACTTCTTGAATCCGATTCATCTATCTATAGAATGGAATCCTTCCTTCGCAAACCTGACGTTTAAACTCCTCTATTACTCTGTCATATTCTCGATCCTCCTCCCACATCCTTTCTATCGCATCTAATCCTTCCATCTCTATTTAGGAGACTGATCAAAAAATTGAATTGAGAGATGAACAATTTTTCAGGAGGTCAAGAGCTCGTAAAGATGATGCGGTCGATCGGAATAAAGCTTCTCAACAACCGACCAAACACAACCACGCGATTACTTATATAAACTCGGTATCACAGTTGGGAGACAAAGATCAAATGTAAAGTACCTCAAATATTGAATAATCAAAGGAAAAGTAAAATGACATTTTGAAAAGTTTTAAGAAGGAGATTGGTTTAAGGGAAAAGGGTTGAAAAGATATTTAGTTTTTGGCGAATATTGGCTGGTCTCAAAATATGAAATATTGAAGGAAAAGTGATTTAGAATTTCAAAAAAGGAGTAATTGAGGAACAAGACAAAGAATATAAATCAGGAAAGGAAAATTACAATAATCAATGTTATTGATTAATATTTTAATACAACTTTATATTTATATATGGAGGAGAGGAGGTTGCAAACGGGGTTATGCCGTATCTACAACTGAAATAAAATCAAATAAAAGTGAAAAAAAAGGCGACTCTCTCCGGTCTTCCTTTTCCAAGATTTGAAATCTCTCAATATCGTTTCCAAGTATGTTAAGACCCGATGATGCGTAAAGGGGGACGTTGATCTTTACTTTTCCCGTTGTTGAGGTTTATAAGTTCTTTACTTATGAGGCTGCTTCGGGTGTGGAGTATTTTTATGTCTTCATCGTCTAATGCCGTTTCGAGCGTGTCAAAGTCATGTTCTGAGTAATATTTCCATTTGTAGATGGCGCTATTTATCCCGTCCATCATCCGTTAGTTCTGGAGGGTTATGAGATTCCGCTGCTTCTCTTGTTTCTTCTATTTGTGTTATTTACTCGTTCTTGAGTGTTTGCTCATCTTCTGTATTTACTTTCTCGTTCTGTTTGTTTGTTCGTGTGGTTACTGAGAGACTCTTCCTTAGTAGGTGGTCGCTTGATGGGCGGTTCTGCGGAAACCAGAGTTCCCTGGCCAGGAGCCGTTTTCCCTTAAGAGTGCGTTAAACTCTTGAGCGAAGCTGCCACATAAGGAAGAGCCTTGACTTCTATGTTAATCCCCCTGTCATTAAATCCAGGACCACTCAGCTAATCCCCATTGGGTCGGTGCCCTTGTTTGGTACAATCACCTCGGAAATGACCAACGAAATATGCTCCATAATTGTCTGTCAGTCTCTCTCTCTCTCTCTCTCGTTAAGGATAACTTGTAATCTTTTTTTTTCTTCTTCTTCTTCTTCTTCTTTTCCTCTTCTTCTTTCACCGTAATTCCTCTGAATTTGAAGACACTAACGGCGCCTCCTCGACCGAGCGCCGCTGCCTCAATTATCTCCCATTATTTCAGATCCCTTTTTCATCCCTCTCCAAATTCCTTTTTTTTTTCCTTTTCCGCGGGTGGTTACCCCACGTTAACTATTATACCCAGCACTTGGAGCAGCGGCACGCCCTTCCCGCTCCATTCCTCCCGGTGTTCATAAAAAATGTTGAAACTACCTGGGCTTTATTCCTTCCTTCCCTCTTTTTTCCTCAGCTTCTTTCTGCCTAATTTTCTTGACCGGTAACTAAATTTGTCGGTTAATCGCATCCCAACCTTGGTCGAAGCGGGGTTACTCCTCCCCCCCCTGGGGGTGTGTGTAACCCGCCTACACCATTCCTCCCTTTCCCCCGTGGTGAGGTCCCTTCTCTAACCCCTAAACTCATCTCAACTTTAGCTTGGACCCCCTTACTGCAGCTGAGATGTGGGGGCTGTGTGCCCTTCCAGCCCCAACGGAGGGAGTTTTCCCTCACGGCCCGAATACCAGCGGGATGTGAATCTTTGGCCATATATCTTACGCGCATTTTCCCTTCCTCCAACTTCACCGCTTTCTCCACATATCTCCTGTGGTAGATATTAGCTTCCTGTAGTGGTAGGAGTGTGGTTCGAGGAAGTCTTAGTACAACCTGTCTCTCAGGTTCTGTGGTTGGCTACCATAAAACTCTAAAGATGGCCGTGTTACTTCTTGGTCCTGCCTCTTTCACTGGCTAATTACAGTCGAGGGTTTGTGGTAGTCTGCTGGTTATGGTTTTCTCCATGAATTTTTTGTATGTTGTTTTTGGAGACAAAAACTTTCTGTAGATTTCAACTGTTTCTGGATCGCTGCTTTTTTTGTTTTTGCAAGTACAAATGTAGCGTTTTGCGACTTTTGAAATGGTCCTTCTTCTAATTGAAGATGGGAAGTATGTAATGGCCGCCTGCAAGAGAAGGGCAAGTATGTAATGGCTGCCTGTAAGAGAAGGGCAAGTATGTAATGGCCGCCTGCAAGAGAAAGGCAAGTATGTAATGGCTGCCTGCAAGAGAAGGGCAAGTATGTAATGGCCGCCTGCGAGAGAAGGGCAAGTATGTAATGGCCGCCTGCAAGAGAAGGGCAAGTATGTATTGGCCGCCTGCAAGAGAAGGGCAAGTATGTAATAGCGGCCTGCAAGAGAATGGCAAGTATGTAATGGCTGCCTGCAAGAGAAGGGCAAGTATTTAATGGCCGCCTGCAAGAGAAGGGCAAGTATGTAATGGCTGCCTGCAAGAGAAGGGCAAGTATGTAATGGCCGCCTGCAAGAGAAGGGCAAGTATGTAATAGCTGCCTGCAAGAGAAAGGCAAGTATGTAATGGCTGCTTGCAAGAGAAGGGCAAGTATGTAATGGCCGCCTGCAAGAGAAGGGCAAGTATGTAATAGCTGCCTGCAAGAGAAAGGCAAGTATGTAATGGCCGCCTGCAAAAGAATGGCAAGTATGTAATGGCCGCCTGCAAGAGAAGGGCAAGTATGTAATGGCTGCCTGCAAGAGAAGGGCAAGTATATAATGGCCGCCTGCAAGAGAAAGGCAAGTATGTAATGGCCGCCTGCAAGAGAAGGGCAATTTAATAAAAAAAAAGAAGAATTTAATAATGAAGTAGAGAAATTGTTTAGGTTGCAGATAATTGAGCCCTCCAAGTAAGAGTATTGTTCCCCAGTAGTTATGGTAAAGAAACCCGATAATTCATATAGAATGTGCATTGACTTTAGAAAGTTGAAAGCTGTCACCGTGTGTAACGCAGAGCCTATCTCATTAATAGACTAAAATCTTCATCTGTTCGAAAATGCGGAGTATATTTCTGAATTAGATCTGTGTAAAGTGAATTACCAGGTCTCCCTTAAGGAAGGAGTTAAAAGGTTCACCGCATTTCCAACTAATATAAAGATTAATGCAGTTTACACGACTTCCTTTCGGCCTCGTCACTGCTTGTAGTACTTACAATCGGATGATGAGACAGATTTTAGATGGATTACCGAACGTATCCTTCTATTTTGATAACATTTATGTTGCCACGAATGACTGGATATCTCATTTGTCTGCCAGTCACGCTCTGATACTGAGGCTAAGAGACCATAATGTTACCGTTGGTCCAAGTAAATATCATTTTGTTTTCAATATCATTGACTATTTAGGCTTTCGCATAGGTAACAACCAATTAGCCCCGCAGGAAGAAAAGGTCAGAGCTATCGTAAAGATGCCCCTGCCCGTAGCCAAAAAACAATTAAGGTCGTTTTGGGGCTCCACCTCTTTCTATCGTCGGCTTATATCTAATTTTACAACACTTTCCGCTCCCCTATGCGAGTTCCTAAAGAAACGATCCCCAGAGCAACTCGCCTGGACCCCATTCTTAATCACAAGCTTTAAACAGCTTAAAAGTAAGCTCGCATCAGCTCCAATCCTACGATTACGTAATCCCACCGAACCATTTGGAATTAGAACCGATGACAGTAACGAAGGCATAGGGTGCGTATTGGTGCAATATGGACCTAAAGAGGAGAGATTCCCTATTGCGTACGCCAGCCGAAAACTATTACCTTGCGAAAGGGACTATGCAGTAATTGAACGCGAGGCACTAGCTATTGTAAGGGGAATTAAGAAATTCAAAACTTACTTATGGGAAATTAAGAAATTAAAAACTTACCTATTAGGCAAGGAATTTATAATTTAAACCCATCATAAACCAATGGTGTACCTTCAGATCATTAAAAATAACAATGGAAGACTAATGCGTTGGAGCCTAGTCCTTCAGCAATTTCAATTTAAGATATTGTATTTAAAAGGCTCAGAGAATTGTATGGCTGATAGCCTAAGCCGGAATGCTGTAGATACCGCTCCCGATGAAGTTGAGCCTACTAATTTTGTCTCTTGTAAATAGGTCTCCGTAAATTTCGGGCTTTTCCCCATGCTTGTGTATATACAAGTTCCCCATTCTTTGTGACCCAGGCCAGGTATGCCTCAGAAAAAATTCCTGTTTGTTTGTTGATTATATTTATTTTATTAGCCCCAAATAATGGCACCTTTTTCTTTGTATTTATATAGTTATTATTTCTATTGTGCTTACATTTATTCTTGTATACCATTGCTATTTTCTTGTGATGTGAATTGTTTTATTTATTTTCTTTTGGTGTTCCTCGTGACTCTAGAATCAATTGTTTATACTTTGGTTTTCGAGTGACTCAAGGTATAGTACCCTTTTTATTTTGTTTATAACTTTAGATGTTTCTACCCCGTGCGACGTTCTATGTTAAGGGGAGGGGGGGCTGTGTCAGGAAATGAGAGGGAGAGAAAGAGAGAGCTTGTGTGATCGAGTCACGAAAAGTGGTTTCGAGCGGCAAACTTCCGGAGCGATAACGCGCCAGAACCCCATCCCATTTATATTGGTACATCCTTCACCGCTGATTATCGTCAACGAGGCTGTAGGGGATCGAACCGATAAAGCTTCCGCCGGCAAACATTGGAACTTCCGTCGGAGTAATATATATTCTCTACCCCGAGGATAATCGAATAAGTATTCTTTGAGCTTTCGGGTCGCGAGCTGTCCCCCGTTGCTTCCAAGCAAGTAAGCCCACGCAATACAAGAGGTATTCACACGGTATCTTAAGAGGTCTTTGTAATCATTGATTGACGACGCGCAATCCTCGAGCGACAAAGCCTGGTGCTATTTGGTCTCGCAGCAGGAATCCAAATTCGGAACGACGAAGACTACGTTGGAATATCACGCTTAATCCTCCTTTTAGAAGAAATACCTTTACCCGAGTACCCATATTCATAGTCTTCTCCAGAAAATCGTAAGACTTACATTTTCCTTCATCGTCGAAGAGGCGTGACGCTCTCCGGCGAAATGACCCACCTCGTGATCTCGTCCCGGTCCCTTTTGGGTAATTATTGTAACAATTATTAAGCCTCGTACGGCTAAGACTCACCTCGTAGTCGCCGCCCGATTTCCCTCGGGTCATTAGTGTAATTACTGAGCCTAGTACGATATAGACGAGTCCCACTTGTCATTTCACTTTCATCCATTTTGTAACGGTGTTAACTAAATCGCTTTTATATTTTAATGTAAATATCTATTTTTGTTTGTATAAGATTAAAAGATTATTTTTGTTCTCCCGTTTAAATCTTCCAACCACTAAAGCCTAATTACATAGTAGCAATACCGGCCGAGTAATTAATTCTCGCGATTTAAATCCCAATCACACTCACGGAAAAACTTGTCCCCGAAATTGGGGCTGTTACCTTCCCTCTTCTGCATCTTTGGAGGTCAAGCCAAAAAGGGTTCAGGTTCAGATTACCTGAATTCTACGACATTGTTAATTTAATAACTCAGAAAAGTAGTTTCTTTAAATTAACTCAGGTTCAGATTGTTGAGCCACCCTTTGTATCGGGATATGGCATTTATTTTCTGTGGAGAGGAGAAATAATTTATTAGCCTTGTTCATTTCTCTTCCACACACACTGAAAAAATTTATTTGTTGCCCATCTAGATCTTTTTTTCCCACTCAAATCCTAGCACCACACTCAGTCCATAATCCTCCCTTCTCTCAACCTCTTCCCACTTTTCTCTTCCCAGCTCTATCACCAATTCTTCTTTCAATTTCTCCCTCTCGAGACTGTGGCCCACACAGTTCACAATCAAATGTTCTATAGATTCTCTCTGCCCCAATAGGTACCATTAGTATCTATCATCTCCTCCATTCCATATACATGTTCCCCCTTTTCACCTCCAAGATCCAGTCCGTGCCTTGAATAGTAGCTGGCTTGCAAAACCCCCATCATATATATGCTCCATGCAAGGCTTCCTTTTGCCCCTGTATAAGTTTAGACTTCCCTTGCCATTTATTCCTCTTCTCCAGAACCTCTCTCCTGCAACTAATATTTTCTGCTTCATCTTTCCTTTTGCTCTGTCCTCTATATAGATTGCTTCTAATTCATACTTCGTATCCACTCTCATTACCTTTTTGCGCCACTCAGTCCTACCGTCGGCAGCATACATATAGCCTCCCCAGGTCTCTATTCCCATCTATTGCATTCAACTTAAAATCTTCTTTCATCTTTACACCCTCTCTTCATACATACTCCAGCCAATTTCTTCTCTCAGTGCCTCTACTGCTACATAAGGATTGATTGGCCCCTAGTGCTATTGTTACCACTTTGTTTTTTATTTTTTCCATTCTCCCCAATTCTTCCTTTGTCATTTTACAGACTTCATACTCATACAGGCTTCTTGGGACTGCTATCTCTTTCCACAGTTCTCTTATTATTTTAAACTCATTTGCTTGCTTAGTTCCCATGTTCCTCAGCACATCAGTCATTTTTAGCATATTTACCTCATTTTGTCTCTTATACTTCTCAAATATATCCTTCTGGTTACAGACTATCGCTCCCAAGTATCTATAATCGTTTATCACTTCAAGGATGTCATTTCCTAGGATCCATCCTTCTACAAATATCATTATTTTGCACTTTCCTCTACTAATTTTTACTCTCCATTCTTCTCCATACTCTTACACCACATTGAAAAGTCTTTGAAAACCCTTTGCTGTTTCACTAACCAGAACTATGTCGGCTGCAAATCCCAGTGTTTCAATATGCGATCTCCAACCATGACTCCTTGATCTTCCCTCTTTACTCTCCCCAAAAGTTCTTCAATGAAGAAGCTAAACAAGCTAGGAGACATGGCACACCATTGTCTATCACCGATGTCATTCACCATCCAACCTGTTTCTATACCTTTCAGATTTAGTTGGACTTTGTTATTCCCATATAGTTTTTGTATCACATTTAAAATATTTTCATCTATCCCCAAGTCTCTGTCTTGCAAATAATTTCGTTCTATTAACTCGATCAAAGGCTTTCTCTATATCGAGAAAGCAGACATATAGCACACCCTCTTGTTTTATTACCCTCTCTATTACATTCCGTATGATATAGAGATTGTCTATGGCTCTTCTTCTAGTCCTAAATCCATTTTGCTCATCTCCAAGTATCCCTTTATGTTCATCTGACTCCTTCAGTATATTTTTCATGATGCTGCCAAACATCGTTCCTATCACAATCATTATAGCTTCCTGCCTGTAGCTATCTGCCAGTTTTCTGTCTTTATTACCACCTTTGTGCATCGAATTTATCTTACTTTTCTGCCAAGGCTCAGGCACCCATCCATTCACTAGCATATCATTAAATGTGGTTGTCAGTAACTCATTTATCCTTTCTCCTCTATATTTCAGGAATTCACCAACTAATCTTTCTTCATTGTAAAGAAATAGAAGTCAAATTGGAATATCCACCAGCTGCCTCGCAGGTGCAGTTAATTGAGTTGGGCGCGCTAAAAGCTTTAATCTCACCCTGAAAATGCTAATCTCCGTATTTTGGAGGCTGCTTCCCTAGTCTCCCACCCACGTCGTTGGAGGTCATTAAGATCTGAGTCGGGCGACAAACGCTAATCTTTCTAGGCGCCAGAAGTCTTCTGCCAGACGTCTGTGCCTTCCAGCGATTAAACATAAAAAAATGGCCGTCATATGAATACTCTGGGATTTCGAGTCTCTGGTTAGATTGAGAACCCGTCGCCTTCGGTTCAGATCCTTTTGTCTGTTTCCTTAAGTTCCCCGATATTCGGTTATAAGTCGAGATCGGATCTCACCAAGCAGACCCATCTCTTTTGTGAAGCTTTACTCAGTTCAGAGCAAGCTTTGAATCGTTTTTGTCCCCGAAGGATTGATCGGGATTCCTTTCGTTTAATTTGGATCCCCCCCCCCCTTCCCTCAAGGATCTCCAGTTTCCTGTGTGAGACTTCATGCCGAGCAGCTGCAGAGTCTAGATTTGCAGGTTGTACTTCTCTGGAGCAGAGGTGCCATCGTCGTCTTCAAGAAGGATGGTGAACTCGTCCTCTGGTCCCCCTCCACCTTCATCTTCGTCACCCCCAGGATATTCACTCGAGGGCTGCATCCGTTGGCCTTCTCTCTTCCTCGAGCTGACCTCATTAAATGTAAAACGACCATTTGCTTTAATTTCACGGTAATCGACCCACTTTCCGACATTTATATATTATCTATGTATAAATGATTTGCAATATTCCATTTAAAAGCTGATTAACGAGTAATTAGCATCCCCCAATTGCCCACTAACTTGTATTCTGTCAGACTGATTTGTAATATCTCATTTAAAAGCTTATTAACGAGTAATTAACGTTTCCCGATTGCCCATTAATCAGGATTCTGCTAGAGTTGTCCTCTATTTCCATTACCTATATTTCCCGTATGTATATATATGTTAACTAGTGACTCATTAACAATTATATTTTGGGATTTTATTCTTTACATCTACCTTTGAACTGCAACTTGGGTAAACTCAGATAAACGCTATCACCCCCTGTAGTAAATCGCACTCTTATACTCTTATACCTTGTAACTAACGGATTACTTTTACGAAGTGAACGTACACGTACGTAGCGAGGACGTGTACGTACATTAGAGGATATATGTATGTATAACTATATATATATATATATATATATATATATATATATATATATATATATATATATATATATATATATATATATATATATATATATATATATATTTCCTGGGCCTTTATCTCTTTCCTCCCTGTTGATTCCTATACGTTTATCCTCTAATTCCTGTACCGCATACTGAAATTCCTTATTCGCTCCGATTTCTTCCCATCCTTCTCGTGCCCGAATGATTCTTCCCCAAAATTCTTTAATTTACATCTTTATTTTTTCCTCATTCTCCTTCTGTTGTCTTCATTATTACTTTGTCCTCACTTTTATCCCCTTCCAGACCCTCCTCAGATATCTCCACTGCTCTCTTTCTCGGTCATTTACACCCAACTTGCTCCACTGTCTTATTTTTTCCTCCTCCTTCTTGATCTTTGCATCCCAGATTACTTGTGTAACCTTTTGCTTTTGCTTCATATATTCTAATTCCATTCTTTGCACTTGTTCTGCCTCACCCCCCCCCCTCCTTCTCTCTCTCTACTTTGCCTTAGTTTCCTTAGTTGATTATTCATCCTCCTCCTAGTTAGGTACTCTTTCTCCACTTCTTTGTTCCACCACCCCTTGCTCGACTTTTTCCCTCCTGTTCGGATCCATTTTCCACCAATCTTTTGCATCGCCACTTCTTTTAATTTTCCTTCTAACTGCATATAATTTACCTTCATATCCTCAGAGATTATTATTCCTACCAATGCTTCTTCCCTTCCATTTGTATATGTTCTCCAATCCACCCCTTTTCTCTTCCATATATTTCTCTGCTTTTCCTTTTTCATTTCCCATACAGGGTCCCATTTTACTTTTGCTATTATAGCTTTATGGTCAGTTTGGATCCCTATTTCCTGATCTACATCAATACATATGCCTTCATCTATTTCACCACACTTTCTGTTCGTTATAGCAAAATCCATTGCTTCCCTCCTCTCTCTTTGTTGCCAGGATGGAATTCCTTGTACTTCTAGATTCTCCAAAATTACATCGCTTTCAATTATCCATCGATACACCTTTCTTCCATTGCCTTTCATTTATTCCCCCAGTAGGCCCACATGAGCATTAAAATCCTCCATCACTAACCATTTTTCGTTCTCCATTTCTTGTGTCCGGTTCATTAGTTTTTCTATTAGCCATTCACTCTTCCTCCGGTTGGGACCTTCCACATAATTGTACGCTACTGTCACCACCTGGTCGGTTCTGCCCTTTGTGACCCTATATGTCTGTAGCCTTCCTTCCAAGCTTCTCTGTATTGTTATTTTATTCGGTTCCACCTCCTCTGACACCAGATAGCCCTCTCTAACTAGTATACCTACTCCATTGTATCCATCCTCCCCTCCTGAGTCCTACCTTTCCCCCTCAGATGATAGCCACCAATATTCATTTGTTCTTCAATAACTCTCACAGTTATTCAGAAAACACTTGTTATCATTTGTATGTATCTGCTAGACTGAATAGGATATGAAAACTACGTCTCCAATATATTTCATTATTGTATTTATTCAGTTGAACATATTTACAGTAATGAGAGACGGAGCACGATAAATGCCTGCATATATATCAAAGTAATATTATTTAAAATATTCAAAATACATTGTAAAATGACAATGTCAATATAACTAAAGTACTAAAAATATCATGAAAAATATTAAGATTCCTTTTAATTCAAATAGGGTGAAATAATTAATAGTTCCTAAAACTTGATTAAAATAATTTTTAACAATTCCGTTTTTAATAGCTACTTATATGATTGCATTTAAAATAAAACTGAAGCTTTTTCATCTGTCTTTGTATAGCAATGCTTTTCCCGTAGATTGAGGCAAAGCTCTCTCGGTGAAGCGCATGAAGTGCAGTTTATATTTTTAAGCAGTGATTTTGATCGCAATGGTGCGTTTAATGTCGTTGTCTTTCAGGCGTTTCGATTTTTCGTTTTGATGTTATTAAGAAGAGAAAATATTCTTTTTGCAGCGGCTGAAGAATGTGGTAGAGACATGAGCCCCATCATGAATTTAGACAATAATGGGTAACGATGCTGATTGCCACATTTTCTTGGGAAACTTGAAACCAATATTTCTGGTGAGATTTCTCTTCAGCGAAAGGTGCGTCTTCTTGAAAGAAAATTCCCTCCATTCACTGTTTAGCTGTTCATATCAGTTCTTATCGACAAGATTAGAGAATTTCACTGCGAATGGTATTAATGATTTATGTTCGGAAACATGAACTGGGTTTAAAACTTCTAATAGTTTTAAGTTTGGCGAATATACCATAAGACAGAAAGCGCTGCATCATTTGTTCTGTTAAACACTCGTAAAAAATAAGGATTTTTACTTTCAATTGTTGCAGCTCGTTGCGAGATACCTCGAGAGTTTTCAATCACAATGCTCTCGGCAGTAGCTCCAAAATCTATATCGTCGATATTAAGGTAGCTCGAAGGATTATGCACATAAATTTTACTGATATTATTTGATTTAAGCAAATCTCTTTTGATGAAATTACCTAAGAGGAATTTCATTACACTATTAATAAAACGTCTCAAAGTGTGAATTCTAAATCCCTCTGCTTGAGACTCTAAATTTAGCTTATTTATTGCTGGCAAATTATAAGCATGGAAGGCAAAATACACTTTTGTAATGGAATTTTGAAGATTCTTCAATATTCTGGAAGCCATGTGAATGACATCTTCTATCAGTGTTGACGTGAAGAACTACATAGGTCCAGGCCATTGTTCCAAAATTCTGTGCACAACTTGTTCCAAATAAAGACATCGTGTGCAACTGATATGAAGAATTTTAAGTGGTCTGATATTTGTGAACGTTTGAAATTCGTTATATTCATTCAGACGTTTCTGACTGTTGCTTATGTATGGAAGAAGAGTTCTTGCTAATTCGTCCAAATAATTTTGTAATCAGTATAGGCTTTTTTAGATGAACACAAATGCAATAAGTGACATACGCGCGGTTGTATGAGTAGATTGGGATTTTTAGCTTTAACAAATGCTGAACACGTCCCTTACTTCTTATCATTACACTTGCGTTATCGCTTGCAAGGCCGGTGAGGTTTTCGAAAGGGATTTTATTTTCAAAGAATGACTTTAAACAAGTAAAGATTCCAACAGCAGCACAGGAGAGCTAAAAACTGCATCAACCAGTTTGTTGAATCTCTGAGTCGTAATATTGAGGTTATCTCATATATAATTAGTGACTATACGTAATTTATCGGACTACGAAGGGCGGTCAATAAATTTCACGAATCGGTAGGGCAAAACAGATGAAGGGGGATGGCTGTTTGTGCGGGTGTTAGGACAAGTTATGACAAGTCAGGACCTGCAGCCTCACGCTCCTGTCTCATCTATTTAAGAAGCAGTAGCTGATTGCAGATCGTCAGTCACAAATTTTTCAACAATGGACAAGGTTGAGCACCGCGCAGTGATCAAATTTTTGACCAAGGAAGGCAAGAATGCAAAAGAGATCCATGAACGCATGGTTGCAGTGTACACCGACACCGCCCCTTCCTATGCAACCATTGCTCGCTGGAATAGGGAGTTCCGCCATAGTCGTGAGTCCCTTGAAGATAACCCCCGTCCAGGACGCCCGTCAGACGTGACCAACGAGGACAATGTGGCCCGTGTGGAGAGGATGATCCTCGAAAATCGATGGGTGAAGGTCGAAGAAATCGAGCGAGAACTTGGAATATCATATGGAAGTATTATCAACATCATCCAAGACAATTTCGCCATGACGCCCCATGATCGACTTCAACGTCGTCAAAGTCCACAAGGCCAGAGTTGCACAAGCTGCCCTGCGCGAGTGCGGATTCGAGGAGCTCAACCATCCCCCCTACAGTCCAGATCTGGCCCCTAGCGACTACTTTCTATTCCGCCAGCTCAAGGCTGCACTGCGTGGACACCGGTTTGGGGACGATGAAGATGTCCAGCTCGCCGTCCAGGAGTGGATTGAACAGCAGTCGGGAGATTTCTGGTTGTCGGGAATTTGAAGCCTCAGGGACAATTTGCGCAAGTGCATTGAAGTCGAGGGTAGTTATATTGAAAAATAATAAAACACTTTTCCTCATATCTCTTTTTTTTATATCTGAATTGCAAAACTTATTGACCGCCCCTCGTACATTTATTTTAATTCTAGGAGAGATATATAAAAAATCTGTACATAAATTTATTCCCATATATCATTAATTTTTTAGTTAACATATAAAGAGACATGGTGGTAACTATACTCGCAGAAATATATATATATATATATATATATATATATATATATATAAGAGAGAGAGAGAGAGAGAGAGAGAGAGAGAGAGAGAGAGAGAGAGAGAGAGAGAGAGAGCGCTACAAGGAGCTACAAGGATAAAAGTACCCTAGAAGTCCTCACGGTCCATTCAGAGAGGGTATCTTTGGGCTAGAAGTCGAGCAGGCACAGTTCTGCAACGGCTTACGGGCCCAAACGGCCACTTTTCAAGACTTTGTCCAATCTTGACTTGACCCGATCAACAGAATTGCTGCTGGGAGGAAGAGAGAGAGAGAGAGCTACAAGGAGCTACAAGGAAAAGAAGTACCCTAGGAGACCTTACGGTCCATTCAAAGAGGGTACCTTTGGACTAACAGTTGAGCAGGAACAGTTCTGCACAACGACTTAGGTGCCCAAACGGCCACTTTCAAAGACTTTGTCCAGTCTTGACTTGAACTGATCAACAGAATTGCTATTGACAACTTCCACTGGAAGAGCATTCTGGCTACTACAGATGCTGTATGTAACAAATTTACTACACAGATCACGGTTGTAACGCTTCAGTTCAAGTTTGTAGCCGTGATTTCTCGTTCTGACCTCACTAAGTTTGAAAACATCCGTATAGTCTACATTATCGAAGCCTCTAATTATTTTATACACTTGGATAAGCTGACCAAGCAGTCTCCAGGTTTACAACGAGAACAGATCTAATACCCTTAATCTATCATCGTAACTTTTGTGTCTGATAGAGGGAATCAGTTTGGTGCCCTGGCTAATATACGTTCCAATCTCGCAATATCCTTTCGAAACGAAGGACTTCAAAATTGTACGCCATACTCAAGGTGCGGTCGGACAAGTGAGTTGTACAAACACAGTACTATCTCCTTGTTCCGATATCTAAACTGGCGCTTTATGTAACCTAGCATCCTTTGGGCCTTTTTCTCCTCCTCAATGCACTGTTTCAAGAACTTGAGGTCACTAGTGATTGCATACCCAAGTCCTTCTCGATATCAGTGTGTTTGAGAGCAGTGCCCTTAAGGATATACCGTGATTGGGGATTTCGTTGGCCGATATGCATTACTTTGCATTTGTTCACGTTAAAAGGCATTTTCCACGTGTCCGACCACTACCCAATCTTCCGGAGATCTTCCTGTAGGCGGGCAGTGTTTCCTTCCTTTGCATCGTTCATACCAAGCTTGGTATCGTCGGCAAATTTAGAAATCTTTGCACATGTCACTATCCATGTCGTTAACATAGATGATGAAAAGTGGTCCCAGGACAGAACCTTAAGGTACACCGCTGGTAACGGGCACCCACTTAGAAGCCTGTCCATTCAGCACTACTCATTGCCGCCTGTCGCTTAGCCAGATCTCTATCCAACATGCTACGTCTCCGTCTATACCCAGTCCACGCACTTTGCCTAGAAGGCGGCGATGTGGTACCTTATCAAAGGCTTTTTAAAACTCAAGGTATTCAACACCCACCGCTTTATCTCGATCATGCTCAGTGAAAACGAAGTGGAAGAATTCCACGAGGTTCGTTAGGCATGACCGGCGCCTTCGGAAACCGTGTTAGGAACTCTTCAGTAGCAGGTTTGACTCTAAATATGATGTTATTTTGTCCACCATCATGCTTTCCACGAGTGTACCAACTATTGAAGTTGAACTAATAGGTAGGTAGTTCGACGGTTGGCTAGAGTCTCCTTTCTTGAAGATAGGAGTCACCT
The DNA here is from genome assembly GCA_963969495.1 of Ceratothoa steindachneri. Classification (NCBI taxonomy): domain Eukaryota; kingdom Metazoa; phylum Arthropoda; class Malacostraca; order Isopoda; family Cymothoidae; genus Ceratothoa; species Ceratothoa steindachneri. Next base: position 25,852,948 of record OZ018332.1, read on the forward strand.
CCGCCTCACGCCAGTCTCCATGAAAGCATCCGGTCCGGATTGACATGTCAAAGATTCTGCCCAGATGTTGTGACACTTCATCGCACACTTCTTTCAACACTTTGGGTAGAACCCCGTCCGATCCTGGGACGTTGATTTTCTTCTCTACTTCGAATTGGCTGAGGTCCATTTCCTTCAGCTTACCCAAGTATCAGTCAGTGGGCTGGGGGATAGGACCACACTCTTCAGTGAATATTGAAGAGAAGTGGGCATTGAGGAGGTTAGCATTTTCTGCATCTGAGTGCTTTAATGCCCCCACCTCATCCCTCAAAGGGCCAATCGTTCGACGGATTGGTTTACGGCTGTTTAAATATCCAAAGAACTCTTTGAGATTCTCTTTGCAAAATATCGCCACTCGGAGTTCCTCGGCACGTTTTGCCACCCTTATGCTGGACTTCACTCTCCTTGCTAACCTCCAGTACTCCTCAAACATCTCCAAAGTCTTTGACTGCCGGTACGCAGATCTTTTCTCCCTCAGCAATTGACCAATTTCTCGATTAAACCATCTTGGTTGAACGGAAGACCGACGCATGCTTTTCACAGGGATAAATTGTGATTGAAGACTCATGAGCGTAGATTTGAAACTATTCATCAGGTCTTCAACATTATCATACCCTCCCAGCCTCACATCAGCCAATCTTGTACGGGGACCTGCGAACTCTACTCTTCTAAAATCAGGTTTCCTTGATTCATAAGTTGCAGACTCTACCTTGGGAACTTTGACAATAAATCTAACTAGCCGGTGGTCACTGCCTACGAGCTCCTCGTCTACAGAGAGATCCTCACCGATGTCGTTCTCAAAGGTGAAAACCAAGTCGAGAGTATTATCGCCTCTCGTCGGCTCTCTCACCCATTGATCAGGAACTCGTTGTTCGCGAACTTCAGGTACAGTGCGTTCTCGCCACAGGGTTCTCTGGTTTCACAGTCAACTTGGGTGTTGAAGTCTCCCATGACGATACACATTCTGTCTTCAATAAGTTCACCCAGCATCCGGTCCAGGTTCCTGTCCTTTTAAACGAGTTGGGCAGGGGGTCTATAAAGCAGCAGGGTCCTGTATCTAGCAGGACCTATCTCTAGGTCTACACTTAGGAGCTCGTGGTCGGATATAATGTTGCAATTCGTCGTTTTGAATGGATCCCTAACATACAACATCGCACCGCCATCCTCACTGTCTAGCCTATCTTTTAGAAAGAGTTGGTAGCCGGGAATCAATCATGAATTCTCCCTCAAAATCTCGGTTCGAGGTTTTTACCCATGACTCCATTATGGCCACTATCTCAGGTTCTTCCGTCGCTACAAGATAACGAAGTTCAAGAAACTTGTTCCTGATTGACCTCGCATTGAATAGAAGAACTTTAGGGAGTTCTCCAATGTGGGACTCCCTACCCTCTTCTCTTTCCCGGCTTGTTTGTTGGCTCGGTGGCACTTCTTTTAGCGACCTCCTAAAATGTCGTAGCAACAGTGACGCGGGCGTACTGGCACCCGTTCGCCTTCACTCTGGGCCGGATACTCTTTTGGCTCCTCTCTACGACATCCTGGATCATGTTCAATAGAAAGGCCTTTCCTTTAAATGAAAGATGTACCCCATTCTTTTGGTAGAGATCATTCCTACCATAAAAGGTGCGGTACGGGTCCACAAAAAGATCCCCTATGCCGTACACATATCTGCCAGGCGCCGGTTTAAAAAGTCGTTCCTCGAGTGAGCGGTCCGTATTGGACCACTCCTCGGGAGCATCCCGACCACAACACGCATGCGGGTTTTCAGCTCGCACTCGTTCACGGCGCCCATGACTGTGTGGAGGATTTTATCCGTAGCGCCTACCCTACTTCCTCTCAGGTATAGGTCGTTGCCACTTAACATCAGAGCAACTACTGATCTCTCAGAAATCTGAGATTTCTCCGCCTCCACTCTGATGTAGTGATTACCCCGTCCTGGCAAGCAGCTTACCTTCACACTAGTGCGAAGGCCGGCCGCTAGCAGGGGCTGCAGACCCCTTCCTTGAGAATCACCAATAAGGGTGACCTTGTACATTTGTCTACAGATGACTGAGCCTTCCATTTTGGAAGCGACTTGCTGGTTTCCTCTTTTTTCTCTACATTTTTCTTCTTTTACTTCTTTTTCTTGTCTTCATTTGTCTTCTCTTCTTACGTTTCTCGTTTCTCTTCTTCTCTTTCTAATTTCTCTTCTTTCTTCTCTCCTTTTTTCCTCTTTCATTTCTTTTTGGCTCGTTGAGCTAGTCCTGCAGCAGAAGACTCCTGCCTTGTGTATATATATATATATATATATATATATATATATATATATATATATATATATATATATATATATATATATATATATATATATATATATATATATATATATATATATATATAATTGAACATCACAAGACACGTGATATATAGATGAACGCTTGATGACAGGTTCAAATCCAACTTCTTTATTAATTTTCATATATCGGTTAAGATAGTTTGCCCTATCCTTTCGTTCTTTACATCTCGTATTTTCCTTCTTAAGCTTTCATTGGTTCATGCAATATTCTCCATAGCGTTTTTCCGAGTTGTGTTACCAATTTTTAATTGCCTTCCCCCATCCTCTCTCTCTCTCTCTCTCTCTCTCTCTCTCTCTCTCTCTCTCTCTCTCTATATATATATATATATATATATATATATATATATATATATATATATATATATATATAGATTAGGGTGATGATTTTTTACAACCTCATATCCCTGTGTCATAATTTGATGAACTTTAATTAAAGATTATATAAAATCTTACTTTCAAGGTGATTTGATAAAAAAACCTCACGCACAAAATGATTTTAATAATTTTATTTGTCAGCTCTTTGGTCCAGTTTTTGATATCACTGGCAGAAATACAAGATTGAACACAAGCTTATGAGTCATATATATATATATATATATATATATATATATATATATATATATATATATATATATATATATATAGGGTTATCAAACACACAATGAAGTAAATTAGTTACAATAATGTCATTGGACAGGATGAATCTCAGTGATAGGTCGTCCTTGTTGCGGCAATATTTGAAAAAGTTCAAAAACTTGACGTGATAGAGAAAAACGGAGATTAGTTTTGGATTCAGCACCGAAAAATTAGTTAAAAACAGCTGTCAGACCTAATTCAACAAAAATTGTGTTCCCCAGTTTTATCTGCTCCCGGAGATTTTTATTTATTCATCTTCTCAATAAGATTTCTTGTAGTGTTGACGGTGCATATAATCGATTCAAGTGGTTTAGTGATAGCCTTCTTGATAGTTGCCATAGGATCATTAATCATGCTCTCCTTTGTAAAAACTAATGCAAAATCTTCATTTAAAGTATTAGCTACATCAATATCATTAAATTGCAAAATATCATATTTATCTTTGATTGGGCCAATGCTGTTTTTTATCGGTTTTCTGCTATTTACTAAAGCAAAAAACTCCTTTGGATTTTTTCTTACAATTTAGAGCTAATCTTATCTCTTCATTTGGTTTGGCTCCTTTGGTTTCAGTTTTAACTTTTGTTCTCAATTCTAGATAATGATATCTGTTTTCTATGTTACTGTTAGATTTTAGCATTATGTACGCTTTATCTCTATCTCTAATGAGTTTCTTAATTTCGGCAGATAACCATTTAGGTTCATCGACATTTTTAGCGCTATAAACTTTCAATGGTATGAATTGAGATTGCTTATTTAGAAGATTGTTTATAAATTCATACCGATACTTCATTGATTTCTTCGTTATTTACGGAATAATTGCTCAAGCAAAATTAGATCTTTTGATATTTAGTTTAGTGATGTTGACATTTTTTCTAACATGTGGGATATAATTTCAAATTCAATTAGGTTATGATCACTATTTCCAATTCTGTCTCTTATATTTAAATTTGAAATTAATTCGTCATCTGATGTTTACACTAAATCCAGTATATTTTCACCTCTTGTTGGTTCTTTCACCCACTGAGTCAGGAAATTTTCATCAATGAAATTAATCAATCTTTATCCTGCGTTGTCAGCAGTTTTCATAGACCAGTTTACTTTAGCGCAATTAAAATCTCCAATGATCAATGATAGCTTGTCTTTACTGATACTGGTCAAGAATTCATAAAATTGATTAACTACCCCCAGAATTAGATGAAGCTTCCTGTAAACCAAATTGACATATACATTTTTAGGGGGGGTTTAGTTTACTTCTTATTATTTCAAAAAACAGAGTCAACGTTACATTCTATAAGATGCAAATCTTCACGGGCATACAAAAGAACATCTCCGCCCTCTCTCAGGGTTCTATCTTTATGAAAAAACTTGTACTCCTGTAGTTGAAATTATGAAATAAGATCTCTTGAGTGGGAGTGAATCAACGATTCTGTGATGCCGATAATGTCGTATTTCTTAATTGATACTAGCTCTCGAAACTCTGCAAACTTGTTTCTCATTGATCTAGCATTGAATAAAACGGCTTTTAATGTATTTACCCTTTTTCTTCTGTTGAGGGGCTTTGGTCGTTTCCCTGAGCTATTGGGTTGAGGAATAAGTTTTACGGTTTTATCAAATTTATTCATTACCATTAACAATTTTAGAAAAAAACTTAATTTTTAATTGATAACAATATGCAATTTAATCAATAATGTATTCTCCGTTGTTATTTACGACTTCTTTCCAACTTTCAACTAGTTTTTCAAAGCCTCTGCAATAAAAATCTCTGGATTTTGACTCTAAGAATTCGTCTAATCAGGTTCTTAATTCCACACCAGTATTGAACGAAACGCCGCGCAAATTGTTGGAGAGCGATCGAAAGAGATAGAAATCCGATGGAGCCAAGTCTGGCGAATATGGAGGATGTGGCAGGATTTCCAAATTAAGCGTTTGGATGGCGTCTTTTGTCATATTGGCAATGTGAGGACGAGCATTGCCGTGTTGCAGAAGGACTCCATAGCGTCGATGAGGTCGCTTTTCACGAATAGCTTCGGTGAGTCGATACATTTTTTGAACGTAGAGTTCTGCATTGACAATCTCGTTGTTCGCAAGGAGCTCATAAAGAATGATGCCTTTAAAATTCCACTACACACACAGCATTGTCTTTCGTGGATGAAGTCCTTGCTTTAATCGCCGAAATGGTTATTTATTGGGGCTAAGCCATTGTTTTCGATGGTTCATGTTGACATATACACACCACTTTGCGTCGCTAGTGATGATGCAGTAAAGAAATCTGTCCTTATATCCACGAGTAGCCTTGTGACGAGAAAGCAAACCTCCGGCAATCGTGGAGCGTTGAAGTTTGTTGCTTTCCCTCAAAGCGTGCGGAACCCATGCACCGAGTTTTTGAACTTTTCCCATCGAATGAAGGTGATTCACTACAATTTTTTGTTCACACGCCAATTGTACAGCGAATTCTCTAGTCGATGATTAAGATTTTCATGAAGAAGGTCGTTCAATCGATCTTCATACAACTTAATGGGGTGGCCAGAACATTCTTCGTCATTAAGATTGAAATGACCGTTTTTGAAACGTGAAAACCGCCATTGAGCTGTCTTTTCTGATAAAGCATTTTCTCCATACACAGCACAAATATAACGACGAGCTTCGGCTGCGTTTGCATTGTTCCCGTCTCGATTGAAAATGAATAACAACAAGTGTCGAAAATGCGCCTTTCTTTCAATTTGACATTCCATTTTGAGGGTACAGAACAAAAATTAAATTAACACAACTTTTAAATAAACCGCAATGACTTATTACTCAACTTCAAGACGTAGCCTAAGCAAAAGCCTAATGATCTACGCTGTTAAAAGACGTAGACTAACCTTTACAAATTTTGCTCTGATTATTTATTATTGTTTCTTAATATGTGCACAAATCACGTCAACAAAACTTAAATCAACACAACATTAAAAAAAACGCAGGAACATATTCCTCAACCTAATACTAGAGCCGGAGATTTATTATCCATAAAGCTCCTTAAGTTTCTTTGTAACAATTCTCCATATGTTTTTTTTTTCCTTTTCCGGAGAGGTGGATCCCATCTAGAGAATATATCAATGCCCTCTATAATAAAATCCTCCTGGGAAACTTATATATATATATATATATATATATATATATATATATATATATATATATATATATATATATATATATAATTCAAAACATTCAATTTTTTTATTTAATTTTTGTCAATTAAATCATCTATGCAAATTATGTACAACTTAATAATTAATTCATTCATCTAATTTAATTAACGTTTTGTCAATACAATCATTCAATTAATTTATCCATAACTTTTTTGCAATTGAATTATTTTATGTAACGTTTAATAATTCAAATATCCTGTGACGAAATATTGATTTCATTTAACGTACTACTGGTTCAAACAACATCTCTTAGAATTTCACATACATACAAACATACGCATTTCACCACTTTTGAAATAACACGAATTCTCTCTCTCATTTGTGTTTGTGTCACCATTCATTCCGGTTCAACTCTACTTTCAATCAAGGTTAGTTATAAATCCTCTCACATTTATTCTCTGCAAACTGCCATACGAGAGTAGGTCTTAATTCTAGTTACTTTTCGTATTGCAGACCCCAATTCAGTCCATCATAGTCTTTTTATTTCACTTTTATTTCACCCTCACTTCATTTTCACTTCACATCTTAATTTACATCTTGTTACTTTAAATTATATTTTACCATATCTTACATTGTATTCCTGATCCAATTTATCTCATTGTGCATTCGTTAACTTTGTGAATATATTTATTTTGTTTAATTGTTTTTTTTACAAACCTAGTTCCGAAAATTTCTAGATTCATTTCACGTCAGTCATAAGGCCTAAACATTAGCAGACGACGATTTCCATCTAAATTCAAAATTTATGGTAATGGTTTTTCAAATAGCTACGAGGGGCGGTCAATAAGTTTTGCGAATCGGTAGGGCAAAACAGAGGAAGTGGAGGGGGCTGTTTGTGGGGGTGTTAAGACAAGTTATGACAAGTCAGAACCTGCAGCCGCACGCTCCTGTCTCATCTATTTAAGAAGCAGTAGCTGATCGCAGATCGTTAGTCACAATTTTTTCAACAATGGACAAGGTTGAGCACCGCGCAGTGATCAAATTTTTGACCATGGAAGGCAAGAATGCAAAATGAGATCCATGAAGGCATGGTTGCAGTGTACACCGACACTGCCCCTTCCTATGCAACCATTGCTCGCTTGAATAGGGAGTCCGCCATGGTCGTGAGTCCCTTGAAGATGACCCTCGTCCAGGACGCCCGTCAGACGTGACCAACGAGGACAATGTGGCTCGTGTAGAGAGAATGATCCTCGAAAATCGACGGGTGAAGGTCGAAGAAATCGAGCGAGAACTTGGAATATCACATGGCAGCGTTAACAACATCATCCGCGACAATTTGGCCATGACCAAGGTCTCTGCCCGTTGGGTCCCTAGAAACCTGAGGCCCCATGATTGACTTCAACGTCGTCAAAGTTCGGAGGAGCTACTGCTCCTGTACAATCAAGACCCGGCGAAACTCGAGTCACGCATAGTGACAGGTGATAAAACGTGGATCCATCACTGGGATCCCGAGACCAAGCTTGAAAGCATGGCCTGGAAGCACAGGGGCTCTCCGACCCCCATCAAGTTCCGGACCCAACCCCCAGCCGGGAAGATTATTGCCACCATCTTCTGGGATTCTTAGGGAGTGTTGATGGTGGACTATGCGGCTCGTGGAAGGACCATCACGGGCCAATATTACGCCAAGGAATTGGCTGGGTTGAAGAAGTGTATCGGTCAGAAGCAGCGCGGCAAGTTGCACAAGCTGCCCTGCGCGAGTGCGGATTCGAGGAGCTCAACCATCCCCCTACAGTCCAGATCTGGCCCCTAGCGACTTTTTATTCCGCCAGCTCAAGGCTGCACTGCGTGGACGCCGGTTTGGGGACGATGAAGATGCCCAGCTCGCCGTCCAGGAGTGGATTGAACAGCAGTCGGGAGATTTCTGGTTGTCGGGAATTCGAAGCCTCAGGGACAAGTGGCGCAAGTGCAATGAAGTCGAGTGTAGTTATATTGAAAAATAATAAAACACTTTTCTTCATATCTCGTTTCCTTATATCCGAATTGCAAAACTTATTGACCGCCCCTCGTATTTAGGCTGATTTATTAACCAAAAATAAATCTCATTAATAACCAAATACCATAGAGAATACATGTCATGGTTGTGCATGAATAAAAGCCAGAAGTCAATAAATTTGACGTTTTCCTTTTTGCAAAGATCTTTCAAACGTTGGTTAATCCCAATAGCTCGACTTAGATTTCTATAGTTTTCATATATTCTGGGAAGTACTCCAGCAATAATTCCATTATCCGTTTTGGATTAATTGTTTTTATCAATCCCGTGTATTATTCTTTTATTATGCTTTCTAAACCTTGGTAATTGATTCCGTTAAAAACGTCGTTGCTTCCAACATTCACTATAATTGGACAATTTTTGCTCTTTATCTCGTAGTTACTTACTTCCTCTGTTACGCGGTTGACCTTTATCCCTCGATAGCAAAGAAATTTGCATTCTTTGCTTTTTGCTGTTCCAACTTCCAAAGTGATCAATTTGATTTCGAATTATTGAATCACCAACTGAATAAGTTTTTTCTTCCTTGGACAGTATTTCAAATCTATTTGGGGTTGAGACTACTGGTTCTTCTCGTATGAGAGGTCTAGATGGACGTTTATTTCTAACTGGAAAAAATTGTTCCTTTTCTCCTATGTTTGTTTTGTCAATTTTGTAAGTGAGTAGTGCTACTTCTTGTGCTAATTTTACAATCTTTTTATCTACTCTAGCAATTCTGGTTTCGTCTTCTGTTTGACATTTGCATTTTTTTCAATTCGAAGGCGTTGATATGGTTTTTCATTTGGCTTATTACAGACATCCACCTTGCCTTTTCATTTTCATGTTTTTCTTGCATCTTACAAAATTCGTACACACTTCTTGACGTAATATTTTCAAAAGATTGTTCAGGGAAATCTATTATCCATCTGATTCTGGGAGTTGCGAACTAATTCTTAGAAGTGTTTTCCCCCTTGCTAGAGCTCGTAGGTGCACAGTTTGTTTTGAGCCAAAAAGGAATTTTATGGGGGTTCTGGAAAGTGCTGTTGGGGGACCACCCTCAACAAATACACCAAAAAAGAAGAATTTTTTTTTTAAATGCAGACCGCGGGAAGATTAGATTACGTTGGTTTAGGCAAGGTTAGGTTAAGTTAGGTTCAGTTAGTTAGTTTTATGAATTCTTCGTCATAAAAACGTCACATACTCATTTTGCTTGGTTAGGCTAGGATATTTTGGGGAGCTTAGAAACATCAACGTCGAGCTATGCATGTGCAGACCCTTTTGGTGTAAGGGCGCGTACACTTGCTCGGGCAGATAGCCGATACGAGGCCGTCTATGATAGGCGTTGGAGCAGTGGAAGGTTTGGAAGGCAGCCTCCTTGATTGAGTGCATTTTAATTGGCCGGGATTTATCTACTGGATTGCCAAGTTGCAGTTCAAGGATATAAAAAGATCCAGACCCCAAAATATAATTTTAATATAGGTAATAATAAACGAGGGGGGGGGGGGAGGATATATATAAACAAAAGGAAAAAATTATACTTGATAATGATATTTCAACAGATCGGGACAATTTACAATATGACAGAGTTAAGCGGGGAACGCTAAATTAGAGTTAATCCGAACAATGGAGACTATTTAAGTTCGAGCGGAGATTCAATTAAAAGGGGATGCTACGGAATTCAGGTGACGAATGAAGGGGGCACGGGGGTATGGGATAAATGGGATTACAAAGCAAAATCGCTTTACTTTGAAGCTTAGAGTTGTTCGGAGGGGGTAGGAAGACCAACGGCACGGGTCTTCGAGGAGACGCTTTTGAAGGTGTTGACACGGAGGACTCATAGATGGGAGTGTGAGTACTTCTTGCAGAAGGAGGTGGTTTGTCTGCTCCAGAGAGATGTGATCTTAAACACGAGACTGTTCTGCGGCACGACAGGGAGTCTCAGACACGGGAGTCTTGGAGGGGGGTGCGAGACGGAAAGGGGGAGGGGGCACAGTTCTCCGGGAGGAAGATGACTATAAGCTTTCCTCTAAGCAGGGCACAAAGCTTTACGAAGGGCGATCTGCTGGTGACATCTTAACGACGAGGTACGACTCGAACAGGGGTTGCGAGGCTTCGTGGGCAACAGACACACCGTCTGAACCGAGGGGCAGGTTGGCTCTCAATCTCCTCGAGGAATGGCTGACACAGGGTTATATAGCCCAGGGGCTTGTCCATTAGATAGCCCCAGGGCATAGCCGTCCCAAGAGAATTCACAACACCAGTATGTGCAAACTTATTTCGAGATTAGGGGTTGGATCGAACGACGAACTTTGCCTCAGTATATAGGGTTGAACTTGTACGAACGCAGTCGCGGTGGAAAGAAATGTCCGCGAGGCATGGAGGCGAGTACTAGATGTTATCGCGGGGGAGGGAGAGCGATGTACGTCCCGCTTAAATAAATACAGCCGGGTCAGGTGACTCGGCACGAGACAGCTTCCTTCTCGTGGATTCTAGAATTCCCACGCCAAGGAGAACGTGGTCTGGGGCTCGAAGGGGGCTAGGTATTTCGAGGGGTTTTCTCTCACACTGCTTTCTTCGAGGGGCACCCTCTCACAGTCAATGGTCAGGTTTGGTTAGGTTATGGGAGTATATACATATATTACCAAATTACTGTGTGGTAACTAGTTGATAGCGGAGAGTTACCAGTTTCACCCCAGTTTAAGGCGGGTTGGTTACCAGTTTATATGAATGGGGAATTATCAAAGGCCAAAGATGATTCTTCAAGGGTATTCTTATTATTGGATTGGCTTACCGAAGGTTTACGGGTAATCGAGGTAAAGAAGGACTTTGAGAAAGGAGGTAGCAAAAATATACTTTAATTCTAATAAGGGCCTATTAAAGAGACAAGCGGCACGTCAAAAGGTACTTTGAGGGCAACAGGCAGGTTTTTTGACTCAACGCAAAGTATTAAATTCTAGAACGACAAGACTTAGGCGAATTAAAAGGGTTTCCTCGGGCTAATATGGGAATTCTTAATGAAAATGACTTAATAAGAATTATAATGCTTAATCTTCTCATTGCTCGCCTATATATACCATTTTATCTTCTAGGGGACGTGGCTTAGACTCGTCCAAAGGACGAGCCTCCATCTTCGAGCCCTTAAGTTTCCACCCCTAAGGCGGATCTACCTAACAGCTGTGTGTGTCTGATTTACCTACAAGCCCAAAAGTTTGATCTCTATTGCTTGTCACACATATCTGTTACAATTTCCTTAAGTCAAAGTTTATTTACCCAGCTGCTTTGTATACTCTCGTATTCTGATAATTCTATCCCAAGACGCGAATTGTTTGTTTATTCGTTTCCTCTTGGGGACTTAGGTATCTTGACCTGTTATCATTTTCTCGCGTTCGCCCTTAATGTATTTCCCGCGCGTTAGGATTTAATGAGACTACCGGGCGTCCATTTTGTGGAGTTACTTGGTGGGCCTAATGAATCCTGCAATTTGGTGCCAGTAGCCCACCTATTACATAAACAGATCACCACGAGGTTAAGTTATGTTTGTAGGATTTTTTAGGTTAGATTAGGTTTCGTCATGTTTTCCGTAAAAATATGGTTGCATGTAGTCGAAAACCCAATAAATATACCTTCGGATGCGTTAGAATAATGTTCCAATAGGTTTGTCACACACGTAATATCTGATAATTTGCCTTTACTTTCTGACTAGGGCTGTGACGTGATATCGTGGGACCTACGTTCGCTTAATTGAGGCTGACACGTGATCCAAAGGAATTCTAGAATTTTCGTTCGCTTTGATCGGCCAGTTTCCCTCCTAATTATTTTATTGAATATTAAATTGGATTAAGATTATTACGATTTTGTCATGAAAGGAAGTTATTTTATATTTAGCGTTAAGAACTTTCATTGTATGTTGATGTAGCATTGGGATTTTGAACGATCCATATTTGTTAGTGTTACGTGGAATTCAATGTCGAGGCCTAAATTCTTCACAGAAGACAGACCATTCTTTTGTGCTTGGAGAAGAAAGTTGTGTTCGGGAGCAGAGTGAATTTCGTGTACTTATTTTCCGGTTTCGTGCGTCTCGGAAGGCTATTGCTATTTAAGGCTATTGTAATTTAAGGCCATCCTGATTTAAGGCTATCGTGAGTTAGGGTTACCGTGAGCTAAGGTTACCGTGAGCTAAGGTTACCGTGAGCTAAGGTTACCGTGAGCTAAGGTTACCGTGAGCTAAGGTTACCGTGAGCTAAGGTTACCGTGAGCTAAGGTTACCGTGAGTTAAGGTTACCCTGAGTTAAGTTTATTGTGATTGATTGACTTAGTGTAAGACAACCGGCAGAGTTGTACCCCTTTTGCATTTTAGTGCGGGTTTACCGCGAGTGTTGTGCCTCTCGTGCATCTTTGGTAGGACAACCGTGTGTGGTGTCCTTGTTTTTGTGTGGCCCATACTAGGCCTGATATTGGTGGTCGTGAGTGCCCCTTTATTTTTGTACGCGTAGGTACATTGTAGTTACGTTACCGGTGAGTGGTTCCCTCTGTGGCTCAACCTTCTCTCTCCGTGGTCTCATAGATAGGAATATCATACGTGCGTTATTTTTGTGTACATATTTGTTCTTGTGTCTTCCATACTCTAAATATTTGTATGTTCCAAAATATTTACAACCATCAAGGTTGTAATTGATTTTTAGGTCCTTTCTCTGATAATTTAGTCTTGGAATATATCGGCATTTTCAAGTCGATTGATTTATCAAATATTTGTAAATAAAGTTTTTTCGTTTTAAGTCGACGCATCTTCTATCCTTGGCTATAAACTTTTGGGTTAAAGAATCTGGGCATGTCACCTGCTCCCAGTTTGTGACAAGGTTATTTGATTTAAAAAAGTAATATCCATTGTTTGCGGGGAAAAAACACCGAAAAACATGCCCAAAAACCCCCGAAGAGCTTTAATTCTGCAAAAGAGATATTCCTTTATTCTAACTAATTTAAGCTATCTCTACGTAACCGAAACCCCCATAAAAATAGCTTGAGCTATGTTAAAATAATTATTTTTCGATAAAATAAACGCCATTCGTTCAAAATTAAACCTATTTACTCTAACCGATCTTAACTAACTCATCGTACCCCCAAACTAAAATAACCTAGCGGTTATTTATTTATTTTTAATATTAAATAACCTTGCTAAGTTATTTAATACTAATGCGCGAGGATGAGCACACATGGGTCGGCCACGTCGTTTGTTTATATAATATTCGTATTTCTTCTAAAATGAAGTAATTATTATTTGTTTGTAAATAAAAGTGCACAACGAAACCCTAATTCGAGGCTTAGAACAAGCAAATTAGGTAAAGTAAGAAAATACATCATCATCATCCTCATCCTCCTCCTCCTCCTCATCATCATCATCATCAATTATTATTATCAATTATCAATATCAATTATCAATATCAATTATCAATATCAATTATCAATATCAATTATCATTTATCAATTATCATTTATCAATTATCATTTATCAATTATCATTTATCAATTATCATTTATCAATTATCATTTATCAATTATCATTTATCAATCATCTATTATTATTATTATTTTTTTGACTATTTGAATAATTTCATCTTAGTTTGGTTACGACTTATGTTTTTTTATCAAAGTTATTTCTAATCATTTTTTTTATCAAAAAACAAAATGGTGAAGTTCAGAAATAAATATAAGTATCAAAACTTTGTGATTTTTTTTAACCCAAAGAATTACGTGATATTTTGAAAGGGAGGAAATATAGTTTAGAGTTCCTTTTTAAAATTATTATAATTAGCGAAGTTCAGAAAATTTATAAAGATTTTAAATTTTAATCTTAGTAGCGAAGTGCAAGCTTTCCCCGTAGGGGAGGAGTGGCGAAGCTATTGCCTGTTTTTTTTTCTATATTCCTGATTTTCACAAACGAGGAAAAACCTATATTTGGCTGCAGGCCTAATTTTTTCAATTCATTGTAAGCCAAATTTTGTTGGGTGGGGCTTCTTCTCCCAGGATTCAACTCTCAAGCCTATCGTCTTAAGCGCATTTTTGCATTCTTTCCGATGGTGCTAAAATTACTTTTGTGGCTTTCATTTTGAGACCGCAATAGCATAAGATTTTGTGTTGATGAATCGAAGACACTCCGGTGCTTTGGGGATTTTCATTCCCAAATACTGGATCCTTCATTAGTATTGATGTAGATAGGCTAGTTTAAGTTGGGTGTACTGCGTGTCTGTTTATGTAGCACCGTTATATATGTGATTAGTTTGGGGATGAGGGATCATTGCGATCAGTCAAATGTGTGCACAAAAATCAGATAAAAAATTACTCCCAAAGATGGTCAACAAATATAAAGTCACCATTCAAATAAATAGGGCGGGTTCATAGAAAACGTTACCTCACTGTGTATAGTTCTTCTACTGGTTACTAGTTCTTAACATTGTGTTATGTCAAAAGACAGAAAGTATTTGACAAATTTAAAACCGAGTAAATGTTCCTACCTATTGGGTTGCCCCCAGAAATGAGAACTGAATTACTTTAGAAGTAATATTTCCATTATGGAATTTAAATCTTTACTGGAAAGCTGAAGTACCAACCCATCGTATGATTTGGCCTTCAGAAGTAGTTTGTGTTGTTTTTTACATTAATTTCTGGAAATCAAACGAGCTTTAAATGTAATGTTGTTTTTCTTGTATAAATCTGTAATAGTAAGTTTGATGTTGCTTTGGTTGATTCACGAAATTTACAAGGTTGGTGACAGTGATCACTGTCAAAAACTTGCTTTGAGTTATGCAAATTCTTGGTAAGATTTAGTAATATATTTATTTCCCAGTTAAACTGTAATTTTTCAAGTACTCTATTACTTTTTAATGACCTAATAATATCCCTGTGTATGTGTGCATATTGCAAGAAATGTATGTGAATCAGCTTGCCAGGTAGAAGCTTGTTTTCTTCTTCAGTATTCTCCTTTCCGATAAAATAAATAATTACATAGGAGAAGGCACATACTTTTACTGGCTCTTGTTTTTCAGTAATATAAGATTTATTTATTTTTTCAGAAAGCCACGAGTGAAGAGTGATTTACGGAAGCATATCATTGCAGTGAATAAAAGGGAAAACAGTGATAGTTTTAATATTGGAACAACAAAGTTTAAGAGGCTAGCCAGCCAGCCTTAACAAAAATAAAAGCCTCCTGATTTCAAAGAAAGGCATGGTTTTAAACAGGAGAAGGGCATGGCTTAATTTTATTTTAAGCTCCTTGGTTAACTGTACAAAATATTTCCTAATATTTGTTGTAATTCCAAGAAAATTAATAGTAGTAGAGGGAGTTAGTATAGATTTTTCCCGATTAATCAGGAGACTTGAATCTAGGAAATCATCTAAGAAATTCAAGCCATTATCAATGGGTCTTATTATCAAAAATGTCATCCAGGAAAACAAAACACTTGACCATATGTTTGACGCTGAATGCGTTACAAATTGTTGATATTATATTTGCATAGCACTAGTCAACAATGATTTTGCTACTTGGGTATTAGCTTGTGATTTATACTAAATCGAGTATGCTGATTCCGAATCTGTAATCAGAATTGTTTTAGCATGTAAGGTTCCTGAGTTACACACATACTCTTTAATTACACATATGGGCAGTGTTGCTTCGGCTACCGTAGTGAGAGGATGTGTTGTGTTTGTTTGGTTCCTGCATTACACTCCTGCTTTATCACGTTGTCAAATTTAGCCATTATAGTAGTGGTGTTGAAACGGTATTTACATACAGTGATTAATTGCATTTTTCTTTCAAATTTCTCTCAATTAATTTGTAAATGAAATAAGATTGTACAAAAATATATAACAGGATATATACAAACTAGGTTGAAAACATGAATCGGTGAGGATGTATAAATAGCCCAGACAACTTTTGTTAAATCTGTGGAAGATATACTCCAAGCAACCAGCGGAAAAAATTAGCTAAAAGTGAAAACTGCATACAATTATTATTTTGATGTAAAGTTGGTGATCGAGACAAGCCCTGGGCACCTCACAAATCTTGTACTGTGTGTTATACGGGGATCACACAGTGGTTAAATGGCAACCGGAAGGGTATGCCTTTTGCCGTACCAATGGTGTGGCGTGAGCCAACAAACCACGTTTTTGATTGCTACTTTTGTATGACAAATATTGCGAGATTTTCAAATAAGAACAAGTAAAAAATTGTATATCCAGATTGTAAGTCAGCTATAAACCCAGTCCCCCCAAATGTGCAGATGACAATCCCAGTTCCTCCATCAGCTAGTGCAGTTAAAAAAGATGATTCATCGCCTGAAGATGATGATAACAATGACAATGAAATGTATGAGGATGATTCTAAGGAAAAGAAGATCCAGTGCATAAATCAAGAAAGATTGAATGATTTGGTGAGGGATTTGTCATTGTCAAAGAGGAACGCAGAACTGTTGGGCTCCAGACTACAGCAATGAAATTTTCTAGAGGACGGTGCAAAAATATCTACTTTCCGTAAACGCCATGAAACCTTAACTACCTTCTATAAAGAAGATGGTGCTTGTTTCTATACTGATTTTATTGGCCTTATGAATCAGGTAGAAATCGAGCATTTACCTGATCAATGGAGACTATTCATCGATGCAAGCACTGCTAACCTCAAAGCTGTGTTGCTACACAATGGTAACAAAAACCTTCCATTCCTGGCGCACTTATTGTTGGGATGATAGAGACATACGACTCAATGAAATTTACTTTGGAAGGTGTTTATTCCGCATCATAAGTGAAATATCTGTGGTGATCTAAAGGTAATTTCTTTACTTCTTTGACTGCAGCTAGGATATACAAAGAATATGTGCTTCTTTTATCTATGGAACAGCCGTGACGACAGGAATCAATATATTGTCAAAAAGTGGCCCGAAAGAGAAGAACACATAGTTCACCGACACAATGTGAAGCACATGCCTTTGGTACATCGACAGAAGAGCTACCTTCCATAACTTCATATCAAACTTGGCCTTATCACCAATTTTGTTAAAGCAATGGCCCATGATTCTGATGGATTCCAGTATCTCAAAGAGAAATTTGGTGCAAAGAAAACTGATGCTAAACTTAAAGCTGGCATTTTTGTAGGGCCAGAGATCAGAGAATTGATACGTGACAGGGAGTTCAGAAATTAAACTAACTCCACTTGAGTTGGCAGCATGGGATTCATTTGTCCAAGTAGTGCAAAACTTCCTTGATAATCATAGGGCTGAAAACTATGAAGAACCAGTGAACAACATGCTAAAGGCCTATCAACGAATGTGGGTGTGGATGTCTCTTAAGATGCATTTCTTGCATTCACATCTAGATTTCTTTCTATCTAATATGGGTGATATTAGTATAATGAACATGGAGAAAGGTTCCACCAAGATATCGCAATAATGAAAAGCAGGTATCAAGGCAGCTACAACGTAAACATGATGGGTGACTACTGCTGGTTCCTACAACGGGAGAATCCTATATCCACGTACAAGCGCAAGAGCAAGAGTCTCGAACAATTTTTAAGAGATTTATAGTTAGGTGAGTACTACCTCTTTTATATGTAATACATATCTTATCCGGGGCTGCACAAGGAGGTACATAATGCCAAATAGGATGGCCGGATTCCAACCTATAGCAACGGCTCTGGGCATTCCTATAATAAAAAACCTCCTGGGAAACTTAAATATATATATATATATATATATATATATATATATATATATATATATATATATATATATATATATATATATATATATATATATATATATATATATATACATCTATTATGTAAAATTAATATGCAATTATTTTACTTAACTTTGTCAATTTAATCTCTCAATTAATTTACTTCAACTTTTGTAAATTAAATCATTTTATGTACAACTTAATTAATTAATTGATTTATTTTACTTGTCAATTCATTTAGCGTACTACTGTTCCAAACGACATCTATTAAAATTTCACACACAAACAAACAAACACACGCTTTCAGCTCGACCAAATAGCACACTATTCTTTCTCAGTCGACTCTCAGCATTCTCCGTATAAAGGTCGGTAATCATTCCTTCTACAATTAGTCATTTACCTCCAAACAAATCATACTTAGTTAATTCCACTTTCTCTCACAATTCTTTTCAAACGACCATACGAGAGTAGGTCCTAATTATATTTACTTCTCATTGCAGCCCAGTCCATCATAGTCACCATATTATTTTATATTTATTTCCCATACTTCAATTCTCTTCGCATCTTATTACTGTAAATCATATGTTACAATATCTTACATGGTATACCTAATCTACTTATCTCATTGTACATTCGTTGATTCTATGAATATATTTATATTTGTTTGTTTTTCTTAAAACCTAGTTCATTATTTCAACCCCGTAAGGGGCGCGGCGATTTGCCATCTTGGCCGCCGTGCCCCCGTAAGGGGCGCGGCGATTTGCCACCCTGGCCGCCGTGCTGACGGGATCCAGCGCCCCGTCCGGCCCCAGCTTAGCCTCTCTTCCTTCCTTCAGATAGCCTGTATTCCTATCCTACCTCGTCGCTTTTCATACAACCTCTCCCACAACTTTCTCTGGTCAGCCTCTAATTTCACAGGGTAGAAGCTGACCTTCTTCTCAGCCAATCGTCCCGGATCGGGGCTTAGGGGCGAGGGGACAATGTCCCCTAACCCCTGAGCTCCGGTCTGGGGTGGTTGGCTTTTAACAACCTGCTTCATCCCCACCCATACCTTCCTCACATCCCTTTTCCTCTCGTCTTCAAAATCTATCCGTTTTACGCCGTGTTCAAGGTGGAGCCGCCATGCCGAAGGACTGCCAGGCCACAAGGCGGGAGGGGTGGTCCCAAATGGCGGCGCCTGGCTCTGCTGGGCCTGTAAGCACCTCTTGCAGTGCGGGCTACTGCAAGAGGTGGTGAGCGATTGCGTCCCGTAAAACAAAGAGGGTCACCATGCCCAATGATGAAACAAAAAAACATCTCCCCTTAATTCCCCCTATAACAACAACGGAGCCGCCCTCGTGCAGCTCCACAGAAAAGATGGAGGTCCCCCCCCCTGTGCTTGCGCAGGGGACCCTCCATACCTCTTTAACCGGAGAGGAGGCTTACTCCTCTCCTACGCCTACGGGTGTAGGGGACTCCCCCTCACCCCACCCCGTAAGGGGCGCGGCGATTTGCCATCCTGGCCGCCGTGCTGACGGGATCCAGCCATCCGTCCGGCCCCAGCTTAGCCTCTCTTCCTTCCTTCAGATAGCCCGATTTCTTCCCTACCTCGTCGCTTTTCATACAACCTCTCCCACAACTTTCTCTGGTCAGCCTCTAATTTCACAGGGTAGATGCTGACCTTCTTATCAAGCCAACCACCCCGGATCGGGGCTGGGGGGGGAGGGGACATTGTTCCCTAACCCCTGAGCTCCGGTTCGGGATGGGGGTTTTTTAACAACCTGCTTCATCCCCACCCATACCTTCCTCACATCCCTTTTCCTCTCCTCTTCAAAATCTATCTTTTTTACGCCGTGTCCAAGGTGGAGCCGCCATGCCGATGGACTGCCAGGCCACCAGGCGGGAGGGGTGGTCCCGAATGGCGGCGCCTGGCTCTGCCGGGCTTGTAAGCACCTCTCGCAGTGCGGGCTACTGCGAGGGGTGATGAGCTATTGCGTCCCGTGGCAAAAATAGGGTCACCATGCCCATAGATGAACAACCAAAAAAACCCAAACCCCTTTAACTCCCCCTTGCTCATCGACGGAGCCGCCCTTGGGCAGCTCCACCGAAAAAATGGAGGTCCCCCCCCCGTGCTTGCACAGGGGACCCTCCATATTTCTCTAACCGGAGAGGAGGCTTACTCCTCTCCTTCGCCTACGGGTGCAGGGGACTCCCCCTCACCCCCTTCTCTGGAGGTGCTTTCGGGCACCTCCCTTTTCCCAGCGGCAGTCCCATCTTTTCTTTTCAAGGGGACTGCCAAGAAAGCCAGCAGGCAGCCCTTAGCCAGCCGCTCCCCATCAACGCGGCTCGGTAGGGCAAACCCCCTTATGGGGGAGAGGGAAGCCAGGCCCCTTCGGTCGCTTCCCTCAAAAGACCTGCTGGCAAGAATATTAAACCTTGCCGGGGTCAAGGCCTGTGCCTCCCCATACAAGACTGGCGACACTGCCAAGGGGACCTGCGATGTCCTGGGAGGGGATGGCCAACTGGAGGCCCCTCCTGTGATAGACATGGTCCTTGAGGAGACCCAGCCCCAGACGGTAGGGCCTTCCATGGGGGGGAATTCGGGCTCGGCGCCAAGCACCGAACCCGAATCCGCCCCTATGCAAGGTCCTCCTCAAATGGTTGAGGGCTCCGAGGCAGTAGAAGGAGGGGAGGGATCTCCTCCGACAGGTGCCCCTACGACAACCAGGACCTTATCCATTTCGGAGAGGGACCTGGCTGAGGCTGGTCCATCTGGCCTGGGGACTTCTGCCGGCGGAGGTGAAAAGCGGGTTCATTCCCCGCCCTCCTCTCCGAAAAAGAAAAAGAAAAAGACAAAAAAGACAAAAAAGACTCGGGGCTCCTCTCCATCCGCGGGGGCTGCGGGGACGGATGGGTCTGCTGCCACTCTGGCAAGCGACCAAGCCAAGATCGGCACATCCGCCCCCTCTGCCCCCCGGTTGCGGAGCCCCTGACAAAGAAGACTAATACCAAGAGTGCACAGGGCGGAGCCTCGATGACATCGGGGCCCCTGATTCAGAGGTTACCTGGCGTTTTCGAGCCCGCTGGCTTCAAACGCTTCCTCTTTATTCGCTCCACTGATGGCACCATGTTGTCCAAGGGCAACATGATCCATCAGAGGAGAGGATTAGCTAGTGCAATTGGTAGAGAGCCGAAGGTAACCCGTTTCTCGGACGGCAGCCTTCTGGCGAATGCGGCGAATCCCGCCGAGGCGGCTAAGATTAGTGCTCTTCGGACACTTCATGGCACCCCGGTGAGTGTGACGCCGCACTCTACCATGAACTTTGTGAAAGGAGTAGTTTATGCGAGGGAACTCGTTGACTACTCCATTGAGGACATCACCTTAGAGCTGGCCGACCATGGGGCGGTCAAGGTCGAACGTGTGATGAGAAAACAGGGAGGGGCCTCGAGACCCACCCCTACACTCTTCGTCACGTTCGACTGTGACAAGCTCCCTGAGTCGGTGCGTGCCGGTTGGTACCGCTACCGCGTGAAGGCATTCGTGCCACTGTTGTGGCGGTGCTATTACTGTCACCGCTTCGGCCATACGAATCGCTCATGTAGACGTGCAAAGTCGGGGTCACCCGAAGTCTGTGTAAATTGCTCCAAGGTCGCACACGAAAAGTCCAAATCGTGTGTGGCCAAGTGTGTCAATTGCGGAGAGCCGCACCCTGCTTCTTCGAAGCAATGTGGTGCATATCTCCTTGAGAAAGAAATCCTGGCCGTTCAGGCCCAGGATCGACTCTCATTCCGCGAGGCAAAGGACTTGGTCCTGGCGCACCCGGCTCTGCCTGGGACGTCATATGCCTCAATAGTTAGGAAGGCACCCTCTGCTCCTGGCCCATCCAGGCCAACGAGCACGGTTGTTTCCGCGCCCATTCGGAGCCCTTCTGCGGGCTCTACCCAACCCGGGCGCTCCCCTGGTAAAGCTGGCGGCAAAAAGGGCTCATACCCTGCCCCGGCTAAAACCAGGGCTCCCCCCTCTTCCCCCAGCGTGACCGTTTCCCGTAAGGCGAAACGGCCACGCGCCTCCACCGAGTCGTTAGACTCACAGGAGGCAACACCCCTGAAGATGGTCGCTAGGCCATCTTCCGGGGTTCCTAAAGCTGTCCCCCGAAAAGAGGACAGCAACAAAGGAGCTTCGGCTCCTTCGCCCACGCCCCGAGGTGGAGCGAGTGGCTCGGAGACGGTGGTTCCTCGAAAAGAGGGCCCCCCGCCTCCGAAGCCGCAACGCCCGCCTAAGGTTTCGAGGCGGAGGGAGGAAAAGACTCGCATGGCGAGCCCAACCTCCCCCAATAAGTCCTCGAAGGCGACAGCGCCTTCAGTGCTTTGTCCGGCCAACAGCGCCCGGGGTTCTGCCCCCGGGAAGCGTACGGCCATTCCCGTGAGGGTCTTCAATTCGAGGAGGGGTCCCGCGTCTCCTCCGAGCTAGGCCTGGAGGGCATATTCCTTCAATGGAATTGCCGTGGACTCCGGGCCAACTGGGAGGAGCTGCGGAGGCTCGTCTCGTCCCGTTCCCCGTTAGCTATTTTTTTGCAGGAGACCATGCTAGGTGCGTGCCCCCTCCCTGCCCTCCCGGGGTATAAGGGTCTTGCGACCCCACCACCGCGGGATGGCCGGGCTGGGGGATGCGCAGTTTACACCCGGCATGATGTCTCCGTTCTTCCTTTCTCTTTAGATACCTCCTTTCAGGCAGTGGCTGTGCAGCTGCACCTGGATAGGAGGTATACTATCATTTCTGCGTACATTCCACCGTCAGCTGACTTCGACGCGGGGGACTTCCGCCGCGTCGTTGCACGGTTGCCGAGGCCCTATCTCTTGCTTGGAGATCTGAACGGCAGGCATCCTCTCTGGGGAGATTACACCATAAATCCAAGGGGACAAGTCCTTGCCGATCTGATCGAAGAGCTTGAGATGGGTGTCCTAAACGTGGATGAGTTTACGCATCACTGTCCGAGAACCGCTTCATTTTCTTGCCTTGACCTATCTTTGTGCTCTTCGGATGCACAGCCTGATTTTGATTGGGGGGTGGTCGATGACCTCCATGGTAGTGATCACTTTCCCATTCAAATATCATTTTCAGGGCAACTGCCGCCTGAGAGACCACCTCGGTGGTGCTTGGCGCGGGCGCGGTGGCCTGCATTTCAGGAAATGACTGAATTCTCTATCTCAGTCGAGGAGTTTAGGTCGGTAGATGAGGTCGTTGAGTTCTTCTCCGGCAACCTCATCGCCGTGGGCCTGACTACTATTCCTAGGACGTCTGGCCATTTTGCACACCGACCACTCCCATGGTGGTCGGCCGAGTGTGAGACGGCCCTCAAACAGAAGCGTTATGCCTACATGCGCTATAAGCGCCGCCCGAACGATTTCACTGTCGCTGAATTTCGTCGGGCTAGGGCTAGGTTCCGGTATATTTCTACGCACGCCCGCCGCTCTTCTTGGCGGGCATACGTGTCTTCACTTAACGGGAAGACCCCTTTAGCTGAGGTGTGGAAGCGAGTCAAAAGGATTCGGGGCAAGTTCTCGCAGGACCCCCCTCCCGTTCTCCAGGAGAATGGGACCGCAATCTCGGACCCCGCGTCCGTGGCGGAATCCTTAGCCACCGCTTTTTCCGCATTCTCTAGCCGTGATGCTGCTCCGCCAGCATTCAATGCACGTCGTGATGTCGCGGAAGGCCATCCGGTTGGACTTTACCTCCAGTGGCGGAGAACCCTTCAACGACAAGTTTACTGTGAGTGAGTTGCGTTCCGCTCTCGCTTCGTGCGCGGACACCGCCCATGGTCCGGACGATGTCCCGTACGCCATGCTTCGACACCTGGGTGAGCGAGGCATGGCCTTTCTGTTAGATCTGTTCAACAGGATCTGGGTGGAAGGTCTTCTCCCAGACTCCTGGCGAATCGCTACTGTGCTCGCCTTTCACAAACCGGGGAGAGATCACTCTACTCCGAACGGTTTCCGCCCAATCTCTCTAACCTCTTGCGTGTGCAAGTTGATGGAGAAATTGGTAAACGTTAGATTAGCTTTTTTCCTGGACAGCGAAGGCCATCTGTCTTCCGCACAGTGCGGCTTCCGCAAGTTCCACTCCACGTCGGATGCTCTGCTCCGACTGGAAAATGCCGTCTGCGAGGCTTTCCTTCGTAGACAGCACTACGCCACGGTGTTTTTCAATCTGGAGAAGGCCTATGATACCGCATGGCGATACGGTATCATGGAGACTCTCTACACGATGGGGGCGAGGGGACGCCTCCCAATGTTTATATCTGAATTTTTGCGAGATCGTAGATTCCGCGTACGGGTGGGGGGAGCTCTCTCCGGCCCAAAGGAGCAGGAAGAGGGTGTCCCGCAGGGAAGTGTCCTCAGTGTCACACTCTTTGCCCTGAGCATCAACGGCATCACCTCGGTGCTGCCGTAAGATGTTCTCGCTACGCTCTACGTGGACGACCTTTCGATCTCTTTTGGCGCGGCCCAGATGCCAACTCTGGAGCGTCGACTCCAACAGGCATTGAACCGCGTCTCTCGCTATGCCGAAGCGCACAGGTTTCGGTTTTCTTGGGCCAAGACTAAGGTGGTGCACTTCTGCCGCCATCCACGGCTTCACCCCGACCCAGATTTGTTTCTTAATGGGGTGCGCCTGGATGTGGTTGAGTCACACCGTTTCCTTGGTCTTGTATTCGACCGACGCCTCACCTGGGAGGCTCACATTCGCAGCCTTAGGGTCTCTTGTACCCGCGCCATGGACATTCTCCGTTCCGTGACGTTCAGCGCTTGGGGCGCTGATAGGGCTACCGCCTTACTTTTTTATCGAGCCTTTGTTCGCTCGAAGCTCGACTACGGATGCGAGTTTTATACATCCGCAGCCGAGCGTTTATTGCGGAAGGTGGATTCGATCCACCACACCGGCCTTCGCCTTGCGACCGGTGCCTTCCGCACTTCCCCCATTGAGAGCCTGTTGGTCGATGCTGGGGAGATGCCACTCGCTCTGCGCCGCGTGCAGTGCATCACTCGCCTGTGCACGCGAGCCCGGCGCCTCCCTCAGTCGCCAACAGCTCTCACTGCATCCGCAGCTGATCTCGATGGTGCCTATGCCGCCGAGAGACGCCAGTCATACCCTAAGCCCTTTGGGTTTAGGGCCAGGAAACTCCTTCGAGAGCTAGATATAGCTCTCGGGCCGGTGGCGCCCCTGGTTCTGCCCAGGACGCCACCCTGGAGGGTACCACATTTGGCTATTTGTCGCCACGCCTCTGCTCCCAAAGCTTGTACTGCGCCGGGAGTATTGCGTTCGACCTTTTTGGAGCACACATCGTGTCACGCTGGAACCGTGCCAGTGTATACGGATGGCTCCAAGTCCCAAGAGGGGGTCGGCTTCCACGCCGTATCCCCTCTGTTTGAAGTCAGCGGGGCTCTACCAGGCGCTGCGTCTGTCTTCACGGCCGAGCTGGTGGCAATACACCACTCGGTACGGGAGATTACGCGACGTGCCCGGTTCGGAGACCGGATTGTGATCTATAGCGACTCACAAAGCGCCCTGAGTGCTCTCGTGGCATTGGAATCTCCTCATCCCCTGGTTCGCGATATCCGTGACGCCACGGTTTTGGCGAGCCGGGCAGATGTCGAGATTATCTTCGGCTGGGTTCTTGGACATGCGGGAATTGCGGGGAATGAGCGCGCCGATGAGGGCGCCAAAGAGTCCGCGAGGACTCTGCGACCGGACCAGCGTTTCGCTCTTCCTCACACCGACTACATGGCAGGAATACGGGCAGCTCTTCGGACTGCTTGGCAAAGAAGATGGGAGACGGTCGAAGGGAACTTAAAGTTGCGTGCCATTGCGCCGCGACTGTTCCCATGGACCTATCCCCCAATGCCGCGGCAGCTTCAGGTTGCTTTCTGTCGTCTCCGAATCGGACACACTCGTGTGACGCATCGCTATCTGGTGGAGCGCTCGCCTGCGCCCTATTGCAACGACTGCGTCGTCCCCCAGACTGTTCGGCACATTCTTGTCGAATGTCCCAGTCTGGGTGATCTTCGCGCACGACACCTGTCCCGGTACCGGGATGGGCGGGGTCGCTACCGCCTGTCCCTTGTACTCGGGACGAGTGCGTGCACTTTGACTGGTGGACTTGCTAACTTTTTGGGGGAGGCCGGCCTTCTCCCTTTTTTTTAACCAGGCTTAATTTTTGTTGTTGTTGTTTTTGTTGTTGTTGTTGTTGTTTTTGTTATTGTTTTGTTATTGTTATTTCTTTTTTGTTGTTCCCTGTTCCATTTTTTGAAGTAGCCTAGAACTAGGCTGTTTGTTTACGGCGACTTATGCCTAAGTCAGCAGTCGCCAGATAGCCCCTTAAATAATAAAAAAAAAAAAAAAAAAATCCCTCCACTGATGGCACCATGTTGTCCAAGGGCAACATGATCCATCAGAGGAGAGGATTAGCTAGTGCAATTGGTAGAGAGCCGAAGGTGACCCGTTTCTCGGACGGCAGCCTTCTGGCGAATGCGGCGAATCCCGCCGAGGCGGCCAAGATAAGTGCTCTTCGGACACTTCATGGCACCCCGGTGAGTGTGACGCCGCACTCTACCATGAACTTTGTGAAAGGAGTAGTTTATGCGAGGGAACCCGTTGACTACTCCATTGAGGACATCACCTTAGAGCTGGCCGACCATGGGGCGGTCAAGGTCGAACGTGTGATGAGAAAACAGGGAGGGGCTTCGAGACCCACCCCTACACTCTTCGTCACGTTCGACTGTGACAAGCTCCCTGAGTCGGTGCGTGCCGGTTGGTACCGCTACCGCGTGAAGGCATTTGTGCCACTGCCGCGGCGGTGCTATTACTGTCACCGCTTCGGCAATACGAATCGCTCATGTAGACGTGCAAAGTCGGGGTCACCCGAAGTCTGTGTAAATTGCTCCAAGGTCGCACACGATAAGTCCAAATCGTGTGTGGCCAAGTGTGTCAATTGCGGAGAGGCGCACCCTGCTTCTTCGAAGCAATGTGGTGCAGATCTCCTGGAGAAAGAAATCCTGGCCGTTCAGGCCCAGGATAGACTCTCATTCCGCGAGGCTAAGGACTTGGTCCTAGCGCGCCCAGCTCTGCCTGGGACGTCATATGCCTCAGTAGTTCGAAAGGCACCCTCTGCTCCTGGCCCATCCAGGCCAACGAGCACGGTTGTTTCCGCGCCCATTCGGAGCCCTTCTGCGGGCTCTACTACACCCGGGCGCTCCCCTGGTAGAGCTGGCGGCAAAAAGGGTTCACACCCAGCCCCGGCTAAAACCAGGGCTCCCCCCTCTTCCCCCAGCGTGACCGTTTCCCGTAAGGCGAAACGGCCACGCGCCTCCACCGAGTCGTTAGACTCACAGGAGGCAACACCCCTGAAGATGGTGTTGCCTTCAATGGAATTGCCGTGGACTCCGGGCCAACTGGGAGGAGCTGCGGAGGCTTGCCTCGTCACGTTCCCCGTTAGCTATTTTTTTGCAGGAGACCATGCTAGGCGCGTGCCCACTGCCTGCCCTCCCGGGGTGTAAGGGTCTTGCAACCCCACCACCGCGGGACGGCCGGGCTGGGGGATGCGCGGTTTACACCCGGCATGATGTCTCCGTTCTTCCTTTCTCTTTAGATACCTCCTTACAGGCAGTGGCTGTGCAGCTGCACCTGGATAGGAGGTATACTATCATTTCTGCGTACATTCCACCGTCAGCTGACTTCGACGCGGGGGACTTCCGCCGCGTCGTGGCACGGTTGCCGAGGCCCTATCTCTTGCTTGGAGATCTGAACGGCAGGCATCCTCTCTGGGGAGATTACACCATAAATCCAAGGGGACAAGTCCTTGCCGATCTGATCGAAGAGCTTGAGATGGGTGTCCTAAACGTGGATGAGTTTACGCATCACTGTCCGAGAACCGCTTCATTTTCTTGCCTTGACCTATCTTTGTGCTCTTCGGATGCACAGCTTGATTTTGATTGGGGGGTGGTCGATGACCTCCATGGTAGTGATCACTTTCCCATTCAAATATCATTTTCAGGGCAACTGCCGCCTGAGAGACCACCTCGGTGGTGCTTGGCGCGGGCGCGGTGGCCTGCATTTCAGGAAATGACTGAATTCTCTATCTCAGTCGAGGAGTTTAGGTCGGTAGATGAGGCCGTTGAGTTCTTCCCCGGTAACCTTATCGCCGTGGGCCTGACTACTATTCCTAGGAAGTCTGGCTGTTTTGCACGCCGACCACTCCCATGGTGGTCGGCCGAGTGTGAGACGGCCCTGAAACAGAAGCGTTATGCCTACATGCGCTATAAGCGCCGCCCGAACGATTTCACTGTCGCTGAATTTCGTCGGGCTAGGGCTAGATTCCGGTATATTTCGAAGCACGCCCGCCGCTCTTCTTGGCGGGCATACGTGTCTTCACTTAACGGGAAGACCCCTTTAGCTGAGGTGTGGAAGCGAGTCAAAAGGATTCGGGGCAAGTTCTCGCAGGACCCCCCTCCCGTTCTCCAGGAGAATGGGACCGCAATTTCAGACCCCGCGTCCGTGGCGGAATCCTTAGCGACTTCTTTTTCCGCATTCTCTAGCCGTGATGCTGCTCCGCCAGCATTCAATGCACGTCGTGATGTCGCGGAAGGCCGCCGGCTGGACTTTACCTCCAGTGGCGGAGAACCCTTCAACGACAAGTTTACCGTGAGTGAGTTGCGTTCCGCTCTCGCTTCGTGCGCGGACACCGCCCATGGTCCGGACGATGTCCCGTACGCCATGCTTCGACACCTGGGTGAGCGAGGCATGGCCTTTCTGTTAGATCTGTTCAACAGGATCTGGGTGGAAGGTCTTCTCCCAGACTCCTGGCGAATCGCTACAGTGCTCGCCTTTCGCAAACCGGGGAGAGATCACTCTACTCCGACCGGTTTCCGCCCAATCTCTCTAACCTCTTGCGTGTGCAAGTTGATGGAGAAATTGGTAAACGTTAGATTAGCCCATTTCCTGGACAGCGGAGGCCATCTGTCTTCCGCAAGTTCCACTCCACGTCGGATGCTCTGCTCCGACTGGAAAATGCCGTCTGCGAGGCTTTCCTTCGTAGACAGCACTACGCCACGGTGTTTTTCGATCTGGAGAAGGCCTATGATACCGCATGGCGATACGGTATCATGGAGACTCTCCACACGATGGGGGCGAGGGGACGCCACCCAATGTTTATATCTGAATTTTTGCGAGATCGTCGATTCCGCGTACGGATGGGGGGAGCCCTCTCTGCCCTAAAGGAGCAGGAAGAGGGTGTCCCGCAGGGAAGTGTCCTCAGTGTCACACTCTTTGCGCTGAGCATCAACGGCATCACCTCGGTGCTGCCAGAAGATGTTCTCGCTACGCTCTACGTGGACGACCTTTCGATCTCTTTTGGCGCGGCCCAGATGCCAACTCTGGAGCGTCGACTCCAACAGGCATTGAACCGCGTCTCTCGCTATGCCGAAGCGCACAGGTTTCGGTTTTCTTTGGCCAAGACTAAGGTGGTGCACTTCTGCCGCCATCCACGGCTTCACCCCGACCCAGATTTGTTTCTTAATGGGGAACGCCTGGATGTGGTTGAGTCGCACCGTTTCCTTGGTCTTGTATTCGACCGACGCCTCACCTGGGAGGCTCATATTCGCAGCCTTAGGGTCTCTTGTACCCGCGCCATGGACATTCTCCGTTCCGTGACGTTCAGCGCTTGGGGCTCTGATAGGGCTACCGCCTTACTTTTTTATCGATCCTTTGTTCGCTCGAAGCTCGACTACGGATGCGAGTTTTATGCATCCGCAGCCGAGCGTTTATTGCGGAAGGTGGATTCAATCCACCACAAATGGCCTTCGCCTTGCGACCGGTGCCTTCCGCACTTCCCCCATTGAGAGCCTGTTGGTCGATGCTGGGGAGATGCCACTCGCTCTGCGCCGCGTGCAGTGCATCACTCGCCTGTACGCGCGAGCCCGGCGCCTCCCTCAGTCGCCAACAGCTCTCACTGCATCCGCAGCTGATCTCGATGGTGCCTATGCCGCCGAGAGACGCCAGTCATACCCTAAGCCCTTTGGGTTTAGGGCCAGGAAACTCCTTCGAGAGCTAGATATAGCTCTCGGGCCGGTGGCGCCCCTGGTTCTGCCCAGGACGCCACCCTGGAGGGTACCACATTTGGCTATTTGTCGCCACGCCTCTGCTCCCAAAGCTTGTACTGCGCCGGGAGTATTGCGTTCGACCTTTTTGGAGCACACATCGTGTCACGCTGGAACCGTGCCAGTGTATACGGATGGCTCCAAGTCCCAAGAGGGGGTCGGCTTCCACGCCGTATTCCCTCTGTTTGAAGTCAGCGGGGCTCTACCAGGCGCTGCGTCTGTCTTCACGGCCGAGCTGGTGGCAATACACCACTCGGTACGGGAGATTACGCGACGTGCCCGGTTCGGAGACCGGATTGTGATCTATAGCGACTCACAAAGCGCCCTGAGTGCTCTCGGGGCATTGGAATCTCCGCATCCCCTGGTTCGCGATATCCGTGATGCCACGGTTTTGGCGAGCCGGGCAGATGTCGAGATTATCTTCTGCTGGGTTCCTGGACATGTAGGAATTGCGGGGAATGAGCGCGCCGATGAGGGCGCCAAAGAGTCCGCGAGGACTCTGCGACCGGACCAGCATTTCGCTCTTCCTCACACCGACTACATGGCAGGAATACGGGCAGCTCTTCGGACTGCTTGGCAAAGAAGATGGGAGACGGTCGAGGGGAACTTAAAGTTGCGTGCCATTGCGCCGCGACTGTTCCCATGGACCTATCCCCCAATGCCGCGGCGGCTTCAGGTTGCTTTCTGTCGTCTCCGAATCGGACACACTCGTGTGACGCATCGCTATCTGATGGAGCGCTCGCCTGCGCCCTATTGCAACGACTGCGTCGTCCCCCAGACTGTTCGGCACATTCTTGTCGAATGTCCCAGTCTGGGTGATCTTCGCGCACGATACCTGTCCCGGTACCGGGATGGGCGGGGTCGCTACCGCCTGTCCCTTGTACTCGGGACGAGTGCGTGCACCATGACTAGTGGACTTATTGACTTTTTGGGGGAGGCTGGCCTTCTCCCTTTCATTTAACCCGGTTTGTTGTTGTTGTTATTGTTATTGTTATTGCTTCTTTATTGTTATTGTTATTTCTTTTTTATTGTTTCCTGTTTAATTTTTAAAGTAGCCTAGAACTAGGCTGTTTGTTTACGGCGACTAATGCCTAAGTCGGCAGTCGCCGACTTAGGCATTATTTCAAAATTTATTTCGCTGTCGTCTTAGACCTAAAAACTACCAGCCGACAACTTCGATCAAACAAATTTATGGTTATGGTTTTCAAAACGCTATTTAGGCTGATTTATTAACAGAAAATAAATCACATGAATAACCATATACTATAAACCAAACCTTTGCCCAGAAACGTCTCATTCTTCCCAAACTCGTAATAATTATATCATTAATTAATCCAAGGCTCACAACAGAGACAAAGTTAAAATATGTTGGCTAGTGTAATGAATGGGGATCCGGAGAATCCCATAGATAATTTTTTAAATGTAAAAGTTTTCCACTCCTAGTAAGTTTAATCCCATAATTGGATCTTGCCTTTTCGTGAAGGTTAATATGATAAAAACTATTCCTAAGGTCCAATTTGATAGCGGTATCTAATGGAGAAATATTCTTAAAGACTTTGCCCACATTAGGTAAGCCTAATCTATGAGGTTTGAAAATATTAGTGAGAGGTGACATATCAATAAGTGGAAGCTTTTTATTTACTACAAAGATGCGATTACAAAACCTAATGCAACTTAAGTTCCCCTCAACAGTCTACCATCTTCTTTGTCAGGCCACCTGTGTGATAGAACGGTCTGAGGCCGCTTAAATTCAGCCACTATCACATGTTTAGAAACACATTGCTACCCACGTGCATCTGCGAGACAAGCAGAGCGCGTTATCGCCACCTTAGCTAATATTTAATCAAGGAGGTTCATTCCCCCGTTTCGCCTCCATACGTCGATCTCGCCAGATTGAGTTAGGCTTATGGGCAGATAAGGTATTTTCCCAGGCACGACGGCCGTTTTGCACGCCGACCACTCCCATGGTGGTCGGCCGAGTGTGAGACGGCCCTCAAACAGAAGCGTTATGCCTACATGCGCTATAAGCGCCGCCCGAACGATTTCACTGTCGCTGAATTTCGTCGGGCTAGGGCTAGGTTCCGGTATATTTCGAAGCACGCCCGCCGCTCTTCTTGGCGGGCATACGTGTCTTCACTTAACGGGAAGACCCCTTTAGCTGAGGTGTGGAAGCGAGTCAAAAGGATTCGGGGCAAGTTCTCGCAGGACCCCCCTCCCGTTCTCCAGGAGAATGGGACCGCAATCTCAGACCCCGCGTCCGTGGCGGAATCCTTAGCGACTTCTTTTTCCGCATTCTCTAGCCGTGATGCTGCTCCGCCAGCATTCAATGCACGTCGTGATGTCGCGGAAGGCCGCCGGCTGGACTTTACCTCCAGTGGCGGAGAACCCTTCAACGACAAGTTTACCGTGAGTGAGTTGCGTTCCGCTCTCGCTTCGTGCGCGGACACCGCCCATGGTCCGGACGATGTCCCGTACGCCATGCTTCGACACCTGGGTGAGCGAGGCATGGCCTTTCTGTTAGATCTGTTCAACAGGATCTGGGTGGAAGGTCTTCTCCCAGACTCCTGGCGAAACGCTACAGTGCTCGCCTTTCGCAAACCGGGGAGAGATCACTCTACTCCGACCGGTTTCCGCCCAATCTCTCTAACCTCTTGCGTGTGCAAGTTGATGGAGAAATTGGTAAACGTTAGATTAGCCCATTTCCTGGACAGCGGAGGCCATCTGTCTTCCGCAAGTTCCACTCCACGTCGGATGCTCTGCTCCGACTGGAAAATGCCGTCTGCGAGGCTTTCCTTCGTAGACAGCACTACG
The DNA here is from genome assembly GCA_963969495.1 of Ceratothoa steindachneri. Classification (NCBI taxonomy): domain Eukaryota; kingdom Metazoa; phylum Arthropoda; class Malacostraca; order Isopoda; family Cymothoidae; genus Ceratothoa; species Ceratothoa steindachneri. The sequence goes on from OZ018332.1 coordinate 25,885,772, forward strand.
CCACGGTGTTTTTCGATCTGGAGAAGGCCTATGATACCGCATGGCGATACGGTATCATGGAGACTCTCTACACGATGGGGGCGAGGGGACGCCTCCCAATGTTTATATCTGAATTTTTGAGAGATCGTCGATTCCGGGTACGGGTGGGGGGAGCTCTCTCCGGCCCAAAGGAGCAGGAAGAGGGTGTCCCGCAGGGAAGTGTCCTCAGTGTCACACTCTTTGCCCTGAGCATCGACGGCATCACCTCGGTGCTGCCGGAAGATGTTCTCGCTACGCTCTTTGTGGACGACCTTTCGATCTCTTTTGGCGCGGCCCAGATGCCAACTCTGGAGCGTCGACTCCAACAGGCATTGAACCGCGTCTCTCGCTATGCCGAAGCGCACAGGTTTCGGTTTTCTTTGGCCAAGACTAAAGTGGTGCACTTCTGCCGCCATCCACGGCTTCACCCCGACCCAGATTTGTTTCTTAATGGGGTGCGCCTGGATGTGGTTGAGTCGCACCGTTTCCTTGGTCTTGTATTCGACCGACGCCTCACCTGGGAGGCTCATATTCGCAGCCTTAGGGTCTCTTGTACCCGCGCCATGGACATTCTCCGTTCCGTGACGTTCAGCGCTTGGGGCGCTAATAGGGCTACCGCCTTACTTTTTTATCGATCCTTTGTTCGCTCGAAGCTCGACTACGGATGCGAGTTTTATGCATCCGCAGCCGAGCGTTTATTGCGGAAGGTGGATTCGATCCACCACACCGGCCTTCGCCTTGCGACCGGTGCCTTCCGCACTTCCCCCATTGAGAGCCTGTTGGTCGATGCTGGTTAATGCCACTCGCTCTGCGCCGCGTGCAGTGCATCACTCGCCTGTACGCGCGAGCCCGGCGCCTCCCTCAGTCGCCAACAGCTCTCACTGCATCCGCAGCTGATCTCGATGGTGCCTATGCCGCCGAGAGACGCCAGTCATACCCTAAGCCCTTTGGGTTTAGGGCCAGGAAACTCCTTCGAGAGGTAGATATAGCTCTCGGGCCGGTGGAGCCCCTGGTTCTGCCCAGGACGCCACCCTGGAGGGTACCACATTTGGCTATTTGTCGCCACGCCTCTGCTCCCAAAGCTTGTACTGCGCCGGGAGTATTGCGTTCGGCCATTTTGGAGCACACATCGTGTCACGCTGGTACCGTGCCAGTGTATACGGATGGCTCCAAGTCCCAAGAGGGGGTCGGCTTCCACGCCGTATCCCCTCTGTTTGAAGTCAGCGGTGCTCTACCAGGCGCTGCGTGTCTTCACGGCCGAGCTGGTGGCAATACACCACTCGGTACGGGAGATTACGCGACGTGCCCGGTTCGGAGACCGGATTGTGATCTATAGCGACTCACAAAGCGCCCTGAGTGCTCTCGGGGCATTGGATTCTCCGCATCCCCTGGTTCGCGATATCCGTGACGCCACGGTTTTGGCGAGCCGGGCAGATGTCGAGATTATCTTCTGCTGGGTTCCTGGACATGTAGGAATTGCGGGGAATGAGCGCGCCGATGAGGGCGCCAAAGAGTCCGCGAGGACTCTGCGACCGGACCAGCGTTTCGCTCTTCCTCACACCGACTACATGGCAGGAATACGGGCAGCTCTTCGGACTGCTTGGCAAAGAAGATGGGAGACGGTCGAAGGGAACTTAAAGTTGCGTGCCATTGCGCCGCGACTGTTCCCATGGACCTATCCCCCAATGCCGCGGCGGCTTCAGGTTGCTTTCTGTCGTCTCCGAATCGGACACACTCGTGTGACGCATCGCTATCTGGTGGAGCGCTCGCCTGCGCCCTATTGCAACGACTGCGTCGTCCCCCAGCCTGTTCGGCACATTCTTGTCGAATGTCCCAGTCTGGGTGATCTTCGCGCACGATACCTGTCCCAGTACCGGGATGGGCGGGGTCGCTACCGCCTGTCCCTTGTGCTTGGGACAGATTCGTGCACACTGACTTGTGGACTTCTTGGGGGAGGCCGGCCTTCTCCCTATTATTTAAGCAAGGTTTGTTTGTTTTTTTTTGTTGTTTTTTTTGCATTTGTTTTGTTTTTTTTTCTTTAGTTGCACGCTCCTGCGCCGGGGGGACCTCTCCCCGACGCACCAGCTTGCTTCCTTTCCCCCTTTTGGGGTGTTTTTTTTTTTTTTTTTCTCTTTAATTTCATTTTAAAGTAGCCTAGAACTACGCCAGTTTCAATACGGCGACTAATGCCCAAGTAGGCAGTCGCCAGATGAGCTCTTAAAAAAAAAAAAAATCCCAGGCGCGACCGGGGCATTTCCCCGGAGCCTCCCACTTAATTGTCCCCTTCGCAAAGTGGATGGCTTCGACTATTTATATCATAGCTTTCCCGATTGAAGCAGATCAGATCCAGATTATCTTCGCGAGGCATCACGCCAATCCGGTCTCCCTTGAGCACCATAGGAACTCTCTACCTCGAGAAATACCGTATTGTCCAGAAGAGGACAATATTTCTCGAGTGCCAAGGCTCGTGCCTTCGAGATGCCAAGTCCACAAGGCCCCCCCTGTTGTTCAGAAAGAGAACCTTAGAACAGCCATTGTTCTTTGAGCCCGTTGACAAGAGACGGTTCTAAACCCCCCCCTGTTGTTCAGAAAGAGAACGTTAGAAGAGCCATTGTTCTTCAAGCCCGTTCGTCAAGAAACGGTTTTCATTCCCAAGACATCACGCTAGGATAATTTAATTCCCTCCTTTTAACGTTCTTCAAGAGAACGCTTGGTTTCAACAATAACATTGTTCATCTAGAACATCACCGATTTGCTGTCACAAAAATCGCTCGTACCTCCGACCCACACTTCGCTCTCACTCTTCGAAGACAGTCCTTCCCCTTCTGCTGGAAATAGCCAGTGGACCGAAGATTCCTTCGCATCGTCTTCCTCTGCACAACAACTTTGTAATTATGTAAGCTGAGCATTACCTTTAATCATCTAACCTTTTGTCAACGCTACCCTGTGTTTTAAATAGTTTAGCGAACCATATCCCCCCCCCCTTTAATTTTTTTGTTTACCTTTTTAAATCTCTCCAATTCTTAATCCTCGGATTAGCAGGATATTCCCATGACCCTTTCCATTCTCCGTTTATGTAAACATTTTCTTTTTGTGTGTTGTTGATAGTTTAATTAATAAAACTATTTTATTAATGATAGTTATATTATTATCCTTGAGCTCCGTTCCACGTCTTAAGCATATTGAAGATAAATAACCTCGGTCAATCAGATTACCACGCACTCGAAATATTAGAATAATTCCCTCAACGAATAGTTATATATGGTATATCGTCGAGAACCTATTCTACGACAGCCTGTTTTTCTGCCATGTAATCGGTGTGAGGAATAGCGAAACGCTGGTCTGGTCACACAGTCCTTGTGGACTCTTTGGCGACCTCATTTCCAGCAATTCCTACAGGTCCAGGAACCCAGTAGGTGATCTCGACCTTCCCCCGCATCGCCAAAATGTTGGCGTCACGGATATAGCAAACCAGGGGATGCGGAGATTCCAATGCCCCGAGTGAACTCTTGGCGCATTGTGAGTCGCTATACATCACAATCTGGTCCTCGAACCGGGCACGTCACGTTATCTTCCATACCATGCAGTGCATTGCAACCAGCTCGTCTGCGAAGCCAGACGGCAGCAAGGCGGAGGCCTCGGTGATGTAACGAGTTGTTTATTTAGCAGGCTTTTGGAAGATGAGCCATACAGGTTGTAGCCGTAATCAAGCTTTGACAAGAGCAGTTCTTTGGATCTCGAGGAGGGTGCGGCGATCAGCTTTTCAGTGTAGCTTCGATAAAGAAGCCATACGGGTAAGTACGGCAGCAAATCTTCTCATAACGTCTCCAATAAGATATCGCTATGTCATATGTTGGTCAAATATAAGACCTATGAATTTAACATGGATGCCAAATTTGATCAGGGATCCAGAAATATTAAGGCTTATCTTAGGAATCCATTTGTGTTAGTTAAAAATAAGGGCCGTTGTTTTAGGGAGGGAGATGGTGAGTCCGGTCGAGGAGACATAAGCCACTATTGAATCGTTGGAGCAGTGTGGTGGCCATCACCGCGGACAAGCTCGTCACCCAGATAGCAATATCTTCTACATAAATGAAGCAGCGCACAGGCAGTAAGATATGTTTTGCGAAAGAATTGATCGTAATTATAAAAAGAGTAGTGCTAAGCACGCTTCCTTTGGGGACACCGTCATATTGTACGACCTTGCAAGAGCGGGCGCCCGGAAGATCGACACAGAAAGTGTGTTTTTTTTTCAGGAGGTTACGTATAAACAATGCCAAGGGTCCAAGAGGTCTCATGTCGTATAGCTCTTGTACAGGCTGGTCCATAAGTCTCAGGACACTACAGTTACAGTAGCCTAGGCAACGTTGGGCTAAGACATCATTTTATTTAGTCTTGAGGTGATTAATTGTGTATGTAGTTATTTATATTTTTACGTATTAGTTGCCGATAATGACGGAAACATGTAATTATACGATTGAAGAACGGCAAGCATTCGAGAAGCTTTTACCGCAAAGTTAGGAAAAGAAGCACCATCAATAAGCAACCTGTACGGATGGAAACAATAGACTTTTTAAAGGGGATCTGTTTTGGACCAGAAAAGAAGTGGAAGAACATAAATTCGCCAGGAATCATGTGCACCTGTTGCAGCTTCTGTAACACGATCACCAAAAAAGTTCAGTAGGAAGCGTTCTGCCGAGCTGCTCATTCCCCGCACCACAATGCAAAGACACTTTAAAGAAGACCTGGGAATGAAGCTATTTAGACCACCTACGTGAATGAGCTGTCATATAGTGACATGGTCAACCGCCAACGTTTTAGAGAAACCGTCCTGGCACGATTCCCTGATTCTCCACATTATCATAAAATTATATTATTCAGCGATGAGTGTGCTATTTATCGAAGTGAAGTGTCGTAACTTCCAACAAGAGATTGCGCAAAATGCGCCACATGCTATGATTTGGGCAGGTGTGACATCAGAACATTTGATTGGCCCATATTTCTTTGAATACGTTTTTTTTTTTTTTTTTTTTAAGAGCTCATCTGGCGACTGCCTACTTGGGCATTAGTCGCCGTATTAGAACTGGCCTAGTTCTAGGCTAATTTAAAACAAAATTAGAGAGAAAAAAACAACCCCCCTTTTAGGAGGAAAGGAAGCAAGCTGGTGCGTCGGGGAGAGGTCCCCCCGGCGCAGGAGCGTGCGACCAAAGGGAAAAAAATACACAAAACCAAACAAATGCAAAAAAACAAAAAAACAAACAAAAAAAAACAAAAAAAAACAAACCTTACTTAAATAATAGGGAGAAGGCCGGCCTCCCCCAAGAAGTCAACAAGTCAATGTGCACGAATCTGTCCCGAGTACAAGGGACAGGCGGTAGCGACCCCGCCCCTCCCGGTACCGGGACAGGTATCGTGCGCATAGATCACCGCTACTGGGACATTCGACAAGAATGTGCCGAACAGTCTGGGGGACGACGCAGTCGTTGCAATAGGGCGCAGGCGAGCGCTCCATCAAATAGCGATGCGTCACACGAGTGTGTCCGATTCGGAGGCGACAGAAAGCAACCTGAAGCCGCCGCGGCATTGGGGGATAGGTCCATGAGAACAGTAGCGGCGCAATGGCACGCAACTTTAAGTTCCCTTCGACCGTCTCCCATCTTCTTTGCCAAGCAGTCTGAAGGTTCCCTTCGACCGTCTCCCATTTTCTTTGCCAAGCAGTCTGAAGAGCTGTCCGTATTCCTGCCATGTAGTCGGTGTGAGGAAGAGCGAAACGCTGGTCCGGTCGCAGAGTCCTCGCGGACTCTTTGGCGCACTCATTCCCCGCAATTCCTACATGTCCAGGAACCCAGCAGAAGATAATCTCGACATCTGCCCGGCTCGCCAAAACCGTGGCGTCACGGATATCGCGAACCAGGGGATGCGGAGAATCCAATGCCCCGAGAGCACTCGGGGGGCTTTGCGAGTCGCTATAGAACACAATCCGGTCTCCGAACCAGGCACGTCGAGTAATCTCCCATACCGAGTGGTGTATTGCCACCAGCTCGGCCGTGAAGACAGACGCAGCGCCTGGTAGAGCCCCACTGACTTCAAACAGAGGGGATACGGCGTGGAAGCCGACCCCCTCTTGGGACTTGGAGCCATCCGTATACACTGGTACGGTACCAGCGTGACACGATGTGTGCTCCAAAAAGGTCGAACGCAATACTCCCGGCGCAGTACAAGCTTTGGGAGCAGAGGCGTGGCGACAAATAGCCAAATGTGGTACCCTCCAGGGTGGCGTCCTGGGCAGAACCAGGGGCGCCACCGGCCCGAGAGCAATATCTACCTCTCGAAGGAGTTTCCTGGCCCTAAACCCAAAGGGCTTAGGGTATTCCTGGCGTCTCTCAGCGGCATAGGCACCATCGAGATCAGCTGCAGGTGCAGTGAGAGCTGTTGGCGACTGAGGGAGGCGCCGGGCTCGCGCGAACAGGCGAGTGATGCACTGCACGCGGCGCAGAGCGAGTGGCATCTCCCCAGCATCGACCAACAGGCTCTCAATTGGGGAAGTGCGGAAGGCACCGGTCGCAAGGCGAAGGCCGGTGTGGTGGATCGAATCCACCTTCCGCAATAAACGCTCGGCTGCGGATGCATGAAACTCGAATCTGTAGTCGAGCTTCGAGCGAACAAATGATCGATAAAAAAGTAAGGCAGTAGCCCTATCAGCGCCCCAAGCGCTGAACGTCACGGAACGGAGAATGTCCATGGCGCGGGTACAAGAGACCCTAAGGCTGCGAATATGAGCCTCCCAGGTGAGGCGTCGGTCGAATACAAGACCAAGGAAACGGTGCGACTCAACCACATCCAGGCACACCCCATTAAGAAACTAATCTGGGTCGGGGTGAAGCCGTGGATGGCGGCAGAAGTGCACCACCTTAGTCTTGGCCAAAGAAAACCGAAACCTGTGCGCTTCGGCATAGCGAGAGACGCGGTTCAATGCCTGTTGGAGTCGACGCTCCAGAGTTGGCATCTGGGCCGCGCCAAAGGAGATCGAAAGGTCGTCCACGTAGAGCGTAGCGAGAACATCTTCCGGCAGCACCGAGGTGATGCCGTCGATGCTCAGGGCAAAGAGAGTGACACTGATGACACTACCCTGCGGGACACCCTCTTCCTGCTCCTTTGGGCCGGAGAGGGCTCCCCCCCACCCGTACGCGGAATCGACGATCTCGCAAAAATTCAGACATAAACATTGATAGGCGTTCCCTCGCCCCCATGATACCATATCGCCATGCGGTATCATAGGCCTTCTCCAGATCGAAAAACACCGTGGCGTAGTGCTGTCTACGAAGGAAAGCCTCGCAGACGGCATTTTCCAGTCGGAGCAGAGCATCCGACGTGGAGTGGAACTTGCGGAAGCCGCACTGTACGGAAGACAGATGGCCTCCGCTGTCCAGGAAATAGGCTAATCTAACATTTACCAATTTCTCCATCAACTTGCACACGCAAGAGGTTAGAGAGATTGGGCGGAAACCGGTCGGAGTAGAGTGATCTCTCCCCGGCTTGCGCAAGGCGAGCACAGTAGCGATTCGCCAGGAGTCTGGGAGAAGACCTTCCACCCAGATCCTGTTGAACAAATCTAACAGAAAGGCCATGCCTCGCTTACCCAGGCGTCGAAGTAGGGCGTACGGGACATCGTCCAGACCATGGACGGTGTCCGCGCACGAAGCGAGAGCGGAGCGCAACTCACTCATGGTAAACTTGTCGTTGAAGGGTTCTCCGCCTCTGGAGGTAAAGTCCAGCCGGCGGCCTTCCGCGACATCACGACGTGCATTGAATGCTGGCGGAGCCGCACCACGGATAGAGAATGCGGAATAAGCGGTCGATAAGGATTCCGCCACGGACGCGGGGTCCGAGATTGCGGTCCCATTCTCCTGGAGAACGGGAGAGGGGTCCTGCGAGAACTTGCCCCTAATCTTTTGGATTCGCTTCCCTACATTAGCTGAACGGGTCTTCCCGTTAAGTAAAGACACGTATGCCCGCCAAGAAGAGCGGCGGGCGTGCGTAGAAATATACCGGAACCTAGCCCTAGCCCGACGAAATTCAGCGACAGTGAAATCGTTCGGGCGGCGCTTATAGCGCATGTAGGCATAACGCTTCTGTTAGAGGGCCGTCTCACACTCGGCCGACCACCACGGGAGTGTTCGGCGTGCAAAACAAACAGACCTTCTGGGATAGTAGTCAGGCCCGCCGCGATGAGGTTGCCGGAGAACAACCCAACAAGCTCATCTACCGACCTAAACTCCTCGACTGAGATAGAGAATTCAGTCATTTCCTGAAATGCGTCCCCCGCACCAAGCACCACTGAGGTGGGCTCTCAGGCGGCAGTTGCCTGAAAATAATATTTGAATGGGAAAGTGATCACTACCATGGAGGTCCTCGACCACCCCTAAATCAAAATCAGGCTGTGCATCCAAAGAGCACAAAGATAGGTCAAGGCAAGAAAATGAAGCGGTTCTCGGACAGTGATGCGTAAGCTCATCCACGTTTAGGACACCCATCTCAAGCTCTTCGATCAGATCGGCAAGGACTTGTCCCCTGGGATTGATGGAGTAATCTCCCCAGAGAGGATGCATGCCGTTCAAATCTCCAAGCAAGAGATAGGGCCTCGGCAACCGTGCCACGACGCGGCGGAAGTCCCCGGCGTCGAAGTCAGCTGACGGTGGAATGTACGCAGAAATAATAGTATACCTCCTATCCAGGTGCAGCTGCACAGCCACTGCCTGAAAGGAGGTATCTAAAGAGAAAGGAAGAACGGAGACATCATGCCGGGTGTAAACCGCGCATCCTCCAGCCCGGCCATCCCGCGGTGGTGGGGTCGCAAGACCCTTATACCCCGGGAGGGCGGGCAGGGGGCACGCACCTAGCATGGTCTCCTGCAATAGATAGCTAACGGGGAACGGGACGAGAAGAGCCTCCACAGCTCCTCCTAGTTGGCCCGGAGTCCACTGCAATTCCATTGAAGGAATATGCCCTCCAGGCCTAGCTCGGAGGAGACGCCGGGGCCCTCCTCGAACTGGAGACCCTCACGGGAATGGCCGTACGCTTCCTGGGGGCCGAACCCCGGGCGCTGTTGGCCGGAAAAAGCGCTAAAGGCGCTTTCGCCTTCGAGGACGTATTGGGGGAGGTTCGGCTCGCCACGCGAGTCTTTTCCTCCCTCCGCCCCCTTTCGAGGAACCACCGTCTCCGAGCCACCTGCTACACCTCGGGGCGTGGGCGAAGGAGCCGAAGCTCCTTTGTTGCTGTCCTCCTTTCGGGGACAGCTTTAGGAACCCCGGAAGATGGCCTAGCAACTATCTTCAGGGGTGTTGCCTTCTGTGAGTCTAACGACTCGGTGGAGGCGCGTGGCCGTTTCGCCTTACGGGAAACGGTCACGCTGGGGGAAGAGGGGGAAGCCCTGGTTTTAGCCGGGGCTGGGTATGAACCCTTTTTGCCGCCAGCTTTACCAGGGGAGCACCCGGGTTGGGTAGAGCCCGCAAAAGGGCTCCGAATGGGCGCGGAAACAACCGTGCTCGTTGGCCTGGATTACCCTGAGCAGAGGGTGCCTTTCTAATTATTGAGGCATATGACGTCCCAGGCAGAGCCGGGCGCGCCAGGACCAAGTCCTTAGCCTCGCGGAATGAGAGACGATCCTAGGCCTGAACGGCCAGGATTTCTTTCTCAAGGAGATATGCACCACATTGCTTCGAAGAAGCAGGGTGCGGCTCTCCGCAATTGACACACTTGGCCACACACGATTTGGACTTTTCGTGTGCGACCTTGGAGCAATTTACACAGACTTCGGGTGACCCCGACTTTGCACGTCTACATGAGCGATTCGTATGGCCGAAGCGGTGACAGTAATAGCACCGCCACAACAGTGGCACGAATGCCTTCACGCGGTAGCGGTACCAACCGGCACGCACCGACTCAGGGAGCTTGTCACAGTCAAACGTGACGAAGAGTGTAGGGGTGTGTCTCGAGGCCCCTCCCTGTTTTCTCATCACACGTTCGACCTTGACCGCCCCATGGTCGGCCAGCTCTAGGGTGTTGTCCTCAATGGAGTAGTCAACGAGTTCCCTCGCATAAACTACTCCTTTCACAAAGTTCATCGTAGAGTGCGGCGTCACACTCACCGGGGTGCCATGAAGTGTCCGAAGAGCACTTATCTTGGTCGCCTCGGCGGGATTCGCCAGAAGGCTCCCGTCCGAGAAACGGGTCACCTTCGGCTCTCTACCAATTGCACTAGCTAATCCTCTCCTCTGATGGATCATGTTGCCCTTTGACAACATGGTGCCATCAGTGGAGCGAATAACGAGAAAGCGTTTGAAGCCAGTGGGCTCGAAAACGCCAGGTAACCTCTGAATGAAGGGCCTCGATGTCATCGAGGCTCCGCCCTGTGCACTCTTGGTGTTAGTCTTAGTCAGGGGCTCCGCACACCGGGGGGTAGAGGGGCCGGATGTGCCGATCTTGGCTTGGTCGCCTACCAAAGTGGCAGTAGGACGGTCCATCCGTCCCCGCAGCCCCCGCGGATGAAGACAAGCCCCGAGTCTTCTTTGTCTTTTTAGTCTTTCTCTTTTTTGGAGAGGAGGGCGGGGAATGAACCTGCTTCTCACCTCCGCCGGCAGAAGCCCCCATGCCAGATGGGCCGGCCTCAGCCAGGTCCCTCTTCGAAATGAAGAAGTTCCTGGTAATCGTGGGGGCACCTGTCGGAGCAGATCCCTCCCCTCGTACTGCCTCGGAGCCCTCAGCCGTTTGAGGAGGACCTTGAATAGGGGCGGATTCGGGTTCGGTGCTTGGCGCCGAGCCCGGATTCGCCCCCATGTAAGTCCCTACCGTCTGAGGCTGGGTTTTCTGGAGGACCATGTCTATCACAGGAGGGGCCTCCAGTTGGCCATCCCCTCCCAGGACATCGCAGGTCCCCTTGGAAGCGTCAAGAGTCTTTTGTGGGAAGGCACAGGCCTTGACCCCGGCAAGGTTTAATATCTTGCCAGCAGGTCTTTTGAGGGAAGCGACCGAAGGGGCCTGGCTTCCCTCACACCCCTAAGGGGGTTTGCTCTATCGAGCCGCTTACACAAGGGGCGGTCGGCAATAGGCTGCCTGCTGGCTTTCTTGGCAGTCCCCTTAGAAAGAAAAGGAGGGACTGCCGCTGGAAATAGGGAGGTGCCCGGAAGCACTTCCAGAGAAGGGGGTGAGGGGGAGTCCCATTTACCCGTAGGCGTACGAGAGGAGTAAGCCTCCTCTCCAGTTAAGGAAATATGTAGGGTCCCCTGCGCAAGCACAGGGGCGGGACCTCCATTTTTTCGCTGGAGCTGCCCGAGGGCGGCTCCGTCGATGAGCAAGGGGGAATTAGGGGGAGATTTTTTTTTTTACATCATTGGGCATGGTGACCCTAAATTTTCTGCGGGAGGCAATAGCTCACCACCTTTCACAGTTGTCCGCACTGCAAGAGGTGCTTACAGGCCTGGCAGAGCCAGGCACCGCCATTTCGGACCACCCCTCCCACCTGGTGGCCTGGCAGTCCATCGGCATGGCGGCTCCACTTTGAACACGGCGTAAAAGGATAGATTGTGAAGAGGAGAGGAAAAGGGATGTGAGGAAGGTATGGGTGGGGATGAAGCAGGTTGTTAAAAAAACCCCATCCCAACCCGGAGCTCAGGGGTTAGGGAACACTGTCCCCTCCCCCCTCAGCTCCGATCCGGGACGTTTGGCTTGAGAAGAAGGTCAGCATCTACCCTGTGAAATTAGAGGCTGACCAGAGAAAGTTGTGGGAGAGGTTGTATGAAAAGCGAGGAAACAAGTGTTTTGAAGGAAGGAGAAGAGGCTAAGCTGGGTTCGGACGGGGTGCTGAGTCCCGTCAGCACGGCGGCCAGGATGGCAAATCACCGCGCCCCTTACGGGGCCCTCCGCCAGAAAGAGATCCCAGGCCAGATGGATCGGCCTCACCAAAATCCTTCTCCGAGATCATGAAGGGCCTCGCGGTCGCAGGGGTTCCAGCCGGAGAAGATCTCTTCCCTCCTAGTATTACCGTGGAGACCCGAACACGGATTCGCTCCCATGGAATGTCCTACCGTCTCGAGCTGGTTTGCCGCAAGAACGATGTCCATCTCGGGGGGGTGGGGGCTCCATTTGCTTCCCCCCAGAACATCACGGGTATAATTGACAGCGGTGTCGGTAGACAGGTTATTGAGGGAAGGGGAGCACGTCCTTTGATTCCGCGCAGGTCTTTCGAGGGAAGGGGCCGATGGGCCCCGTCTTCCCTCTCATGCTTAAGAGGGTTTACACTACCGAGGCGCTTCAATAGGGCGCACTCGGTTAGGGGCTGCCTGTTGGCTTTCTTGCAGGTCCTCTTGGAAAGTAAAAGGGGGACTGCAGCTGGAAACAGGAAGGCACCCTAGAGCACCTCCAGACAAGGGGATTGAGTGGGAGTCCCTTACACCCGTAGGCAAAGAAGAGGAGCAAGCTTCCTCTCAGGTATCGAGTGTTGGAGGATCCCCTGCGAGAACACAGCGGGGGACCTCCATGCTTTCAGTGGAGCTTCCCGAAGGCGGCTCCGTCGAAGGTGAGGTGGGAAGGGGAAAGTTTTATTTTTTCGATTTTCATCATCGGGCATGGGGAGCCTATTCTTTCTGCTGGAAACAAACGCTAATCACCTCTCGCAGTAGCTCGCTCTGTGAGGGGTGCGTACGGGGCTGGAAGAGCCAGGTGCCGCCATTTTAGGCCACCCCTCCCGCCTGGTGACCTGGCAGCCCTTCGACATGGCGGCTCCACCTTGGGCACGGCGTAAAGAGATAGGTATTGAAGTTAGAAGGAAAGGGGATGTGAAGAAGGTATGGGTGGGGATGAAGCAGGTTGTTAAAAACCCACCATCCCAAACCGGAGCTCAGGGGTTAGAGAACATTGTCCCTTACGCACTCAGCCCCGATCCGGAATAGTTGGCGGGACAAAATAGAGGTCAACCAGACAAAGTTGTGGGACAAGTTGTAGGGGATAAACAGGCTGTCTTAAAGGAGAAGAGGCTAAGCTGGGGCCAGACGGGGAGCTTAGTCCCGTCAGCATGGCGGCCAAGAAGGCAAATCGCCGCGCCCCTTATGGGGTGGCTGGCGTCAACTCTGTTAAAGAGAAAGTTGTCGGAGAAATTGTGGGGAAAGTGAGGAAGCATGGTAAGAATACAAGGTGTTAGAAAGACAGGCTAAGCTAGGGGAAAGCACGACGGCCAGGAAAGCAAATCGGCGTAGCCCTTACGGTGGACCAATACGGAAGCGCTCGATGAATTTTTACTATGATGCAATAGTTCAGGCGGCGTTTATAACGCATTGAAATATTTTGCTTGTCTTTAAGATTTATTTATCCCCACTATCGGTTCTTAAATATTCCACATGATTGTCCTTTCTCTGATCATGATAAGGTCAAAGACTGCATTTGAAAGGCTGCTCGCCTGAGTTAGTGCGTATGTACTAACGTTCAATTTTGTTGCAGCTCGATAATTGTAAAAGCTGCATTTGAAAGTCTTCTCGCCAGTTTGAGTATATAAATGGCTTTTAAGATTAGCTATCGTTGCAGCCTGATAAGGGCAACGGTTTAGAACCAGTGTGATTAAATGAATGTTTCTTAAAATCTTCTTTTCTGGCAGCCTGATAGGGGCAAAGGCTGCATTTGAAAGGCTTCTCGCCAGTGTGAGTAAATGAATGCCTCTTAAGATTTTCCTTCCTTGTAAACTCATAAGGGCAGACACTACATTTAAAAGGCTTTTTGCCAGTGTGATTATATGAATGGCTTCTAATCTGACCTTTCGTTCCGGCCTGATAAGGGCAAAGGTGGCATTTGAAAGGCTTCTCGTCAGTGTGAGTATATGCATGACTTTTAAGAAGAGCTTTCGTTGCAGCCTGATAAGGGCAAAGGCTGCATTTAAAAGGCTTTTCGCCCGTGTGAGTATATAAATGGTTTTTATGATGAGCTTTCGTTGCAGCCTGATAAGGGCAAATGCTACATTTGAAAGGCTTCTCGCCAGTATGAGTATATGAATGGCTTTTAAGAAGAGCTTTCGTTGCAGCCTGATAAGGGCAAAGGCTGCATTTGAAAGGCTTCTCGTCAGTGTGAGTGTATGAATGGCTTTTAAGCTGACCTTTCTTTGCGGCCTGATAAGGGCAAAAGCTGCATTTGAAAGGCTTCTCGCCAGTGTGAGTATATGAATGGTTTTTAAGCTGACCTTTCGTTGCGGCCTGATAGGGGCAAAGCCCGCATTTGAAAGGCTTTTCGACAGTGTGAGTATATAAATGGCTTTTAATATGATCTTTCGTTGCCCCTTGATAGGGGCAAAGGCTACATTTCAAAGGCTTCTTACCACTGTGAGTCGTTGAATGTCTTTTAAGGTGACGTTTCGTTGCAGCCTGATAAGGGCAGAGGCTGCATTTGAAAGGCTTCTCGCCAGTGTGAATATATGAGTGTCTTTTAAGATGACCTTTCCTTGCAGCCTGATAAGGGCAAATTCTGCATTTGAAAGGTTTCTCACCAGTGTGAGTATATAAATGGCTTTTAAGATGACCTTTCGTTGCGGCCTGATATGGGCAAAGGTTGCATTTGAAAGGCTTTTCGACAGTGTGAGTATATAAATGGCTTTTAATGTGATATTTCGTTGCAGCCTGATAGGAGCAAAGGTTGCATTTCAAAGACTTCTTACCAGTGTGAGTCGTTGAATGCCTTTTAAGGTAACGTTTCGTTGCGGCCTGATATGGACAGAGGCTGCATTTGAAAGGCTTCTCGCCAGTGTGAGTATATGAATGTCTTTTAAGATGAGCTTTCCTTGCAGCTTGATAAGAGCAGAGGCTACATTTGAATGGCTTCTCGCCAGTGTGAGTAGATGAATGGCTTTTTAGCTGACATTTCGTTGCGGCCTGATAAGGACATAGGCTGCATTTAAAAGGCTTCTCTGCAGTGTGAGTATATGACTGGCTTTTAAGATGACCTTTCGTTGCAAAGGTCATCTTGCAAAGGGTGCATTTGAATGCCTTCTCGCCAGTGTGGGTTCTTAAATGTATGCTTAAAGCTCTCCGCTGTGCAGTCTGATAAAGACAGGAGCAGCATTTATAGATTTTCTTATTCAATCTTGAATGATGCAGCGCATGTGAATTTGTGAGTGTCGACTGGAAAGGTATGGAGTTGTTTGGGGGGCATTTTCCTGGCCTTTCAGATCTTGAATATACATCACTAGTCCAATTACGGTTATCCTCAAGGTCTCGAGGTGGCGATGATATCATACCACTAAATTGTGGAATAACATTAAGGTTGGTGGATGAAGGCAATTTCATCTCCTGAAAAAGAAAGTTATTTTACAATCTCTCGTTGACAATCCATCTGCTGTAGAAGAGAGCATTCCTGAAATAGGAAGATAGGGTAGGGACCCCAAACATCCCAAATTCATTCTTTAGGACTCTCACCTGATTATGACCTCATCAAAAAGTGATCTCATATCTTGACGCATTATTCTGCATAAGAGAACCCCGGAATATGTTGGATAAAAGGATAAGAAGGACCGAAAGAACGAAGGGATTGCAACATTTCTAAAATTAGTAAGAATAATAAAATTGTGAAAAGTAAAAATAAGGCGGAAATTAAAAATATATGGCAATTGAACAGTTAAATAAAGGTTATCCTAGGCTACGTCAGCTGTAGAGATGACTGATACACCGTTGTTGCGACTAAATTGCGGCTCAACTTTGATCCTTCTGTATGGAGTGAACATGACGGAGCATGGGATGTTTTATTTTTAATTAAAATGTGCTATTTTGGCGGTTGCGACTGAGGGTATGATTTTTTTTTTAAAGAGCCGATGTGGTGAATGCCCTCTAGGGCAAAAGTCGCCGTGATTAACGGAAAGCCTAATACAAAAGGCTATATTATAAAACAATAAAATAAATATAAAAAATGGAAGGCAAGACACAAGCTAAAAAACTACAATATAAAAAAATAAAAGCAACAGAAAGAAACGCACTCCGGCTTGGGGGTAGGACCGTTTACCCCCGGCGCAGGAACATGCGACCTACAAGAAAGAACATGTCAAATAAAATTGAGGCCAGGCTTCTCTTCCAAAAAGTTGCAGCCTGCAAGTCTATGTGCACGAACCATCCCGAGTACAAGGGACAAGCGGTAGCGACCCAATCATCCTGGTACTAGAACGATCGGGGAAGGGGGGGTTGGCTCCATGTGGCCATGTTTCCCTATATGTGTATAGATCCCATCCGAGCTATCTGCCGCTCTTGTCATGTTTCTGGCTGGCGAATTGACCTCCATCGGGTAAGTGCGTGCAGTCATGCCCTAGGAGAGGATTAAACCACCTCTCCAGTAGATGGCTGGAGGGGCCCCTGAAAAAGCACAGGGGACAACCTCCTTTTCGAGGAGGATATAGTCGAGAGCAGGACCAAAGATGGCGAGAGGGAAGGCCCTCCACTGGTCGAATGGGTGCTTCGATTTTTACCTGCCTCCCAGAATTTGATTAAAAAAAAAATAAGGAGCCTCATGGAAAGTAGATACTATGAGCTCCCTATGAGTGATGAGGTTAAGAGAAAAGTCTACATAGGAGCAGAAATTCCTGTATGTGATCATTTACACTTAATCAGTCTTGGTCCAGCATTGATGGACTTTACCAACCTGGCCCGGGATTTAGACAAAATTGTCCTGGAACTTTAGCCATAAAGGATGGTGCCGGTGTAGCTACCTATATGAATACTTAATGGAGGAGGGTGAGCAAAGTCGACGGTCCAGCACACCCTTACCTAATACTTGCCCTAGCCATGAGAGCTTTGGGCCCTCGCAGCAGATAGAGACCTCACGGTATACACTACCACTCAACTAAGGCTCATAAGAGGACGAAAGTGCCTTGTGCAGCCAGAAAATCTGTGGATAGGAAAGCGGACACTATTTACTAGGGAGGTAACTTCCGTGACTCGGCCTCATGAGTGGGAGGGGTAGGTGGAGCTCGTAGACTTAGCGACAGGCAGTCCACCTAAGAGAAGGATAACTCTGATTTCAAAGCCCTGGAGAGACAGGCATAATTACCGCTTGCAGAAGATCCTCTGTGAGTATCTGAAGGTGAGTGATCACTTATAATTATTATCATACCTTGGTTAAGGTGATCCCAGGATGGCAGGCAGTCCGTTTTTTTTAGGAGCCTATCTGGCAACTACCCACTTGGGCACAAGTCGCCGCACTCACGACAACCTCGCACTAAGCTACTTTAAAATAAGAATATGAAAAAAACAACAATAAAAAAGGGAAAATGGCAACAAGGAGGAAGCAAGCTCCGGCGTCGGAAGGAGGTCCGCCTCACTCCCCGGCGCAGGAACGTACGACCTACAAAGGAAAAAAAAGCCTAGTTAAATAAAGAGTAGAAGGCCGGCCTCCCCCCCAAAGTCTATAAGTTCCCCGGTCAATATGAACGAACTCGTCCCGAGTACAAGGGACAGGCGGTAGCGACCCCGCCCATCCCGGTACCGGGACAGGTAACGTGCGCGGAGATCGCCAGACTGGGACATTTAACAAGAATGTGCCGAACAGTCTTCGCAGTAAGGCGCTGGTGAACGCTCCATCAAATGGCGGTGCGTCGCGCGAGTGTGTTTTTACGCACAGTCCTTATTTAGGCTCAGTGTGCTGAAGGAAATAAGAAGCTAAGCTGGGGCCGGACGGTTCGCTGAGTCCCGACAGCACGGCGGTCAGGAAGGCAGGGTGAAAGAGAATTGGTACAGAAGACGAAGTAGGGGTTAGCAGGAGAAAAAGAATGCCAGGCTGGGACAGGACAGGGCGCTGAGTCCCCTCAGCACATCAGCCAGGAGATCAAATTGCCTTGTCCCTTAAGGGAACGACAGAAAGCAACCTGAAGCCTTCACAGCATTGGGGGGTAGATCCATGGAAACAATCGCGGCGCAATAGCATACAACTTTAAGTTCCTTTCGAACGTCTCCAATCGTCTTTGCCAAGCAGCCCGAAGAGTTGCCCGTATAGCAGTTATGTAGGCGGTGTGAGGTAGAGCGAAACGCTGGTCCGGTCGCCAAGTCCTTGCGGACAGTTTGGCGCCCTCATCGGCGGGATCATTCTCCGAAATTCCTACATGTCCAGGAACCCAGAAGATAATCTCGACGTTCGCCCGGATTGACAAAACCGTGGCGTCACGTATATTGCGAACTATGGGATGCGGAGATTCCAATGCATCGAGGGCACTCAGGGCGACTTGTGAGTCACTATAGATTACAATCTGGTCTCCGAACCGGGCACGTCGCGTAAACTCCCGCACCGAGTGGTGGATTGCCACCAGCTCGGCCGTGAAGACAGACGCTGCGCCTGGCAGAGCCCCGCTGACTTCAAACAGAGGGAATACGGCGTAGAAGCCGACCCCCTCTTGAGACTTGGAGCCATCCGTATTCACTTACACGGTTCCAGCGTGACACGAGGTGTGCTCCAAAAAGGTCGAACGCAATACACCCGGCGCTGTACAAGATTTGGGAGCAAAAGCGTGACGACAAATAGCCAAATGTGTACCGTCCAGGGTAGCGTCCTGGGCAGAACCAGGGGCGCCACCAGCCCGAGAGCTATACCTAGCTCTCAAAGGAGTTTCCTAGCAATAAGCCCAAAGGGCTTAGGATATGACTAGCGACTCTCGGCGGCATAGGAACCGTCGAAACCAGCTGTGGATGCAGTGAGAACTGTTGGCGACTGAGGAAGGCGCCGGGTACCAAAGTACAGGCGAATAATGCACTGTGCACGGAGTAGAGAGAGTGGCATGTCCCCAGCATCGACTATTAGGCTCTCAATGGGGGAAGTGCGGAAGGCACCGGTCGCAAGGCGAAGGTCGGTGTGGTGGATCGAGTCTACCTTCCACAATACACGCTCAGCTGCCGATGCATAAAACTCGCATCCGGAGTCGAGCTTCGAACGAACAAAGGATCGATAAAAAAGTAAGGCAGTAGCTCTATCAGCGCCCGAAGAGCAAAACGTCACGAAACGGAGAATATCTATGGCGCGGGTACAAGAGACCCTAAGGCTGCGGATATGAACCAGCCGGGTGAGGCAGCGGTCAAATACAAGACCAAAGAAACGGTGCGATTCAACCATTTCCAGGCGTACCCCATTAAGAAACAAGTCTGGGTCAGGGGGGAGCCGTGGATGGCGGCAGAAGTGCACCACCTTAGTCTTGACCAAGGAAAACTGAAACCTGTGCGATTCGGAATAGCGAGAAACGCGGTTCAATGCCTATTGGAGTCGACGCTCCAGATTTGGCATATGAGCCGCGCCAAAAGAGATCGAAAGATCGTCCACGTAGAGCGTAGCGAGAACATCTTCCGGCAGCGCCGAGGTGATACTGTTGATACTCAGGGCAAAGAATGTGATACTGAAGACAATTCCTTGCGGGACACTCTCTTCGTGCTCCATTGGGCAGGAGAGGGCTCCCCCCACCCGTACGTGGAATCGACGATCTGGCAAAGATTCAAATATAAAGATTGGGAGGCGTCCCCTTGCTCCCATCATGTGGAGCAGCTCCATGCCACCGTATCGCCATGCGGTATCATAGGCTTTCTCCAGATCGAAAAACACCGTGGCGTAGTGGCCTATACGAAGGAAGGCCTCGCAGACGGCATTTCCTATTCAGAGCAGAGGATGAGACGTAGAGTGGAACTTGCAGAAGCATCACTGTGCAGAATTCAGATAGCCTCCGCTGAACAGAAAAAAGGGCTAATTTAACATTTACCAATTTCTCCATCAACTTGCACAGGCAAGAGGTTTGAGAGATTGGGCGGAAACCGGCCGGAGTAGAGTGATCTCTCAACCCGCTTTGCGAAAAACGAGCACAGTAGGGATTCTCCAGGAATCCTGGAGTTTATCCTCTGCCTAGATCATGTTGAACATATCTAAAAGAAAGGCCATTCCTCGCTCACCCAGGTGTCGAAGCATGGCGTATTGGACTCCGGATCATGGGCAGTGTCCACGCACGAAGCAACAGCGGAACGCAACACGCTCAGAGTAAACCTGTCGTTGAAGGGTTCTCTGCCTCTGGCGGTAAAGTACAGCCGGCGGCCTTCCGCGAGATAACGACGTGCATTGAATGCTGGCAGAGCAGCAGCCCGGTTAGAGGGTCTTCCCTTTAAGTGAAGACACGTATGCCCGCCAAGAAGAGCGGCGGGCGTGCTTCGAAATATACCGGAACCTAGCCCTAGCCCGACGAAATTCAGCAACAGTGAAATCGTTCGGGCGGCGCTTATAGCGCATGTAGGCATAACGCTTGTGTTTGAGGGCCGTCTCACACTCG
This sequence comes from Ceratothoa steindachneri, assembly GCA_963969495.1. NCBI lineage: Eukaryota > Metazoa > Arthropoda > Malacostraca > Isopoda > Cymothoidae > Ceratothoa > Ceratothoa steindachneri. The sequence continues at coordinate 25,906,098 of OZ018332.1, forward strand.
GCCGACCACCACGGGAATGGTCGGCGAGAAAAACCGCAGGACGTTCTAGGAATAGTAGTCAGGTCCGCGGCGATGAGGTTGCCGGAGAACTCAACGGACTCATCTACCGACCTAAACTCCTCGACTGAGAGAGAGAATTCAGTCACTTCCGTAAATGCAGGCCACCGCGCCGGCGCCAAGCACCACCGAGGTGGGCTCTCAGGTGGCAGTTGCCCTGAAAATGATATTTGAATAAGAAAGTGATCACTACCGTTGAGGTCATCAACTATCCCCCAATCAAAAACAAGCTGTGCATCCGAAGAGCACAAAGATAGATCAAGGCAAGAAAATGAAGCGGTTCTCGGGCAGTGATGCGTAAACTCATCCACATTTAGGACACCTATCCCAAGCTCTTCGATCAGATCGGCAAGGACTTGTCCCCTGGGATTTATTGAGTAATCTTCCCAGAGAGGATGCCTGCCGTTCAGATCTGCAAGCAAGAGAAAGGGCCTCGGCAACCGTGCCACGAAGCGGCGGAAGTTCCCCACATCGAAGTCAGCTGACGGTGGAATGTACGTGGAAATAATAGTATACCTCCTATCCAGGTGAAGCTGCAAAGCCACTGCCTGAAAGGAGGTATCTAAAGTGAAAAGAAGAACGGAGACATCATGCCGGGTGTAAACCGCGCATCCCACAGCCCGGCCCCCATCTCGTGGTGGTGGGGTCGCAAAACCCTTATACCCCGGGAGGGCGGGAAAAGGGCACGCGCTTAGCATGGTCTCCAGCAAAAAGATAGCTAACGCGGAACGGGACGGGACGGGACGGGACGAGACGAGCCTCCGCAGCTCCTTCCAGTTGGCCCGGAGTCCACGGGAATTCTATCGAAGGAATATGCCCTCCAGGTCTAGCTCGGAGGAGAAGCGGGGCCCTTTTCGAACAAGAAACCCTCACGGGAATGGCCGTACGCTTCCCGGAGGCAGAACCCCGGGCCCTGTTGGCTGGGCCAAGACGCTGAAGGCGCTGTCGCCTTCGAGGACTTATTGGGGGAAGTTGGGCTCGCTATGCAAGTCTTTTCCTCCCTCCGACTCGAAACTTTAGGCGGTCGTTGAGGCTTCGGAGGGGGGCGGTGCTCTTTTCGAGGATCCACCTTCTCCGAGCCACCTAGCCCACCACTAGGCGTGGGCGAAGGAGCCTAAGCTCCTTTCTGTCCTTACCGTTTCCCGTAAGGTGAAACGGCCACGCTCCTCCACCGAGTCGTTAGACTCACAACTTTAGGAACCTTGGAATGCTGCCTCCTGTGAGTCTAACGACTCGGTGGAGGCGCGTGGCCGTTTCGCCTTACGGGAAACGGTCACGCTGGGAGAAGGGGGAGAGCCCTGGTTTTGCTGGGGCTGGGTGTGAACCCTTTGTGCCGCCAGCTTTACCAGGGGAGCGCCTGGGTTGATTATAACCAGCAGTGGGTCTCCAAATGGACACGGAAACATTCGTGCTCGTTGGAATGGATAGGTCAGGAGTAGAGAGTGTCTTTCTAACCATTAAGGCGTAAGACGACCCAGGCAGAGCCGAGCGCGCCAGGACCAAATCCTTACCCTCGCGGAATTAGAGTCGATCCTGGGCCTGGATGGCTAGGATTTCTTTCTCAAGGAAATATGCACCACATTGCTTCGAAGAAGCGGGGTGCGGCTCTCTGCAATTGATAAACTTGGCCACACACGATTTGGACTTATCGTGTGTGGCCTTGGAGATATTTACACATACTTCGGGTGACTCCGACTTTGAACGTCTACATAAGCGATTCGTATGGCCGAAGCGGTGACAGTAATAGCACCTCCGCGGCAGTGGCACGAATGACTTCACGCGGTAGCGGTACCAACCGGCACGCACCGACTCAGGGAGCTTGTCACAGTCGAACGTGACGAAGAGTAGGGGTGGGTCTCGAGGCCTCTCCATGTTTTCTCATCAAAAGTTAGACCGCCCTATGGTCGGCCAGCTATAAGGTTATGTTCTCTCTGAAGTAGTCAACGAGTTCCCTCGCATAAACTACTCCTTTCACGAAGTTCATGGTAGAGTGCGGCGTCACACTCACCGGGGTGAGTGAAGTGTCCGAAGAGCACTTATCTTGGCCGCTTCGGCGGGATTCGCCAGAAGGCTCCCGTCCGAGAAACGGGTCACCTTCGGCTCTCTAACAATTACTCTAGCTAAAGCTCTCTTCTGATAGATCATGTTGCCCTTGGCCAATATGCTGCCATCAGTGGAGCGAATAACTAAGAAGCCTTTGAAGCCAGCGGGCTCATAAACGCCAGGTAACCTATGAATGAGGGGCCCTGATGTCACCGACGCTCCGTCTTGCTCCCTTTTGGTCTTAGTCAGGTGCTTCGCACCCAAGGAGGCAGAGGGACTTGATGTGCCGATCTTGGCTTGGTCGCTTACCGAAGCAGCAGACCCATCCGTCCCCGCAGGCCACGCGGATGGAGAGGAGCCCAGAGTCTTTTTTTTTGTTCTTTCCTTTTAGGAGAGGAGGGCGGGGAATGAACCTGCTTCTCCCCTCCGCCGGCAGGAGCCCCTAGGCCTGATGGAACGGCCTCAGCCAGGTCCTTCTCCGAGATGGAGAAGGTCCTCGCAGTTGCAGGGCACCGGTCGGAGGAGATCCACCCCCCCTCCTTGTACTGCCTTGGAAACCCTAACCGTTTGAGGAGAACCTTGAATAGGGGCGGACTCGAGTTCAATGCTTGGCGCCGAGCCCGGATTCGCTCCCATGGAAGGCCCTATCGTCTGACGCTTGGTTGCCTCAAGGACCATATCTATCTCAGGCGGCGCCTCCATTTGCCCCCCCCCCCCCAGGACATCACAGGTCCTATTGGCAGCAGCATCATTACTCATGTCTGGGGAGGCACAGGCTTTGACCCCCGCTAAGTTTAAAATTCTAGCCAGCAGGTCTTTTGAGGGAAGCGACCGAAAGGGCCTGGCTTCCCTCTCACCCCTAAGGGGGTTTGCCCTACCAAGCCGCTTCAATGAGGAGCGGTCAGCTATCGGCTGCCTGCTGGCTTTCTTAGCAGCCCCCTTGGAAAGAAAAGGGGGGACTGTCGCTGGGAAGAGGGAGGGCACGAGAAGGGGGTGAGGGGGAGTCCCCTACACGTGTGGGCGAAGGAGAGGAGTAGCCTCCTCTCCGGTTGAAGAGTTATGGAGGGTTTCCTGGGAAACCACAGGAGGGAGGGAACCTCTATTTTCTCTGTGGAGCTGCCCGAGGGCGGCTCCGACGGTGGACGAGGGGAAATTGAGGGCGAGATTTTTTGTTTTGTCATCATTGGGCATGGTGACCCTAATTTTTTATAAAGGATGCAGACACTAATCCCCCCTGCAGAAGCCCACTCTGCGAAGGGTGCGTATGAGGCTGGCAGAGCCAGGTGCCGCCATTTAAGGACACCCTTCCCGCTTGGTGACCTGGTAACCCTTCAGCATGGCGGCTCCACCTTGGGTACAGTGTAAAATTGATAGAGTGTGAAGTGAGAAGGAAAGGGTATGTGAGGAAGGTATGGGTGGGGATGAAGCAGGTTGTTAAAAACCCACCATCCCAAACCGGAGCTCAAGGGTTAGGGAACATTGTCCCCTCCCCTTTCAGCCCTGATCCAGGATAGTTGGCTGAGAAGGTCAGCATCTACTCTGTGAAAATAGAGGCTGACCAGAGAAAGTTGTGGGAGAGGTTGTAGGTGAAGTGAAGAAGTAGGGGAGAAACACAGGCTGTCTGAAGGAAGGAGAAGAAGCTAAGCTGGGGCCAGACGGGTCGCTGAGTCCCGTCAGCACGGCGGCTAGGAAGGCAAATCACCGCGCCCCTTATGGGAGTGTTCCCCTGCAGTAGGGGAACATTGACCGAGGTGTCCCCCCGAATTTTGAAGTGCCAAAAATGACACTTATTTTATGAGTTGAGGATTTATGAGTATACCATAGGTGGGCGATGTTGTGAAGTTTGTTTTGGGCACAGTTTGCACCCACTCAGGTACAAAATGGAATTTTTATGCAGGTTTTTCTAATAATAGGTCGGTGTTCCCCCACCCTACCTTTTTCAGTTTTAGTTTGCAATCTTCCTGTCCCACTTCTTCATTTTACTCTTAATGTTCATCAGTATCTAATCCATTATTGTCTTCACTATCCACTATTTCATTTTTCTGATCTTACTCTTCAGCTATTATAGGAACCAATCCTTCATCATATATTACATCTCCATTTTCTCCTTGCGGCCAATTCTTGTTTATATTTTTATCCTGTACTTCAATTTTTTCATTCTTACTTTCTGCTGAACTTCTTTGTATTCTTGTTATTTGTACTCTTGCTACTTCTCTTAACAAGTCTCCATGCTTCACTATCGAGGTTTTACCTTGTATTCACACAATTTACACTGGTCATCCCCACTCTTTTTTGTTTTTTGTAGAAAACTTCATCATCTAGCTATTCCCTGCGCATCATTCCATTGTGTCATGTTTCTTTTTATTGATGTTCTACCATGGCCAGTGGTCGAGTGGCAGTGGCGCGCGGGAGTGTAGTGCCTCCGAGTCCCTGATGCATAATTCCTATGCCTAAAGGGGTGCAGCTCAGGAGGCTTCACAGGTAAGAATCACAGGTGAGAATCGAGTAGTGCATCCTCTACTCTGTGTTCCTGTACATTTTTTTTTAATGCTATTCATTATCTTATTACACAATTCATTTTTTTTAAAATGCATCTCTAGCTTTATACATTGCATTTAATCCTTTTCTAACTATTGTTTCCTCTGCTCCTTATTCCTTGCTAGCAGTTCTCAAGCCTTCATCTCCTTTGAGATTAGGTAAAATTGTTTTTTTACTGAATACCAATTCATTCAGAAAAAAACCTTCATTGTTAGTTAAACAATTTCTTGCACACACTATCCATATCAAAGCTGTTCTACAACTTACATCATCTTTCATTTTCCTCATCCCTTCTTTAAGTAGCTCTACTGTTTTTTCACATACTCTGTTACGCCAAGGATTTTCTGCTGCCTTATTAATAAGGTAATATTCCATCTTTCTGCAGCTATTTGAACTTTTTTCATTTAGGAATTCTCCTCCATTATCAGATAGTATCTTCACAGTTGCTTAAAAAATGATAAACCATCCTTCAGTTAAGGGGCCTTGATAATGGACTCTAGCTTCTTGTTCACCAACCATTGTGCTTGACGGTATATGGTAGCTTAATCTACCAAAACTAAGAATTTTCTTTCATCTATCTCACCTACATCTACTGCAATAACTTCATTACATGTTCTACTCCATGAGAATCCCATTATTCCCTTCGCTGGATTCTTTATATATCTTTTGTAGGTATCACATTCTGAAAAAAAGCTCTTTAATTGTCTCTTTTATCTTATTTTTTTCATCACTCATTCCTTCACTCCATCCTGCTTCTTCTGTTAAATTCCACACCTTGTTTGCACTTTCATGTCCGAACTGAAGGTGTAATTTCATAGCTACTCCTTTTCGTTCTTTTTTACTCTTATACTTACAACAATAATTCCGCCTCTATCTTTCTTCTCAGAATGGGCATTCTCAAATAAACCCTTAGTATCTTCCCATAGATCTCTTTCAATCCCCTGCAGTACTCCTATCCTTATATTCTGCCTTTTCATTACTATTGTCATAACCATTCAACTCATGGTTTCTTTACCTATAAGCTATGGAATATCATCTTTTATTATTTCAGTTCTTAGATATATTTTCTGATTATTTATTACTACTGGTAATTTCACGATTCCCATAGATGTATGTATACATTGTCTCTCCAAAGTTGAATATTTGGTTAGATTCTTTCCTAGTTTGTTTTATTCTCTTTAACTCATTTTGATTCAATCTTATTATGATTTGTGATTATCATAATTCTCCACATAATGTAGATTTGCATACTGTGTCTAAAATCGTGTCTACTTTATCCCATGGTTCATCCTCCAACTTGCATACTCCACCAATATACTATGCCCACTCCTCTACCAAATTGCCTTCTTTTTCCTTTTTTTCACCATATCTCCATGTTGAAGTCTTATTTCTATTCCTAATATTCTGAAGGCAATCATTGGCCCAGTGCCACTCGGACCTACATATAGCACAAAAAGTTATCATCCCTTGCTATTTACAGGATTCTTTTTACCCCATGTTTCTTTACTACTTCCTGTCTGTTTGTCATATCAACTTCTTCCATTTCTTTTGTTTTCTGTTCCCCACCATTCTTATAGTTCTCTTCCTTCATAACTTGTGCTACCTTTTCATATTCTAATTTGTCTTGACCACATGCTACCAATACCATCTGCTTCTATTAATCAGGGAGGCTCGATTGTTCTAAAACGTGGAATCCCTTGGCTTCTCCTTCAAACATTTGCCTTTCTAATGCTTTTTGGCATACAGAAGCCGCTTTTTCATACTTTATTAAGAAATCTCTAATTTTCTCCTCAGTCTTTTAGCTTAAAATATTCTTTCATTTTATTATAATTTTCTATTAAAGTGTCCTTTTTATATGTTTCATCATGTTTCTGTAAAATAATTTTAGGTCCATCCTTTTTCTTCAGCTCATCTTGATCGACATCTTCAGTCACCTCTAAAGACATAGCACTTAGACTCATTCTTATCTCAATTCCCAAGTATTTCACATCTTTTCCCCACACCACAAGCCAATCCCACTTAGCTTATTCATCTTTTATAATCTGATTCTTTTCCCATGAATGAAGGGTATTCTCTCCTCCATTTGTCACTCATGGTATTAGGATTTCTGGTATTTCCAACTATTGCTATAATCTGACCTTTCACACTTGTGTCAACTTCTGTTCTTTCCATTTACAACTATGTAACCATGCTCTGTTACCACTAATTAATTTCAATAAATAACCTTTAGAATGACTTCAACTATGCTCACTTTTTTAATTTCCTTTGTAGGCTTCCGGTAAATATTCACTGGCTTACAAACTTTATTCTCTGATGGTAACTACATTAAACTACGTAACTAATCTACATTCTATGCTAATTCGAGTAGCTACCATGTTTGAATTATTGTTGTAGGCCTAGTTGTTTGTTTTTTTCTTTTAAGTCCTCTCTTATTGAAATTTGAACAATAATGATTTTTGATCACTATTAACTGGCCACCATATATGTTTTTCTTCCTTTAGTATAATACTTTAAACCACACTATCTATATATATTTTGTTTTAATAATAGTTATCAAAACTATTTCTCCATTTTTCCTGCAACAAAAAAGAAAAACTACTTCATTGGGGTTGGACTTTTCATTTTTTCTCTAGTGCCAATTTTCTTTTCTTCATCAGACCCGGTTTCTATTCCAAAGGTAAACTGAATCAAACCCATATTTCGGCAAGAAGGCCTTTTGTACGGTCCATGTCCACTTCAGCCTACTTATGTATATTTTATATTCACCCAAGGATGACCATTTTAAGTATACAGATATATAGTAGAATATAAAAGGTTGTAATACAATGATGTAAGCGGGTCTGTCATGCAATTAGTTATCTATTCTGTTTAATTTACTTTTGTGTTCACTTGCTTTATTTCATTAATAATTTCTTACATTTTATTGATGTTTCCTATGTAAATGGAGAACATTTAAAGATTATAGACCATTCACCCCTACTTCTTGGGAACTTCAGACCAAATCCTCTGGATGTCCTGGTACACAGGTCAGAGTGGTGACTCTGGCTTTGTGACTAGCCTCAGAGTGGGTGGTTGCCCACGAGCTTCCCAACACCTGGATCCTGAGTGTAGGTTCCTGCTGTAGTCGGGTTAGTCCTCGCAAGCAGTGGAACAGGGAGGATATGTTGCTCCTCCAGGTACAAGGATACAACAGTCTGCACTTGAAATGGAGGGGTTGTGTTTCTCCTCCAGCTTTGAGCTGTAGCTTGAGGTTTCTCCCCGTGCTACACCATCCAACTTCTTGCAGGTAGACAAAGAATTGAAGGGATAGTCAGAGAAGGAAAGATAGGTGCTGAGAGAGACAAACAGGGGAAATGCACTAGTGTCCTCAGGCCTTATCAAAGGGTTCAAGCAATCAAGTGAGTGGGGTCTTTCTATTTGCACTCAGGCCAGGAGGACATGCTGCTGCTCCTCCAGGTACCTGGTGTAGCATTTTTTTAGTGCCTATCTGGCATCTGTGCCAAATGTATCAGTCTATACCCAATAGGTACCTCACTTTGTAAGCTTCTTAAAATGAGTTCAGATCAGTGGTGAATCTCTTACCATTAAAAAACAAAGACGAAAATAGGAAATTTCTGCCATTATAATATAAAGTGAAATTACCTTTTCTAGGAGGGAGTCTTGTTGCAACAACTTACTGGGTGATTTTATATATTTTGCACATAGTTCAACATTATTAAGAAGAGAACTTGTCTGTGCATGAAAGAATTCTTCACTAACTTCTTCCTTCATTGAAATCTCTCCAAAGTCCTGCTTAAAGAAGAACAAAAATAAATTGCACACAGAGCAACCAAGATAACCAATGGGACCAATATTCTTCATGTCACTAATGGATGTTGATCTTATGGAAATCAGTTTGTGCTCTTTTCATAATTTAAAGTCACATTATTAATGGCCTATTTTAGGGATTTAGATATGTTCACTTTCCTGTGAAAAGAATGTGTGATGCATCAGATTGTAAAGATTAGTGGGTGCAACTAGCAGAAGTATGCAAGTTGCTAATGGCTAAATAGAGGTCTAAAGTAATGAGAGGAGACTGACTAAATAAGGAAAGCCAACTGCCTCAAGGTGGAAAATTAGATAAAACGATAATCAACAGATGAGCATAGTTAGCAATAACAGTGCCTATTGACAACAGAACCTTGAACATGCTTGAATTAATTATAGTTATCCTGAATACTTTGATGTGAGATGTCAAACAGCATAGTATAAAATAAAAGAATGATAACAGAGGGTAGGTACTAAATCATGAAAGGTCACACAGTCCTCATTTTCATTCTCTCATACCTGGAGCTACTTACAATTAGCGCCAAAATTATTTGTATACCAAGTAATATCCAGTATTTTGACTTATTTCTTGAAATTGATAGGTTGCATTATGGCATATTGAATATATATATGTATAAGAATATGGAGAGGAATGCAAAACATGTGTTTCAGAACTATTAATGTAATATAACATTTCTAGAACAGAAACATTACAAAAGCTATATAGTCAAAATTATTCATACAGTGGGGAAATGTCAATATAACCACCATATTGCATGGCCTTCCATCTTTACAACTTCCCGAAATCGTTTCCTATAATTCATTATTAAATTTGAACATGTTTCCGTGGTATTTTCATCCATTCTTCAATGGCTACAACCTCTAATTCATGAAGATTTCAGGGAGCCAGATGAGCTTTCCTAACTTTCAATTTGTCACATAATTACCTATGGGATTCAGGTTGGTCTAGTGGGCCGAAAATCTACCCTAAACTCCCAATCAATCCAACCAACTTCCTACATTAAATTGGATGTGAAAATCTGAGGGAGAATGACACAATTGGATATACAGTCCTCTATTCACAAAAATTACAAAAAATATGGGGTAAATATACTTGAGATCTCGATATATGTATATATATACGAGGGGCGGTCAATAAGTTTTGAAATTCGGATATAAGGAAACGAGATATGAGGATAAGTGTTTTATTATTTTCAATATAACTACCCTCGACTTCAATGCACTTGCCCCACTTGTCCCTGAGGCTTCGAATTCCCGACAACCACAAATCTCCCGACTGCTGTTCAATCTACTCCTGGACGGCGAGCTGAACATCTTCATCGTCCCCAAACCGGCGTCCACGCAGTGCAAGCTTGAGCTGGCAGAATAAAAAGTAGTCGCTAGGGGCCAGATCTGGACTGTAGGGGGGAAGGATGAGCTTCTCGAATCCGCACTCACGCAGGGAAGCTTGTGCAACTCTGGCCTTGTGGACTTTGACGACGTTGAAGTCGATCATGGGGCGTCAGGTTTCTAGGGACCCAACGGGCAGAGACCTTGGTCATGGCCAAATTGTCGTGGATGATGTTGGTAACACTTCCATGTGATATTCCAAGTTCTTGCTCGATTTCTTCGACCTTCACCCGTCGATTTTGGAGGATCAGCCTCTCCACCTTGGCCACATTGTCCTCGTTGGTCACGTCTGACGGGCGTCCTGGACGGGGGTCATCTTCAAGGGACTCACGACCATGGCAGAACTCCCTATTCCAGTGAACAATGGTTGCATAGGAAGGGGCAGTGTCGGTGTATACTGCAACCATGCGTTCATGGATCTCTTTTGCATTCTTGCCTTCCTTGGTCAAAAATTTGATCACTGCGCGGAGCTCAACCTTCTCCATTGTTGAAATATTTGCAACTGACGATCTGCGATCAGCTACTGCTTCTTAAATAGATGAGGCAGGAGAGTGCGGTTGCAGGTTCTGACTTGTCATAACTTGCCTCACAAACAGCCACCCCCCTTCTTCTGTTTTGCCCTACTGATTCGCAAAACTTAATATATATATATACAAATAATCCTAACACTGATCAATAATTTATCTAAATATAACTAAATGAACGAGCACCCAAAAAGACAAATAAGAAACAAAAGAGATAAATGAGCAAACAAACCAATATGCAATCATATAAAAGAGGCCTAACAAAAACTCTGGATCCAACTACAAAAAAAAAAGGCCTGGCGTTTTACCTCCAGGGATAGTTCTGCTAACTGTCACTTAGGTGGTCACAATTACCGCAGATATCTTACAAAAAAAAGGCTGGTGCATCCGAGCTCGGTATAATGCGATCTGGTCATGTCTTGAGGCTATCAATGCCCTCTCTGTCCTGTTGGGACTCACAATAACTTAATTGCATTAGTACCAACCTAGACTCTCAGCCACTCCTTACAAATAGTAACGATTAAATTTTGGAGTATTTAATAGAGTGGTTTATCGCAAAATATCAAACAAACGGGTAAATAGCTGAGGAAGAGAAAAAAACCTCTAAACAAAACATGAAATCCCTTTTTTTTCTTTATTTTTTAGAGCCCATCTGTGCGCTTCGGCATAGCGAGAGACGCGGTTCAATGCCTGTTGAAGTCGACGCTCCAGAGTTGGCATCTGGGCCGCGCCAAAAGAGATCGATAGGTCGTCCACGTAGAGCGTAGCGAGAAAATCTTCTGGCAGCACCGAGGTGATGCCGTTGATGCTCAGGGCAAAGAGTGTGACACTGAGGACACTTCCCTGCGGGACACTCTCTTCCTGCTCCTTTGGGCCGGAGAAGGCTCCCCCCACCCGTACGCAGAATCGACGATCTCACAAAAATTCAGATATAAAGACTGGGAGGCGTCCCCTCGCCCCCATCGTGTAGAGTGTCTCCATGATACAGTATCGCCATGCGGTATCATAAGCCTTCTCAGATCGAAAAACACCGTGGCGTAGTGCTGTCTACGAAGGAAAGCCTCGAGAACGGCATTTTCCAGTCGGAGCAGAGCATCCGACGTGGAGTAGCTAGCGGAAGCCGCACTGTGCAGAAGACAGATGACCTACGCTCTCCACGAAAAAGGCTAGTCTAACATTTACCAATTTTTCCATCAACTTGCAAACGCAAGAGGTTAGAGAGATTGGGCGGAAACCGGTCGGAGTAGTGTGATCTCTCCCCGGCTTGAGAAAGGCGAGCACAGTAGCGATTCGCCAGGAATCTGGAAGAAGACCCTCCACCCAGATCCTGTTGAACAAATCTAAGAGAAAGGCCATGCCTCGCTCACGCAGGTGTCGAAGCATGGCGTACATCGTCCGGACCATGGGCGGTGTCCGCGCCCGAAGCGAGAGCGGAGGGCAACTTACTCACAGTAAACTTGTCGTTGAAAGGTTCTCCGCCTCTCGAGGTAAAGTCAAGCCCGCGGCGATGAGGTTGCCGGAGAAGAACTCAACGGCCTCATCTACCGACCTAAACTCCTCGACTGAGATAGAAAATTCAGTCATTTCCTGAAATGCAGGCCACCGCGCCCGCGCCAAGCACCACCGAGATGGGCTCTCAGGCGGCAGTTGCCCTGAAAATGATATTTGAATGAGAAAGTGATCACTACCATGGAGGTCATCGACCACTCCCCAATCAAAATCAGGCTGTACATCCGAAGAGCACAAAGATAGGTCAAGGCAAGAAAATTAAGCGGTTCTCGGACAGTGATGCGTAAACTCATCCATGTTTAGGACACCCATCTCGAGCTCTTCGATCAGATCGGCAAAGACTTGTCCCCTAGGATTTATTGAGTAATCTCCCCAGAGAGGATGCCTGCTGTTCAGATCTCCAAGCACGAGAAAGGGCCTCGGCAACTGTGCCACGACGCGGCGGAAGTCCCCCGCGTCGAAGTCAGCTGACGGTGGAATGTACGCAAAAATTATAGTATACCTCCTATCCAGGTGCAGCTGCACAGCCACTGCCTGAAAGGAGGTATCTAAAGAGAAAGAGAGAACGGAGACATCATGCCGGGTGTAAACCGCGCATCCCCCAGCCCGGCCATCTTGCGGTGGTGGTGTTGCAAGACCCTTATACCCCGGGAGTGCGGGCAGGGGGCACGCGCCTAGCATGGTCTCCTGCAAAAAGATAGCTAACGGACAACGGACGAGACGAGCCTCCGCAGCTCATCCCAGTTGGCCCGGAGTCCACGGCAATTCCATTCAAGGAATATGCCCTCCAGGCCTAGCTCGGAGGAGACGCGTCGCCCTCCTCGAACAGAAGACCCTCACGGGAATGGCCGTACGCTTCCCGGAGGCAGAACTACGGGCGCTGTTGGCCGGACAAAGCGCTGAAGGCGCTGTCGCCTTCGAGGACTTATTGGGGGAGGTTGGGCTCGCCATGCGAGTCTTTTTCCCCTCCGCCTCGAAACCTTAGGCGGGCGTTGCGGCTTCGGAGGCGGGAGGGGCCTCTTTTCCGAGGAACCACCGTCTCCGAGCCACTCACTCCACCACTAGGCGTGCGCGAAGGAGCTGAAGCTCCTTTGTTGCTGTCCTCCTTTCGGGGGACAGCTTTAGGAACCCCCGAAGATGGCCTAGCGACCATCTTCAGGGGTGTTGCCTCCTGTGAGTCTAACGACTCGGTGGAGGCGCGTGGCCGTTTCGCCTTGCGGGAAACGGTCACGCTGGGGGAAGAGGGGGGAGCCCTGGTTTCAGCCGGGGCTGGGTGTAAACGATTTTATCCGCCAGCATTACCAGGGGAGCGCCCGGGTTGAATAGAGCCCGCAGAAGGGCTTCGAATGGGCGCGGAAACAACCGTGCTCGTTAGCCTGGATGGGCAAGGAGCAGAGGGTGCCTTTCTAACTATCGAGGCATATGACGTCCCAGGCAGAGCCGGGCACGCCAGGACCAAGTCCTTAGCCTCGCGAAATGAGATTCGAGCCTGGGCCTGAACAGCCAGGATTTCTTTCTCGAGGAGATATGCACCACATTGCTTCGAAGAAGCGGAGTGCGGCTATCCGCAATTGACACACTTGGCTACACATGATTTAGACTTATCGTGTGCGGCCTTGGAGCAATTTACAAAGACTTCGGGTGACCCCGACTTTGCACGTCTACAAGATCGATTCGTATGGCCGAAGCGGTGACAGTAATAGCACCGCCGCGGCAGTGGCACGAAGGCCTTCACGCGGTAGCGGTACCAACCAGCACGCACCGACTCAGGGTGCCATTCCCCTACATCCAGATCCTGTTGAACATGGCTAGCAAAAGAGGCCATGTCTCCTTCACTCAGGTGCTGAAGCATGACGTATGAGATGTGTTGACAGGGGATGGCATCCACACATCAACCATTGATGGAATGCAGTTTGTTCATAGTAAACAGGTTAATGAAGGGTTCTCCACCTTTGAAAGTGAAGCTGTCAGCGGCCTTCAGTGATACCATGGCTTAAAGGATGGCGAAGCAGCATTCTAGCTAGAGAGAGCGAAAAAACTAGTCATGAAGTACTATGCCACAGAAGCAGTGATTGAGATGGTGGTCCCATCCTGCTTAAGGTGTCTTTCCATTGTCCATTGAGTGAAGACAGGCTCACCAAGAGGTGTGTCAAGTCTGCTTCAAAATCTACCGGAACTTAGCCCTCGCACAGTAATTTCACATGGTGAAAACATTTAGATGGTGTGTGTAGTGCTCAGCAGTTTATAGATTTCTCTGAGGGTGGTCTCCCAATCATACTCACCAAGGTCAGTGTATAAAATATATAAACATTCACTGACACCCTTATCACTGCGAGCCTACCATTCATCAGATGTAGGGCATTTTGCATACCAATCACTTGGTGATCATTAAGTGAGATGGCCCTCAGAAAGAAGCAATATTTCTCTAAGCATCAAAGCACCTCCAGAATGATTTCACCTTGCATGAATTCCATTGAGGGCCTGGTTAAGGTACATTTCAAAGCATGCTCACCACTCTGTTTGGTTGGCATATGTCTTCACTCAATGGGAATAACTCTTGCTGAGGTGCTAACGTGTGTCAAAAGTATGGAAGGGCAAGTTCTAGCAGAAGCTCCCTCTCATCCTTCAGGACTCGACTTCAGAGCCAATATTTGAGACAGAGCCCTTCACAAATGCCTTCCCCTCAATTCCTAGCTGGGATTTTGACCATTTTAAAGCAAGTGATAAGCTTAATTAAGGACACTGACTGGAGTTCCCCTCCAGGTTATTATTAGGTAAAATATAAGTAGTCATTCAAAGGAATAGTGATGCTGCACAATAAATTTACTATCAATTTGTATAAATTGAATCTATTCTATGATGCATTTCTTATTTTTACAGTGCCCATCTGGCTACTACCACCAAAGCCATAAGTCCCTATTTCCTATGATGCAAGCATTATTCATCAATTGTGGTAAATCTTATAAGAAAAATACTGTATTTGTGTACACTCTATGAATTATTACAAATTAATTATAAATTTAAGCCTTTATGGTCACAAATGTAGATTCAAGTAGAAACAAGTTGTCATACCCAATGTTAATTTGAGGAACTGGATGACATTTTTGGTTAAATGAGAGAAAATCCAAATAGCTATAGTTGAGAGTTGTGTGGATGAATTGTTTGCATGGAGTAGTGAGAGGCTCATAACATAACATAACATAATTTCACGGATGACAAAAGCCACAAGGGCCTATCATAGGTCATCCGCATCCATCAAAACTCACCCACATAGGACTATATTAGATCATGCAACTACTTTATAAACAATCTATAAGATTGTGTTAGATCACAGATCCACAATACACAATTTAAACAATCCATAGGATCGTGTCAGATTATGCGCCCGCAATATACAATTGATTTTCTTTGCAACCTTGTTTGTAATGATATTTAAAATCTTTTATTTACTATTTTTAGATATTTTAAAGCTTTTGGGGGGGAAGCTTTATATTCAGATACACAAAGTTATATCTTTTAATTTCATGCTTTTATATCATAGCTAAATCACCTCAGGCTTTTCCTTCAAACCTTTTGTAACCCTAAATAAATCAGGCTGGAACAAAATCAATGTCCGATTTTCTAGAATACAGTTATAGAGAGTATTTATTAAAGTAGTGCATTGTTTTATTTTTTATGAATGCTACAATGAGTAAGTTATACCTTTTTCTATCAGATTATAAAATATTATTCATAATCTTCTTCATTATTCACCCCTATGTACTCCTATCTTGAGATATCATTTGACATGTTTTAGTCTAAAGGTTTCATAAAAGTATTAATGCAAGTACAGTGGCAAAAGGTGGGGATTTTAGTTAAGAAGCTGGACCAAAAGAACTTGATTCAGAACAGTTAGAAGCGGTTATCACACCATATCCTGCTACAACTTCAAGGGAAATTGCAGAACACTTTTAAAGAAACCTATATGACTGTCCTGCAGCAACTGAAAATGATTGGAAAGGTTCCAGTAAATCTGCAGTGAGTTGCTTGTTGTGAGTACTGCTCTCAAGACATTTTCAGGCACAATTTTTATGCAGGCTTGTTACTGGTGATGAGAAGTGGATTCTTTATCATAATGTTAAATGCAGCTGTTCATGGATCAGTTGAAGAAGCAGAATATAGTGGGATATTGAAGAAATTGTCCATTATGAACTGTTAAACAAAAAAAAATAATGCTAATCTCTACTACAATCAACTTCATTGTTTGGAAGCTGCTTTGGGTCAAAGGTGGCCATCCTTAGTCAATAGAAGTGTTGTGATCCTCCATCACTATAATACCCAGCCTTGCTCATCTCTAATAACCAAAGATCTTTTGGAGGAGCTTGGTGGCGAAGATTGTTTCAACTACCATATTTTCCTGACCTTCCTCCTTCTGATTATCACTTGATTGGCAGATTACAGAACCACATGGATGGTCTCAGGTGGACATCAAGAGAAGAGGTTGAAAATGATTTGGATTCATATTTTGCATCAAAAGAAAAGAGGTTTTATAAATGTGGTATTTATAAGCTTGTTGACAGATGAAATCACATTTTAGAAAGCTATGAAGCTTATATTTATGATTAAATATTTCTATATTCATAAGTTTTTTCATTTTTAATATATACCCTAAAATCAGACATTACTTTTGTTACAACCTGATACTTTAATATAGTTTTAATGTTTTGATATTATTATCTATATCAGTATCAATGAGTTGCAATAAGTCAAGAAAGCAATTTCCTCTTGAAACTCCTAGAAGTCTTGTACATATAAATTGTTAAGAATTTTTAGAAAAATAAAGAACTAAGTGTCATCACTTTAATAAAAATTATTACTAACATTCAGATTAATTATTTTCTTTTTAAAAATTATGAAATCTCCAACCCATTTTAGGTAAATTGATGCAAGTTGAAAGTTTATCTAAGAACTGACAGCCATATATAGTTTATTGTTGCCCCTTCATGTGGGCAACAAATAGCTTGTGATTTATTTTCTAAGAATGTCAGGTGAAATTAAAAAAAGGCCCTGCCCCATACTCACAGCCCTCTGTGACAAGAGAATCATGAAAGAATGTGATAATATTTTAATTAGCGGAGGAAATTGATTTACAAAGTGAAACAGAAGTATGATGAGGCTGAGAATAAGGATGAAGTTACTGTCAAACGACATTGTCACAAATGTTTGTTTCTCTGTTATCACCAAGAATGAAGTTTGTTGTCAGTGTTAAGCAGAAGATCTCAACAATCCTGGCCAGTCCATGGGCAAACTTGTCAAGAGATGTGCGAGAGCAAGGCAACCATTCACAGAGCAGTGTACCAGGACCTGAGCTACTACTAATATGGGTTGAAGAGGTGCAGCTTGTCAAACAGGCCAACCAAGAAAAGCCATAAAGTGGAGGCACAAACACTCATCATCAAAATGAAGCACAATAGCAACAGCCTTGTTCATTTATTCTTTTAGAAAGATTTTGTGTAGGACAGGGTGATAACCAGCATGATGATGGCTGGCTGCCTGAAAACACATCAGATGCATCTAAAATGATGCATAGCAAATCTTCCTCCTCTTTGATACTTCTGTGAATGGTCATGATTCTTGTATTTTAAGAGCCTATCTGGCAATTGCCCCCTAGGTAAAAACCGTACTCGCATCACAGGCCACTGCTAGTCTAGATCAATAAACAAATATGTAAATAACAAAGATAGAAAATGGACATAGGCTTAGCATAGCTAAAAACAACACAAATAAAAAAAAGCAAAAGCAAAGGGGCAACAGGAAGGAAGCTCGCTGCAGAATCGGTGGTAGGTCTGACTCACCTAGCACAGGAACATATGACCTATAAAGTGGCGGGGGCCAGCCGCCTGAAAAAAGTTGTATAGTCCACAAGTCTGCATGAATGAACCAGTACAAGAGACAAGCAGTAGCTACCCCACTCATCCTGGTACCTGGGACAGGTAATGTATGAAGATCACCCAGCCTGGGATATTCAACAAGAATGTGCTGAACAGTCTGGGGGACAATGCAGTCGTCATAATAAGGCCCAGGTGAGCGCTCCATCAAATGGCAGTGCATCCTGCAAGTGTGTCCAAATTGGAGATGACAGAAAGCAGCCTGAAGCTGTCGAAGCATTACGGGATAGGTCCATGGACTGTCGCAGCTCAATGGCACGTAACTTTAAGTTCCCCTCAACCATCTCCCACCTTCTTTGCCAAACTGCTCCTCAGCCTGCTGGTATTCCTGCCATGTAATCAGTGCAAAAAAGAGCCAAACACTGGAATGGTTGCCCAGTCCTTGCAGAAACTTTGGAACCCTTATCAGCGCACTAATTCCCAGCAATTCCTACATCTCCAGGAACACAGCAGAGCAAAATCTCAACATCTTCCCAGCTCTCCAAAACTGTGGCATCACATATTACAAATGCCCAGAGAGTACTCAGGAAGCTTTGTGAGTTGCTATAAATCACAATCCAATCTACGAACTGGGTACTTTGCATTAATTCCTGTACCAAACAGTATATTGCAACTAGCTTGGCCATGAAGAGAGACGCATTGCCTGGCAGAGCCCCACTGACTTCAGAAGAGATATGGCATGGAAACTGACCCCTCTTTGGACTTGGAGACATCCATATACAATGGCATGGTTCTAGCATGACAAGGAATGTGCTCCAAAAAGGCCCAACGGCTCAACACAATACTCCCTGCCCTGTAGAAGCTTTGAGAGCAGAGGCATGGTGACAAATATTCAAGGGTGATACCTTCTAGGGTGGCATCCTAGGCAGAACCAGGGGCACCACCGACCCAAGAGCTATACTGAGCTCTCAAAGGAGTTTCCTAGCCCTAAACTCAAAGGGCTTAAAGTATGAGTGGCATCTCTCAGCTACATAGGCACCATCGAGATCAGCTGTGAGCTGTTGGCAAAAAAAGGGAGGAGACCAGCTGGCATGCACAGCTGAATAATACACTGTGCTTGGCAAAGAGCGAGAGTCATTTATCTACCCAGCATCAACAAGTAGGCTCTCAATAGGAGATGTACGGTGGATAGAGTCTACCTTCTGAAATACATGCTCGACCGAGGATGCATAAAACTTGTATCCATGGTCGTGCTTCAAACAAACAAAGGATCGATAAAAAAGTAAAGCAGTAGGCATATCAGTGCCTCAAGACTGAATGGCACGGAGCCAAAGAATATCCATGGCATGCTACAAGACACCATAAGTCTGCCTAAAGGAGCCTCCCAGGAGAGGTGGCAGTCAAATAGAAGACCAAAAAATAGTGCAAATCCACCACTTCCAGGCAAACCCCATTTGGAAAAAAGTCTGGGTCAGGGTGGAGTCATGGATGGCGACAGAAGTGCAACATCTTATTCTTGGCCAAGGAAAACCAAAACCTGCGTGCTTCAGTATAGCGAGAGATGCGATTCAATGCCTGTTGGAGTCAATGCTCCAGAGTTGGCATCTAAGCAGCGTCAAAAGAGATCGAAAGGTTGTTGATGTAGTGTAGCAAGAACATCTTTGATGCTCAGGGGAAGGAGTGCGATACTAAGGACACTTTCCTGCTCTATTGGGCCATAGAGGGCTCCCCCAATCCTGCGTTGAATCCATGATCTTGCAAAAATTCAGAGACAAAGATTTGGAGGCGCTCCCTCAACCCCTCCCCATGTGTGAAAAGACTCCAGAGGAAGGCCTCACAGATGGCATTTTCCAGTTGGAGAAGAGCATCCGATGTTGATTGGAACTTGGGGAAACAGCACTGTACTGAAGAAAGGTGGCCTCCTCTGTACAGAAAAAAGGATAATATAATAATTACCAACTTCTCTATCAACTTGTGCATACAGAAGGTTAGAGAGATTGGGCGGAAACTGGCCAAGGTAGTGATCTCTCTCCATTTTGCTAAAAGTGAGCACAGTAGCAATTTGCCAGGAGTCTGGGCCCAGGATACCCTCTATCCAGATACTGTTGAACAAATCTAACTAAAAGACCAAGCCTGACTCACCCAGGTGGTGAAGCATGGTGTACGGGATATTTTCTTGACCAAGGGCAGTGTCTGCGGACAAAGTGAAAGCAGCACTTATAGGCATAATGCTTCTGTTTGAGGGCCATCTCACACACGGTTGACAACATTGGGAGCGGTCGGCGTGCAAAATGGCCAAACATTCTAGGAATAGTAGTCAGGCCAACAGCAATGAGGTTGCCGAAGAAGAACTCCGAGCTAAACTTCTTGACTGATACAGAGAAATCAGTCATTTCCTGAAATGCGTATCACCTTTCCGGCGCTAAGCCTAACCATTGTGGGTTTTCAGGCAGCAGCGGCCCTGAAAATGATGTTTGAATAAGAAAGTGATCACTACCATGGAGGTTATTGACTACTTCCCACCTAAAATCAGGCTGTGCATCCAGAGAGCACAGAGATAGATCAAGACAGGAAAATGAAGCGGTTGTCGGGCAGTGATGAGTAAACTCATCCACACTTATGACAGCTATCTCAAGCTCATCAATCAGGTCAGCAAAAACCTGACCCCTGGAGATGATTGAGTAGTCTCCCCCAAAGGGGTTTTCTACAGTTTAGATCTATTAGGCTAAATGGTCATGTGCTTCTACCACTCGCAGGAGGTAAACCCAATAAAGGTGGTTGTAAGTCTTCAGGGACTCATAAACGTGTTCCACAAAGGAGGAGAGCACCGGAGTAGCTTCCCATCTGTCTAAGCTAAGCATGGAGGGCATATTCTTTCAATGGAATTGAGGGGACTGGATTAACTACGCGGAGCTGTGGAGCCTTGTCTCTTCTCATTACCTGTTAAATGTCTGTTTACAAAAGATCATTCCTACTTTCAGACAGTTGAAGTGCAGCTACACCTGGGATAGATATACTGCTATTACTACGTACATTCCACCATCAACCAACTTTGATGGGGGAACTTACAGAGCATCATAGCACAGTTGCCAAGGCCTTTTTTCCTTCTCAATGATTTGAATGATAGGCACCTCTTCTGGAGGAGCTACACAATCCCAGGAGTCAGCTGCTTGCCAACCTGATTGATGAACTGGAGATGTTTTAAATGTGGATGAGTTTTGTATCACTGCCTGAGAACTGTCCGTGTGCTTTCTGGATGAAGAGACTGACTTTCGGTGGGAGCTGGTTGATAACCTCCATGGTAGAGATCACTTCCCCATTCAACTATCTTTATTGGGGCTGCTGCTGCTGCCTGAAAAATCGTCACCAGGGAGATTTTATTGGGCACAGTGGTCCACATTTTAGGAAATTACTGAAATATCTGTGCCAGTCAAGTTTAGGTCAGGGGATGAGGGCATTAAGTTCTTGTCTAGCAACCTCATTACTGTGGGCCTGACTACAATTCCTAGAATGGTTGGTTATTTTACACACCATCCATTTCCTAATTCAAAAGGTAACAGAAAATGTTCTTAAGTCATTGTGGTATTAGGAATAGGTCCATGGAAATAGTCATGGCACAATGGCACACAAATTAAAGTTCTCTTTGGTTGTCTCCTATCTTCTTTGCCAGGCAGTCCAGGGGCTGACATGATTCCTGTGATGTGTGTAAGGCGCAGAATATATTTTTTTGCAATTTTCAACTACTTATTTTATGCAGATTTTTGCAACATTTCTTAGAGATCTTTTACTTTTTTAAAATATTAACTGTTTTTGCTAAATTTTTTTGCAATGTAAAATTTTTAATCCCCACCAATTTGTGGAAGATGATGTGTTCTCATTGGAATCAGCACCAGAAGGATAAACAAGGAGATTTCAGACATCCACAATGTCAGCAGGATGGTGGAAAAGGTCAAAAAGAATCTAGTAGATTCAAGATTCAACTACATGGCACCGAGAATGCTGGAATACATTACTGAAATTCAGATCATCAACAATGATCCCAAAATGTTAATGTGTGCCATTGCAAGGCAGAAAAGTGTGGATGAAAAGCTCATCATGCTGGTGGTGCGTGAGGACATTGGCTACTATTCATACAAGATGAGGAAGGGACAATTACTGTCCATAGTGATGGAGGCAAAGTAACTCAAGCGCACCAAGAAGCTGATCAACAAGTTGAAACACCCATTGGAGCCAGAAATGACACCGTTATTCTCAAATGAGAAGAATTCCTGCTAAAACACCGAAGGATGTGTGGAGATTCATACATAAACACAAACAAGGTGATTTCATGCATCTCCACTTCTTCCCCGAGTGGCTCAGGTGGAATACCGATGGCTAAATCAATGTGAGCTGGTAGAGTCTTGAATCGAGTGAGTAGCTGCAGGGAGGCTTTACATGTGGCAATAACACTACACCTTGCTGGACAAGCTGGTAGGCCCAAGTCTGGCTGAAGGCAGGATTACCAGTGCCTTCAGGGAACTCTAAAATGTGAGAGAGTGATGAAGGTCTGTGGTCAGTTTCAAAGTTGCCTGGAGGCTGTCATTGAGACCACAGGCGAGCTCATTGAGTAAAATTGGCAGAACATGAATGAATACTGTTTACACCATGTGGTCATTATGATGTAGATAATTTTTTTATCACACACATCTGCAAACTTACACCAAGGGCACAAGTCACTGCAATTAAAATTTTAGCCAAGTACTAGGTTACTTTAAAATCCAAGACCCTCCCTAAAGGGAAAATCAGACCAAAAAATAAAAGGAAAAAAGGACCATATAAAAGAGCGAGAAGAGGAAATTAGCATGCTCTAGCATCAGGGAAAGGCCCCCTCCCCCCTCTCTAAATTATTTTTCTCCCAACGAAAAAATGATATTAATCCATTAGTCACTGGAGGGCCTTCTTATGTCCTCAATTTAGTGCTACATAATTGCTGCCTGAAGGCCTTTTGTGGCCTTTCACTTTTAGACTTGTATTCGCCCTGATTATTATGATAATTTGTCATTTTTTTCGTCAAACTCTTATGTTAGTGATTAATCATTTAATTAAAATACATAAATGGCTTAGGTCAGTCCTTCTTTGCTCGTAAACCGAGATTTATGAATAAGAGTAACTTGACTCGGTTCTAGAACACACCATAAGGTGATGGCAAAAAATGGGGTGATTAATGTTTCATACATATATAAAGAGCCGTTTTTTATAATTTTTTATTTTTTTTTGCTCAATACACTTATATATATATATTTTTTCCGACAATTAAAATCAGCATGTTATTCAGAGTGGACTAAAGGGAGAAAGCCTATTCAGACAAAAAATAGGTGAAAAAAATTTGGGGGTACCAAGGCTAATTTCCCTCAGGGCGATTTCAAGAAAATTTGATTGGTGCTTTAAGAGTTAAAAAGCTTTTGAATCAATGATAATGATTGGAATTACATTAATGAAGTAATTCTAATCAAATTCAGCCTTTTCTCTTATTCAAATGTTTGGTACTTATTATGGAGTGACCTGATACAATCTTTCCCAAAATAGCTTAACTTTTTTTTTCTTAAATTTTAATAATCCATTCTAGCAAGCATCAATGATGACACAGCTAATCAAAATACAAAACAAAAGTAAAATTTCAAAAAACAACAAATGCCAATTAGTAGGTATGCTTAATTCAGGGACTTAGAGATGCAGCCAATGATTTAAAAAATTAAAAAGTATCAGAGCAATGGAGGTCTAAAATACCATTAATACAGAGAGGGAAATAATTAAAAGATATAATTGAGTTAAATAATACTACAAGGCATCTGGTCCAGATGACATTCATTCTGTTACTTAAAGAAGGTATGGAAAGCAGTAGTAGCATGGAGAAAATATATACTAGATCACTACATTTTTGGAGAAGTGTCAAATGATTGAAAAATAGCAAATGTAGTGTCCATTTTCAAGAAGGAAAGAAGACCTAAAAACTTTAGGCCACGATGTTTGACTTTGCGAGTTAGTACAAGAGTGTAAGCCAGGATGCTCAGCAAGGATTTAAATCAGGTAAATCATGTTTAACAAACTAACTGGAATTAATGTATTGTGTAACAAAACAGTTGTATTAAGGAGAGAAAGTAATGTAATTTACTTATAGTTTAGCAAAGCCTTTGAAAATATTGCACAAACAAGAATGAATAATAAATAAAAAAGGCCTTGGGATGTGTTGGAGAATATTGAATTGGATAGCTAAATGGCTAAAAGATAGGAAGCAGGGGATAGTGTTAAGTGGAATAAAGTCACAGTGGAGTGATATTGTCAGTGGGGTACCTCAGTGATAAGTTCTGGTTCCATTATTTGTTTGTAATCTATATAAATGACCTTGGCAAAGCAGTTAATAGCAATGTCAATTTTTGCGGATGAGACCAAATTGGTAGCTTCAGTAAGAGAAGTTAAGGGTAACTTCAAAAATAGATTTACTGAACTCGGTTGAGGCTGAAAAGGACTTTATAAGTAGTAATAGATGAGTCACTGAGGTTTGCTATGTAGTGTATTAGGGTAAAAAATAAAGCAAATAGTGTATTGGGCTTCATTAAGATAAATGTTAGTTACAAATGTAAGGATGTTATCCTTAAACTTTATCACTCGTATGTTACCCATATTTAGTGTATTGTATACAGATATGGTTCCCACATTTTAGACATGTCAACCTGCAGGTTAGTGCAAAGGAGGGACACAAAGTTATTCCCTTCCCTGAGGCATCTTGAATATGTAGACTGAGAGTATTAAATATGTTCTCAATTGAAAGGTGTGCAAGAAGGACAGGGGCCAGCAGTAGGAACCCCACTCATATAGATGGGAGAGGTACCATTTACAAACACTCCATGAAAAGGACATTCAAGCCAGCATGATAAGTGTATAAACTCTATTATTATTATTTATTACTAAGACATGGCAATCTTGAGTGATAACATTGGTGTGAAGAAAACATGAAATAATGTTTGCCATTATACAAATAAATTCAGCAAGAAACTAAAAATAAAAAAGATTACCTTTTCTTGGTGGAGGTCTTGTTGCAAAAACTCACTGGTAGTGTTTGGTAGAGAGTTTTCAGATTTTACACACAGTGCATCAAATGTAACAGAAAAACTTGTCTCTCTATGAATGAATTCTTCACTAACTTCTTCCTTCAATGAAATCTCCTCAAAGTCCTGTTTGAAGAAGTACAAAATTTAATTCCTTAAAGAGCATCCAGAAATCCCTGTTGTGTTCTTTTCATACAATTATATTTATATTTTTAATGGTTTCTTTGGAGATTTAGATATGTTCACTTTCACGTAAAAATAATGAGTGATGGATCAGATTGTAAAGATTAGTGTGTGCAACTAGCAGAAGTGTGCATGGTAATAGGAGCTAAATAGTGGTGTCAAATGTGATGATGGGAAATTGACTAAATAAGGAATGACCTCATCAAGGGGTAAAACCGATAAATAAATCTTGAAGATAACCCCAGCTACTAATGCCATCTCACTCAGTGTCATACTGCAAATAAAAAAGGTAAATAAAAGAATTTGTCTACTGAAAAATGTTCTTTCCTAACACAAGCATAAGGATCAAACTAAACACACTGGGGCATCAAGCACCGATTTGATCTTAGTTAAAGCAATGCCTTAGACCACTCAGCTAAATATAAGAAAAATTCTTAAAAAAGGGGGCTTGTTAGGACTATGAGAGAACCTAATTGGGAACTCAATGGACAAACAAGAAATAAAGTTTAACATGCGGCAAATATATCTCTCATGAATGTGAAAGAATGATAAAATAGAAAGAGTCATATCATAAAGAAATAGATAAATGGATTTTATTATTCTATGGAAAAATTTTCTTTATTGAAAAATATCTCTGCAGTGGTAATGATTGAACCAAGCACCCTCATGAGCGAGCACCGCTTTGATCTCAGTTAAAACAGTGCCTTAGACAACTTAGATATGTATTTGAATAAAAATTCTCACAAAATGGCTTCCAATAAAATACTATGTAAAATTTAACCCTGTTTTTTTCAACCAATAATAGGTTGTAGAGAGAGATTAAGCTATCATGGGAACATTATTAAATATTATTACAGGCAACTCATTGTAACTACCTCTTTGATAGAGTATTCTTTTAACAGCAATTCATTAGAACCATCAACATTTGTTCGTTCTTGACCTGTGACCAATCTTACTTCATTTCCATGATCTGAATCAAACAACTCTTCCTTCATTTCTTTGATGTGGGCTTCTTTAAAAATATCCTAATATAAAAGAATAGGTAACTTACTTTCTGTAATTATGATTTACAAGTTAATCATTAGATAATTAAAGTATATTAACTGAATACAGACTAAATAATGATGTTGAATGATAATATAAATAAGAAAATCCCCACCTGCTTACATTTTTATCATCTAGATGATAATTAAGTGGATAGTCAATAACTTCCTTTTTCATTTCTTCCATATTTGTAACCTCTGAAGAAATCCTATAACAAATAAAAGCAAAATTGCTTCGATCTCATCAAAAATTTAATTATTGCCTCATTAGTTAATTAATATGTCTGTAATTGGGAAAATAGTTGACATGTGTGGTAATTTCTCTGGGTGATGGCTCATTCAGTCTTGTTTGGTTGGAGGTTATTTAAGTTTCTGTGAGTAGAGGGTTTTTTTTTGGTTTTTTTTAAGAGCTCATCTGGCAACTGCCGACTTGGGCATTAGTCGATGTATTCAACACTGCCTGGTACTAGGATACTTCAAAATAAGATTAAAAAAAACAACAAAATAAAACCAACAGTAAAAAAAGGAAAAAGGCAACAAGCAGGAAGCAATGTCGGGCGGACCTTCTCGTGGTGCAGGAATGTGCGACCTACTAAATTAACAAAAAACAACAGAAAACCCAACTAGTTAAATAAAGGGGAGAAGGCTGGCCTTCCCCCAAATGTCTATAAGTCCACCAGTCAATGTGCATGAACTTGTGCGAGAACAAGGGACAGGCAGTTGCGATCCCGCCCTTGCCGGTACCAGGACAGGAAACATGCCCGGGGATCGCCCAGACTGGGACAATCAACAAGAATGTGCCGAACAGTCTGGAGGACAACACACACAGTCTTCACAGTAAGGCAATGGCAGGCGTTCCATCAAAAGGCGGTGCGTACCGCAAGGGTGGACAATTTGGAGACGACAGAAAGCAACCTGAAGCCTTCGCCGGTCTCCGATCTACTTTGCCAAGCAGCCCGGAGAGCTGCCTGTATTCCTGCCATGTAGTCGGTATGAGAAAGAGCGAAACGCTGGTCCGGTCGCAGAGTCCTCGCGGACTCTTTGCGCCCTCATTCCCCGCAATCCTTACATGTCCAGGAACGCAGCAGAAGATAATATCGACATCCACCCGGCTTCCGAAACCGTGGCATCACGGATATCGCGAACCAGGGGGTGCAGAGATTCCAATGTCCCGAGATCACTCAGGGAACTTAGTGAGTCGTTATGAATAACAATCCGGTGGCCGAACCGGGCACGTCGCGTAATCTCGCGTATTGAGTTTTGTATTGCCACCAGCTCGGCCGTGAAGACAGACGCAGCGCCTGGCAGAGCCCCGCTGACTTCAAACAGAGGGGATACGGCGTGGAAGCCGACCCCCTCTTGGGACTTGGAGCCATCCGTATACACTGGCACGGTTCCAGCGTGACAAGAGGTGTAATCCCAAAAGGTCGAGCGCAATACTCCCGGCGCTGTAAAAGCTTTGGGAGCAGAGGCTTGGCGACAAATAGCCAGAGGTGGTACCTGGGGAGAACCAGGGGCGCCACTAGCCAGAGAGTTATACATAGCTTGAAGGAATTTGCTAAGCCCTGAATCCAAAGGGCTTAGGGTATGACTGGATTATCTCGGAGGCATAGGCACCGTCGAAACCAGCTGCGGAAGCAGTGAGAGCTGTTGGCGACTGAGGGAGACACCTAGTTCGCAGGTATAGGTGAATAATGCACTGTGCACGGCGTAGTGCAAGTGGCATCTCCCCAGCATCGATAAGTAGGCTCTCTAGGGGGAAGGTGCGGAAGGCACCGGTGGCCAGGCGAAGGCCGATGTTGGTGGATTGAGTCCAACTTCTGCAATACACGGTCAGCTGAGGATGCATAAAACTGGCATCCGTAGTCGTGCTTCGAACGAACAAAAGATCGATAAAAAAGTAAGGCAGTAGCCCTATCAGCACCCCAAGCGCTGAACGTCACAGAACGGTGAATATCAATGGCGCGGGTATAAGAGACCCTAAGGCTGCGAGTATGAGCCTCCCAGGTGAGGCGTCAGTCAAATACAAGACGAAGGAAACGGTGCGATTCAACCACTTCCAGGGGCAATAAGTCTGGATCAGGGTGGAGCGTGTGCTTCGGCATAGCGAGAGACGCAGTTCAATGCCTGTTGGAGTCGACGCTCCAGAGTTGGCATCTGGGCCGCGCCAAAAGAGATCGAAAGGTCGTCCACGTAAAGCGTAGCGAGAACATCTTCTGGCAGTACCGAGGTGATGCCGTTGATGCTCAGGACAAAGAGTGTGACACTGAGGACACTTCCCTGCGGGACACCCTTTTCCTGCTCTATTGGGCCGGTGAGGGGTCCCTCCACACGAACACGAGGAATCGACGATCTCGCAAAAATTCAGATATAAACATTGGAGGCGTCCCCTCGCCCCCATCGTGTGAAGTCTCCCAGATACCGCATCGCCATGCAGTATTATAGGCTTTCTCCAGATCGAAAAACACCGTGGCGTAGTGCTGTATACGAAGGAAGGCCTTGCAGACGGCATTTTCCAGTCGGAGCAGAGCATCCGACGTGGAATGCAACTTGCAGAAACCGCACTGTGCAGAAGCCAGCTAGCTTCTGCTGCCCATAAAAAAAGTTATCTAATATTTACTAATTTCTCAATCAACTTGCACATGTAAGAAGTTAAAGAGATTGGGCGGAAACTGGCCAGACTAGAGTGATCTCTCCGCGGTTTGCGAAAAGCGAGCACAGTAGCGATTCGTCAGGAATCCTGGAAGAGACCCTCTACCTAGATCCTGTTGAACAAATCTAACAAAAAGGCCATGCCTCGCTCACCCAGGTCTCGAAGCATAACGTATGGGACATCGTCCGAACCATGGGCGGTGTTAGCGCACGAAGCAAGATACGAAAGCAACTCACTCGAAGTAAACCTGTCGTTGAAGGGTTCCCCACCTCTGGAGGTAAAGTAGATCTGGCGACGTTCCGTGGCATCACGACGTGCCTTGAATGCTGGCACAGCAGCATCCTGGCAAGAGAATGCGGAGAAAGCAGTCGCGGAGGATTCCGCCACGGACGCGGGGTCAGAGATTGCGGTCCCATTCTCCTCGAGAACGGGAGGGGGGTCCTGCGAGAACTTGCCCAGAATCATTTTGACTCGTTTCTACACCTCTGCTAGAGGGGTCTTCCCGTTAAGAGAAGACACGTATGCCGGCCAAGAAGAGCGACCGGCGTGCTTCGAAATATACCGGAACCTAGCCCTAGCCCGACGAAATTCAGCGACAGTGAAATCGTTCGAGCAGCACTTATAGCGCATGTAGGCATAACGCTTCTAATTGAGGGTTCGACCATATTTTCTCATCACACATTCGACCTTGACCGCCCCATGGTCAGCCAGCTATAAGGAGCGGCGTCACACTCACGGGCGTGCCATCGTGTCCGACGGGCACTAATCATGGCCGCCTCGGAAGGATTCGACGCATTCGCCAAAAGGCTCTCGCCGAGAAACGGGTCACCTTCGGCTCGAAAACGCCTGGTAATCTCTGAATGAGGGGCCCCGATGTAATCGAGGCTCCGCTCTGCGCACTAGCACTTTTGGTCTTAGTCAGGGGGCTCTGCACCCAGGGGGGCAGAGGGGTCGGATGTGCCGATCTTGGCTAGGTCGCTTACCGAAGTGGCATCAGACCCATCCGTCACCACATCCCCTGAGTCTTTATAGGTTTTTTTTGTTTTTTTTAGGCGAGGAGGGTGGGGAATGAACCTGTTTCTCCCCTCTGCAGGCATTAGCCCCAAGCCAGATGGACCGGCCTCAGCAAGGTTCTTCTCCGAGATGGAGAAGGCCCTGATGGTCATGGGGAACAGGACGGGGGAGGAGATCCCTCCCCTCCTTGTACTGCCTTGGATACCCGAGCCGTTTGAGGAGGACAGTGCATACGGGCGGACTCAGGTTCGGTGCCCTACTGTCTGAGGCTGGGTTGCCTCAAGGACCATGTCTATCTCGAGGAGAGGGGCTCTATGTAGCCATCACAGGTCCCATTGGCAGCGGTGTCATGAATCGAATATGGGGAGGCACAGGCCTCGATGCCTGCTAAGGTTGGTATGCAAGCCAGCAGTTCTCTGGAGGGAAGCAGTTGATGGAGCCTGGCTTCCCTCTTCCCCCTAAGGGGGTTTGCCCTATCAAGCTGCTTGAGTGGAGAGCGGTCGGTAATGGGGTGCCTGTTGGATTTCTTGGCAGTCCCCTTGGAAAGTAAAGGGAGGACTGCAGCTGGAAAGAAAGAGGCACCCGACGGCACCTCCAGGCAAGGGGTTAAGGGAGAGTCCCCTAAACCTGTAAGCAGAGCAGAGGAGTAAGTCGTCTCTCCGGTCAAAGAAATTTGAAAGTTCCCCTGTGAAAGCACAGGGGTGGGGACCTCCATTCTTTCAGTGGAGCTGCCCGAGGACAGCTCTTATGGTGGACGAGGTGAGATTGAGGGGCAACTTTTGGTTTTGTCATCATTGGGCATGGTGACTACTTTTTTATGGGATGCAGATGCTAATCACCCCTCCTGCCTGGTGACCTGGCAGCCCTTCAGCATGGGGGATCCACCTTGGGCACGGCATAAAAAGGATAGAGTGTGAAGTGAGTAGGAACGGTATGGATGGAGATGAAGCAGGTTGTTAAAAACCCACCATCCCAAACCAGAGCTTAGGGGTTAGGGAACATTGTTTCCTCCCCCCTCAGCCCTGATCCGGGATAGTTGGCTGAGATTTTTTATTTTTTTTCAAGGGAATATCTGGCGACTGCCCACTTGGGCATAAGTCGCCAAAAACAAACAGCCCAGTTCTAGGCTACTTTAAAATAAAAATTTAAACAGAAACAACAATAAAAAGGGGATAACAATCAGGGAGCAAGCTCCGGCGTAGGGGGGAGGTCCCCCTCCCCCCGGCGCAGGAGCCTGTGACCTACAAAAAAACAAACAAACAACAATAACAAAAAAACAAGTTAAATACAAGGGAGAAGGCCGGCCTCCCCCTCAAAAGTCAATAAGTCCACCAGTCATGATGCACGCACTCTTTCCGAGTACAAGGGACAGGCGGTAGCGACCTCGCCCATCCCGGTACCGGGACAGGTAAGGTGCGCGAAGATCATCCAGACTGGGACATTCGACAAGAATGTGCCGAACAGTCTGGGGGACGACGCAGTCGTCGCAATAGGGCACAGGCGAGCGCTCCATCAAATAGCGATGCGTCACACGAGTATGTCCAATTCGGAGACGACAGAAAGCGACCTGAAGCCATTGCGGCATTGGGGGATAGGTCCAAGGAAACAGTCGCGGCGCAATGGCATGCAACTTTAAGTTCCCTTCGACCGTCTTAAATCTTCTTTGCCAAGCAGTCCGAAGAGCTGCACGTATTCCTGCCATGTAGTCGGTGTGAGGAAGAGCTAAACGCTGGTCCGGTCGCAGAGTCCTGGCGGACTCTTTGGCACCCTCATCGGCGCGCTCATTCACGGCAATTCCTACATGTCCAGGAACTCAGAAGAAGATAATCTCGACATCTGCCCGGCTCGCAAAAACCGTGGCGTCACGAATATCGCGAACCAGGAAAGGCAGAGATTCCAATGCCCCGAGAGCACTCAGGGCGCTTTGTGAAACGCTATAGAACACAATCCGGTCTCCGAACCGGGCAGGTCGCGTAATCTCCCGTACCGAGTGGTGTATTGCCACCAGCTCGGCCATGAAGACAGATGCAGCGCCTGGTAGAGCCCGCTTACTTCAAACAGAGGGGATACGGCGTGGAAGCTGACCCCCTCTTGCGACTTGGATCCATCTGTATACACTGGCAAGTTCTAGCGTGACACGATTTGTGCTCCAAAAAGGTCGAACGAAAGACTCCCGGCACCGTACAAGCTTTGAGAGCAGAGGCATGGCGACAAATAGCCAAATGTGGTACCCTCCAGGGTGGCGTCCTGGGCAGAACCCGGGGCACCACCGGCCCGAGAGCTATATCTAGCTCTCGAAGAAGTTTCCTGGCCCTAAACCCAAAGGGCTTAGGGTATGACTGGTGTCTCTCGGCGGCATAGGCACCGTCGAGATCAGCTGCGGATGCAGTGAGAGCTGGTGGCGACTGAGGGAGGCACCGGGCTCGCGCGTACAGGCGAGTAATGCACTGCACGCGGCGCAGAGCGAGTGCCGTTGATGCTCAGGGCAAAAAGTGTTACACTGAGGACACTTCCCTGCGGGACACACTCTTCCTGCTCCTTTGGGACGGAGAGGGCTCCCCCCACCTGTACGCAGAATCGCCGATCTCACAAAAATTCAGATATAAACAATGGGAGGGTCTCCATGATACCGTATCACCATGCGGTATCATATGCCTTCTACAGATAGAAAAACACCATGGCGTAGTGCTGTCTACGAAGGAAAGCCTTGCAGACGGCATTTTCCAGTCGGAGCAGAGCATCCAACGTGAAGTGGAATTTGCGGAAGCCGCACTGTGCAGAAGACAGATGGCCTCCGCTGTCCAGGAAAAAGGCTAGTCTAACATTTACCAATTTCTACATCATCTTGCACACGCAAGAGGTTAGAGAGATTGGGCGGAAACTGGTTGGAGTAGAGTGATCTCTCCCCGGTTTGCGAAAGGCGAGCACAGTAGCGATTCGCAAGGAGTCTGGGAGAAGACCTTCCACCCAGATCCTGTTGAACAAATCTAAGAGAAATGCCATGCCTCGCTCACCCAGGTGTCGAAGCATGGCGTACGGGACATCGTCCGCACCATAGGCGGTGTCTGCGAACGAAGCGAGAGCAGAGCGCATCTCACTCACAGTAAACTCGTCGTTGAAGGGTTCTCCGCCTCTGGAGGTAAAGTCCAGTCGGCGGCATTCCGCAACATGACGACGTGCATTGAATGCTGGCGGAGCAGCATCCCGGCTAGAGAACGCGAAAAAAAGCGGTCGCGAAGGATTCCGCAACGGACGCGGGGTCCGAGATTGCGGTTCCATTCTCCTGGAGAACGGGAGGGGGGGGTCCTGCGAGAACTTGCCCCGAATCCTTTTGACTCGCTTCCACACCTCAGCTAAAGGGGACTTCCCGTTAAGTGAAGACACGTATGCCCGCCAAGAAGAGCAGCGGCCGTGCTTCGAAATATACCGGAACCTAGCTCTAGCCCGACGAAATTCAGCGACAGTGAAATCGTTCGGGCGGCGCTTATAGCGCATTTAGGCATAACGCTTCTGTTTGAGGGCCGTCTCACACTCGGCCGTCCATCATGGGAGTGGTCGGCGTGCAAAACGGCAAGACGGCCTAGGAATAGTAGTCAGGCCCACGGCGATGAGGTTGCTGAAGAACTCAACGGCCTCATCTACCGACCTAAACTCCTCGACTGAGATAGAGAATTCAGTCATTTCCTGAAATGCAGGCCACCGCGCCCGCGCCAAGCACCACCGAGGTGGGCTCTCAGGCGGCAGTTGCCCTGAAAAATGATATTTGAATGGGAAAGTGATCACTACCATGGAGGTCATCAACCACCCCCCAATCAAAATCAGGCTGTGCATCCGAAGAGCACAAAGATAGGTCAAGGCAAGAAAATGAAGCGGTTCTCGGACAGTGATGCGTAAACTCATCCACGTTTAGGACACCCATCTCAAGCTCTTCGATCAGATCCGCAAGGACTTGTCCCCTGGCATTTATGGAGTAATCTCCCCAGAGAGGATGCCTGCTGTTCAGATCTCCAAGCAAGAGATAGGGCCTCGGCGGAAGTCCCATGCGTCGAAGTCAGCTGACGGTGGAATATACGCAGAAATGATAGAGAACCTCCTATCCAGGTGCAGCTGCACAGCCACTGCCTGAAAGGAGGTATTAAAGAGAAAGGGAAGAAAGGAGACATCATGCCGGGTGTAAACCGCGCATCCCCCAGCCTGGCCATCCCGCGGTGGTGCCGTCGCAAGACCCTTATACCCCGGGAGGGCAGGCAGGGGGCACGAGCCTAGCATGGTCTCCATGGCAATTCCATTCAAGGAATATGCCCTCCAGGCCTAGCTCGGAAGAGACGCGGGGGCCCTCCTCGAACTGAAGACCCTCACGGGAATGACCGTACGCTTCCCGGGGCAGAACCCTGGGCGCTGTTGGCCGGACAAAGGGCTGAAGGCGCTGTCGACTTCGAGGACTTATTGGGGGAGGTTGGGCTCGCCATGCGAGTCTTTTCCTCCATCCGCCTCGAAACCTTAGGCGGGCGTTGCGGCTTCGAAGGCGGGGGGGCCCTCTTTTCGAAGAACCACCGTCTCCGGGCCACTCGCTCCACTTTTGGGCGTGGGCGAAGGAGCCGAAGCTCCTTTGTTGCTGTCCTCCTTTCGCGGGACAACGTTAGGAACACTGGAAGATGGCCTAGCGACCATCTTCAAGGGTGTTGCCTCCTGTGAGTCTAACGACTCGGTGGAGGCGCGTGGACGTTTCGCCTTACGGGAAACGGTCACGCTGGGGAAAGAGGGGGAAAGCCCTGGTTTTAGCCGGGGCTGGGTGTGAACCCTTTTTCCCGCCAGCTTTACCAGGGTAGCGCCCGGGTTGAGTAGAGGCCACAGAAGGGCTCCGAATGGGCGCGGAAACAACCGTGCTCGTTGGCCTGGATGGGCAAGGAGCAGAGGGTGCCTTTCTAACTATTGAGGCATATGACGTCCCAGGCAGAGCCAGGCGCGCCAGGACCAAGTCCTTAGCCTCGCGGAATGAAAGTCGATCTTGGGCCTGAATGGCAAGGATTACTTTCTCAAGGAGATATGCACCACATTGCTTCGAAGAAGCGTGGTGCAGCTCTCCGCAATTGACATACTTGGCCACACACGATTTGGACTTATCGTGTGCGGCCTTGGAGCAATTTACACAAACTTTGTGTGACCCCGACTTTGCACGCTACAAGAACGATTCGTATGGCCGAAGCGGTGACAGTAATAGCAAGCCGCGGCAGTGGCATGAATGCCTTCACGCGGTAGCAGTACCAACCGGCACCCACCGTCTTACGA
Organism: Ceratothoa steindachneri; assembly: GCA_963969495.1. Lineage (NCBI taxonomy): Eukaryota > Metazoa > Arthropoda > Malacostraca > Isopoda > Cymothoidae > Ceratothoa > Ceratothoa steindachneri. The sequence continues at coordinate 25,941,120 of OZ018332.1, forward strand.
CGTGATGAAGAGTGTAGGGGTGGGTCTCGAGGCCCCTCCCTTTTTTCTCATCACACGTTCGACCTTGACCGCCCCATGGTCGGCCAGCTCTAGGGTGATGTCCTCAATGGAGTAGTCAACAAGTTCCCTCGCATAAACTACTCCTTTCACAAAGTTCATGGTAGAGTGCGGCGTCACACTCACCGGGGTGCCATGAAGTGTCCGAAGAGCACTTATCTTGGCCGCCTCGGCGGGATTCGCCGCATTCGCCAGAAGGTTCCCGTCCGAGAAACGGGTCACCTTCGGCTCTCTACCAATTGCACTAGCTAATCCTCTCGTCTGATGGATCATGTTGCCCTTGGCCAACATGGTGCCATCAGTGGAGCGAATAACGAGGAAGCGTTTGAAGCCAGCTGGTTCGAAAACGCCAGGTACTTGCTGAATAAGGGGCCCCGATGTCATCGAGGTTCCGCCCTGTGCACTTTTTGTCTTTGTAATAGTCAGGGGCTCCACACCCGGGGGGGTAGAGGGGCCGGATGTGCCGATCTTGGCTTGGTCGCTTGCCAGAGTGGCAGCAGACCCATCTGTCTCTGTAGCCCCCGTGGATGGAGAGGAGCCCCGAGGTTTTTTCTTCTTTTTAGGAGAGGAGGGCGGGGAATGAACCGGCTTCTCACCTCCGCCGACAGAAGCCCCTAGGCCAGATGGACCGGCCTCAGCCAGGTCCTTCTCCGAAATGGAAAAGGTCCTGGTGGTTGCAGGGGCACCGGTCAGAGGAGCTCCCTCCCCTTCTTGTACTGCCTCGGAGGCCTCAGCCGTTTGAGGGGGACCTTGCATAGGGGCGGATTCAGGTTCGGATTCGCCCCCATGGAAGGCCCTACCTTCTGAGGCTGGGTTTCTTCAAGGACCATGTCTATCACAGGGTGGGCCTCCAGTTGGCCATCCCCTCCCAGGACAACGCAGGTCCCCTTGGCAGCGTCACCAGTCATTTGTGGGGAGGCACAGGCTTCCCTCTCCCCCCTAAGGAAGTTTGCCCTACCAAGCCGCTTACATGAGGGGGGTTCGACAATGGGCTGCCTGCTGGCTTTCTTGGCAGTCCCCTTAGAATAAAAGGAGGGACTGCCGCTGGAAATAGGAAGGTGCCCGAAAGCACCTCCAGAGAAGGGGCTGAGGGGGAGTCCCCTACACCCATAGGCGTATGAGAGGAGTAAGCCTCCTCTCCGGTTAAAGAATTATGGATGGTCCCCTGCGCAAGCACAAGGCAAGGTACCTCCATTTTTTCGGTGGAGCTGCCCGAGGGCGGCTCTGTTGATGTTTCAGGGGAAGTTGGGGGTTGGGTTTTTTTTTATATTCATCATTGGGCATGGTGACCCTCTTTTTTACACGTTTTCTTTTATACAACTGTACTTAGTTTCCAATGCAAAATATACTGCTCAAAAGATTATTTGCTACTTAACATTTATTTTAAATTTTATAATTTCAGACAAAACACTGGAAAAAAATAAAAATTTCTATTATCGCTAATTTGGTAATGTGAGGTCTGGAGGTGCCCAGCACTATGGTCCCTGGAGATGTTCATATTCCATTTATTATTGTTTGTCATTATTATTTTTTTTTTAAGGTCCTTTCAACTCCACTGGATTATTTGCACTTACTAATATGAACTTGACAATAGATTAAAGGAAAAAGGGGCTTGTTCCTGGTCAACAAAATGATTATGCAGCCTGTTAGTATGTAGTGCCGCATTGCAAAGTGGATTAGGATCAACAATGAAGCCTTATAAATGAATGTCATGAGAATCCTATGAAGTCTTGAAATGGCCATGCATATAATTATGTACATGTAATTAATCTACTAAATGTTTTTAACATTTTGTCAGGTCAATAATAATATATACTATATTCTTGTAAGGGTTATATTGACAAAAATTAATTTGAGAATTTTCAAAAGCATACACACTCACACACAAACTTTATTTGAGTAAGCTCCACCCAAACCCATGATTGGCTAACAGTGAGCCATGCCTACACTTTTTGACACATTAAATACCATCTGAAGCACACCTCCAGAGAGAATAAGAACAGAAAGAACAAGAAGATCAGTAAGTAGTTTCAAGGAAGCATAGACCAAAGTAGATCCAAGCATTAGTAGGCCAGCCACAAATACCCAACAAATGCATATATAAATTCATTGTGCGTAAGCCTACCGAGTGTTCCCCCCCCCCAAAAAAAGTTCTTGAATCCACCTTCAAGGATTTTCTTCTCCTATTGGTAATCAACCGGTCCTCTTACCAAGCCTACAATGCAAACTGAGTGAATTCTAGTAGAAGGCGGGCAACCGATTGGTCACCCCCACAAAAACGGCAGCAAGGGCTGTTTGAGTATCAGCCAAAACAAGATGACTGTGAGCAAGTCTTGTGTGGCCGATGTGAACTCAGCAAAGGGCTACCTCTAAAGGCCATAGTCTCTGAAGGTTCAAAGGCCAAGGGCCAACAGACTTTTGACTATGTAATTTAAATGATGAAAACCTATCCCATTCATTCTGCCACAACTGAAAAATATATTATCTTATAGAAGGAAAGAAATCTTGAAAAAGCAGAGTGGTATTCTAAAAAAAATACAGAATAGGCTGAGCTGGCCAGCTGATCAGCCTGTCTTGGTTGCCTAGAAGCCCTACATGTCCGAGGACCCAACAAAATAAAATTCTATATCGGGACGCATTCTGGACAAGCCAATTGTGGATTTCTGTGAATAAGGGATGGGAAGCATTAAAAAACAGAATTGACTATAAAACACCCCACGAGTCTGAGAAAATGACATTTGTTAAAAGGTTAAATTTGTATAAGTCTAAAAGCTAAAAAGATAGCTGAAAGTTCAGCAGTAAAAATAGAAGCTGACAGCGGCCAAAATAAAGTTAGAGCTAGCGATGCTTCTAGTATTTTCACCCATGTGAAAAACACCAACCACATAATTGATTTCCCTAGTGCCCAAATAATTTACCAATGTAAGATTTTAATAAAAGAAAAATTAGCGAATCTATATTAATCAAGGAAATCCCAAGTTTTAATCTGTCAGAAGGTCAACACAGATTTAGCCGCTATGTATCTGACCTCATTTAAAAAATATTGTTAATCACCTAAAACTAATGCCTCCTGATTAATATCAGTTGCCGGTTTCTGTATATTTTAGTATTTCTGTTTTCTTTGTCAATCTCTCTCAGTTAATGGCTGATGATGGTATGGAAAACTTCATACCAAAATTAGTTTCGGTTCAATAAACTTTGTGATAAAAAAAAGTGGTTTCATTGTATATTAATTTACCATCCGTATATATCGGGCAGTATTGTATGTACAGACTGTGGGAGATGGAGCACGCCAACTAGGGATCAGTGACAATGGAAAGGCAAGGACTCTTAAGGCACCTAGGTTGGAGAGATGATCTCTTATCCGGAGGTTCAAAGGGTGTGGTAAGGATGGCAACCTGTCGAATGCTGCTGTTGACTCGTCAGCATACAGGCATCTGTAAAACTATGATATAGGGGCCTAATGTACAGACAGAGATATCACATACAAATCTGGAGTTGATGATAGGGCAAGGAAAGCACCCCACTCTCTGTTGATGAGAGAAGTGCAAAAGGCTCCACTGGAGAGACGAACTCCGAGGTTGCAAATGGGGTTCAGCATTTTAAGGGCTGAGGGGGAAGCCAAGGAGTAAATTTGACATCCATAGTCCAATTTGGATTGGACGAGTGCAGTGCATAAAGTCCACAGTGTTTGACGATCACTGCTGCAAGAAGTGTGGTAAAGCACTTTCAAAATGACAGGAGCCTGCAGACAGCCCGATCGAAGACAGCATAGATGTGGTAACCAGGATAACTTGGTATCAAGAGTTACGACCCAGAAACCGAAACTCAGAAACAAACTCTTTATCTCTACACATTGTAGGGAGATAGGTGACAGAACAATAGCCCCTCTACCCCGGTAGAAATACATTGCCTTAGTTTTGTTCATGGAAAAGTAAAATCCCTTAAATTGTGTACTTTTTAAGACTGCATAGACTGCTAGTTGCAGCTGACATGCTGCTGAATGAACTCTTTGTTATTCAAACATAAAGAGAAGGAATGCTACTGAATGTAATATTACCTTAGAGCTATTGTTTATCTTTTCTTTTCTTTACTTGATAGCCCACCTATTTCCCCCGAGAAACACTAGAAGCCGGCCAACCCAGTGACCCCTTAAGATAGTATGAATGTCACAAGATTTTTTTTTTTCCATCCTTATTTGCTCTTTATTTTCTTTTACTTCTACTTTTACTTCTAAGTTATTCAATTATATAGAAACAAAAACCTGGATGAGGTGTACTACTTTGATTTATATTTACAAATATAAAGCTTAGAAAATTAACTTATATTGAATCTTTAACAGAAGTCATTACTCTGAAGGAATACAGAAAACTTTGTAATTTTGGCTTCATACTCCAACTCTTACTTACACTTCCATCCTTATACTATACTTATCATTATATCTTTGCTTTTTCATTCCATCTTCAAGTTTCTTCTTTTTCTCTAGACTCAACCTCTGAAAATAAGTTCACTTTTACTCAAGGAACAGTATAGTGCCAAGTGATCGATGAACAAGGTCGCCGATACACCTCTTGGGAGAGAGGAAATAATATCATTGATCACAATTACAAAACATAAAACATTGACACAAAGAACTCTCTCCTCTTGGGGTTGCAGGTCAGAGTAGGTATCTCCAACACAAACTATAAAGGATCAAGATTCTAAAAAACTTTAAATAAAAGACTGTAAAAGACCTTTCATATCCCAAATGCATATCTGCTTTAAGATGCCGTATAACCATGTTGTATCGTAGGCTTTCTCAATGTCAAAAAATATATCCAAGACTCAGTGCTTTAATGAGAAAATATTTCAGACCTTACAAAAACCCCATTGAAATGGAGACAGTGATTGGTTTCTAAGAACCAGTTCAGGCACTCCAACACCATCTTTTCTAGCAACTTACTCAAACAGTTGGTGAGAGCTATAGGGCAGTAGTGGTCTGCTTCCAACCCATTCCTGACTGGTTTCACCAAGGGAAAGACAATCCCAATGCGGCATAATGATGGGTAAAGACCCTTTCCCATATGAGGTTGTACAAATTAAGTAAGAAAATGATAAGAGTGCGGATGGAAGAGCTGAATCTTATCAAAATGGATCTGGTCAAGGCCAGGAGAAGTAGATCTACAAAGGGTAATGCCCTACACAACTTGTGGATGGTGAATATGGCATTATACGGAAGGATAGATTTTGTAAAATTGATATATTGAGACTCTTCCTTTAATTTATATGCTAGAAAATCCTTATTGTAATGACTGACACTGCTGATGGTGTGGAACTGGTCAGCCAAAGAATTGCTGACCACCACCAAGATGTCATTCTCTAAGGATCCCTGTAAGCTGATTGTGGAAGTATTATGGTTAGCATAACAGCCCCTGATCTTGTTAATCCTCTTCCAAATCTTTACAGTAGGAGTCATAGAGGAAGTTGCTGAAATGTAGCAGTGTCATGAAATTCTGACAAAGGGTTCTTTGGCGAAGCACCCGAGCTCAGGTTCGGTAAACCTTGTTGCACAAGGTTGGGTTCTGCCAGAATCGGCATGAGCTAACTTGTAGTTTTTGATGTCTGTCAAATACTCTGAGGTCCACCAGGGCACAGGTGAGCGAACTGTTACAGGTTGCCTCTGTGGAATGGTCTGTATGGCCACATTGTAGATAATTGATGTGAAGTACGCTACTGCCGCTTCCACACCATTGAAGGTCCCCAAGGAGGCACTTGTGAAAGATGCCTCTCGGAAACCTTCCCAATTGGCATGGCCTAAGTCCCACTTGAGAGGAATGGTTGTATGAGGGCTAGGATGAATGGTTGAGAAGACAATAGGGAAGTGGTCACTCCACTTGTTGAGAACTGGCCATCAAATGAGGCAATCCGGGGAGAAGAGTGACAGGTCAACACATCTACAAGAATCTGTTTGCACATGATAAGAGGTAAAATCGCCGGTGTTTAAAATGCAAAGAAAGTTAGATGACAAAAGAGAGATTAAAACACTGCCTTGGGCATTCTGAGTGATGTTGCCTCAATATGGGTGACAGGCATTAAAATCTCCCAGTAGTAAAAATGGGGAGGGAAATAGATCTATAAGCTCTAAAAGGTCAGGTCTTGACAATGGTAAAGGAGAAAGTTAAATAGAGCAAACCGTTAAAAGCCTTGTAAGAAAAACCCTCACAGTAACAGCTTTGAGAGTAGTATGTAGGGGGGTGGGAGATAAATGATGGGATAAGGAAAACAAAACTGATACCTTCCCATGAGATGAGCCCCCAACAAGAGCAATAGACTTGAAAATAAGAAAACTGGGTACCGTCGAAAAGGGCTGTATACCAAGTTTGTTCTCATGAAGACATAGAACAGCTGGTTGGAGATTCGTTCTTCCCACTTAGGAAGAACGCCTTGACAATTTCATTTTTAAAATGGAAGATATGTGGAATGGTTAGATACCACAGTTATTTATCTTTTTCTCTTTTGTGACTGAGGTAAAGTTTGAAGTGTGTCCTAAGGAGCATGGGGGATGAAGCGCAGATTTTGAAGGGCCTGCTATAGCAGGGGAAGAGATCCTAGAAGGAGAGGTGACAAGGGTATGATTGATGGTTTTGAGGAACCGGTCGAGGCCCTTGCCTGTAATACAGGCTCATGGCCAGGTGGAAACAGAAGGTCAAGAAGAGATTTTCCGGTGGTAGATCCAGATTCATGGGCCGAGGGTACTTTTGAAGTCTGAGGGGTTGATCCAACAGCTGCGACTTGTGATGATGGAGTATCATCTGCTTCCATCAGATCATGAGTAAGAGGGTGAGTAGAAGGAGCAGGCAATCTGGGCAAAGTACAAGGAACTAGGTCTATTTCTGACACCATTGAAGGGTAGGACAGACTTGAGGTGAGAGAATGTTCCGCAACAGGAGAAGATTACATTGAAGATTCTCAAGGTTTGGTCAAGTCAGCTCCAGAGGCGGCCCACTTATTGGAGGGTGATGACCCAGGTAAGGAGTCCTTCCTCTTGCCACAGGGCTTTGGATCCCAGGTGCAGGTGGAAGAACCTTCACTGGTCAATATAGAAAATTCTTTCAAATAATGTCTGATGTCTTCAAGTGTTTCACCCTGAGTGTTGGTCCCAGCTAGAGCTGCTGGAGAGAGGGGAGCAATATTAGGTTTGTCTGTATGAGAGTAATGCTTCGACTGTATATCGTAAATGCTTCTGAAACTACTGGTAGATCGATGATGAGATGCTTCAGGCATCTCGGAACTTGAATGTTCTGGTCATTTTTGAACAGTGTCATGAAAAACATCTGAGAAGAGACGGCCAAGAGGGGAGATTTGTGCTCAGGCACATTGGCGAGCGGCACTCATGTCCAGACGAAGAGAGTCATGCAAAGGAACTCTCTCTGTGTTTTGGTGCATTTAGGGCCATGGTAATTAGAACTACAATTCACACAGGACTGGGAATGTCGACAGGCAAGAACAACACGTCCAAATTGATTACAATTCAAACATCTGGGTTGTTTGATGTAAGGATTTACCAGGACCCAAAGGTACCTAGCTTTAATACACTCCCTCAGTTCTTGTCATTCATATGTTAAGATCAGTGTTATATTTGTGATTCAAGTAGATCATACTGTTTTAGTCACCCTGTGTACATATGTGACACATTGGGTACAAAGGTTGCTCTGAAGGTGGGTGAGGTTGTAGTCCCTTAATTCATTTGAAAAGATAACAACTATAACAAAATTTGAAGACAGATTTTGCACAAGATTGTGTTGAGAGTGAGATGACACCTTCACTACAATATCACTACTACCTCTTGACCACATCCAGTGGGGTTCACCACATCGGGAATCAAAAGATTCATTAACATTGTAGAGATGTCCTTCTGCATGCCCACTTCCTCAATATTAATACACCTTTCTGTTTTTCAGACTGTACTTTGTAGAATTGCCTTTTGTCAAAATAATTATCTAAATTGTGTTGCTCTAATATTTGCATATAATCCTCCAACAAATTTAAGGCTATCCAATCAAATCTAGTACTTTCTTAAAATAACAAAAAGTTGAAGGAACACTGAATTGCTGAATAAACGATACTGTCCTCACCGAAGGTAAGTTCTGTTGTGACAATTTTTCACATGAAGTAATTGTCTTGGATTAGGCTCTTTAAATAGGTTAAAAGAAAAAAAAAATCTAAATACCTTGTATTTGCATTCGAGGTTGGGACTCTATAAACTGAGGCCTTTTCCATTGCGTGCCAGTGCTCACTTTGCTAGCCCGATTGCTCCAGTCTCATAAGTGGTGAGTACCAACAATATATTCATTTCTCTTATGTATGAAATACAGTGATGGCGTATCATTCATGCCTTTGTAATTCTGTGATTGGCTAATTAGCTGATTTACTTTCCTATTTTTGTAGGAGCGACCATAACTGGGTTTTCAACAGTATCTGGGCTCTGCAACTTAACCAAGGCCTCAAGTGTGATCAACCATTCTACCTGGTTACCAAAAGTTCCTTAATCAAGAGAACGTACTGTCTATGTTTACATGTGGTACTTGCATCAGTGTAAACTTATCTTGTTGATACATACCATGTACTGGAGCTACTTGTAACACCATCGGGTGATAAGTACTGTGTTCAGGAGCTACCTGTGTAATATATCGCATTGGTAGATACCGTGTTCATAACACTTATCTTGCTGACGAGTACCGGGTTCTGGCATCATTTTGTAACACTTATCCTGTTGATGAGTGCTATATATATATATATATATATATATATATATATATATATATATATATATAAAAGTGTTCTGTTGTATAGATCACATCTGCTTAGCAAACTTATACTCATATTGAGCTTTATTGTACAGTGGCCAGTAATTGCATTGTTATTCAGTTAATCCATTAAATCAAATTTATTTAATAAGTTTCATTTCCCTATGTATTGCTCACAAAGTCTGAGCAATTGTTGGTGAAAATTTATCAACCTTACCGGGTGAATAGTTTGAAGATATGATAGCCAAATTCAACGTTGCTCTCCCAAAACCTGGTGTAAAGCTAGAACTTTGGTTATTGTATCAGAAACCACCGATTGGACCCAATAGATTCATAACATTGGTGTCCAGATTTGCTAAATTTCTAACATTGGTGTCCAGAGGTGAAAGATTTATTACATTGGTGCCCAGACCCAGGATCATTCGTTGTGTGGTGTACTCAGGATCATTCTTTGTGTGGCATACTCTGGATCATTCTTTGTGTGGCGTACTCAGGATTATTCTATGTGTGGCATACTCTGGATCATTCTTTGTGTGGAGTACTTGGGATCATTCCTTGTGTGGTGTACCCAGGATTGTTCTTTGTGTTGCATACTGACCTATATAATTCTTTTATATTTACTTTGTAATACTTGTATCTGTTTTAATGGATCAACTGGTTCATTGTACTGACTCTGAGGAGTCGGGTGCTGCAGCTGCTGACCGAGCTACTCACTTTTGCTTTTGGTACTGTCCTAGCCATTACAAATATACTTCTATGCTCTTTGGGTGTTCCTGGCTTACCTAAGGAACCAGACAATGTTAGAGAGGAGAGAATTATAAATATCGGCAGAACCTTTTACTGAAAAGATAATGAAGTTGAGACACCAATTTGAAAACTTTACAAATCAGCTGGAGCTAGCTCTTCAAGAAGAATAATGAGATGGACCCTGTTGTAAATAGAGAGCTGGAGAAACTGGATGCTGATGTCATAAAGTTTTTATGTAAAACTACCAATATTACATCTGGAGATAAGGAGGAGTCTGAGTCTTGTTCTTTGCCCAGTGATAACAAGCCAGCCCTATCTGTTTGGCCCAAGACCTGAAAACCAGCTCCCAGAGCCCAGGTGGGAACATTGTCAAGTGGTAAAGACAGTGATGCTGAAAAGCAGCCCAAGCCCAGCATAGGAGGAGAAGTAAGCATAAGGAAGGTGTCAGTACTGACAAGGATCTGATGGAATGTTTGATGGAGGCATTGTCTAGATTGTATGCTAGAAAGGCTCCACCTCCTGTTAAATACAGTATTACTTTAGGCCAGTTTTTGCTGACCTTCTTACAGGACTTTGAGCAATATTGCAGAATACGTATCAAGGAAGTTCAAGTAAATAGACAGCTGCCCTGGGAAGTTCTTGTCAGGCACTGTGAGTGATACTTATGAAACCTTGAATATTCCAGGAGAATCCTACATTCCCTGAAGAAATAATTGTTATCTTGGATGGTAGAGTGTCAGGACACTGTGAAAGAATGTAACAGGAAAAGGTTTGAGAAGGCCAAGCTGGGCCATTTTACGTGAAGTATACACACCCTCCTGAAACCTTGGTTACAGAATCGCATAAAATTTACATCATTTGTTGGTTATGATGAATAAAGTTCACATACTAAGTATGAGGCCTATCTAGTCATTATGGTCATATTTGTGGTCAGATCAATTTTTTATCAAACTGATTAACCCAAAATCTTTGAGAGGTCATAACTTTGGCCAAAATTAACCAATCTGAATGATTTTAGTATGAAAATGTTCAGGAGAAAGAGATCTTTCAAATGAGTGGAAGAACGATGTTTCTATGACAATCTTTGACATGATGACCATTTTGTGAACTCTTTGACCTATGACCTCTGCTAAAGTACAACTCAGATCATCCCAAATTTTTTTCTAAAGTTACCTCTTTCTATCCTCCATAGCTCCAGAAAAAATAAAAATGGGATCAATATGGGTTTAGAATCTATGGGCAATTATGTAACACTGGGTATACCTACTAAAAGTATTAGTGACCCAGAAATTAAGGTGATATCACATACCTACATAAGTCCTAACCATGACATGGCCTATATACTTCAAATATAATCTTTTTGAATCAATAAATAATAGATCACTGCCTATATACACTTTATATACCTAGGTACCTACTTTATATAGGTAATCTTGCCAAATCAATATAACATGGAAAGCAGTCTTTAACTGCCTTTCATTAATCCTTAACTAATTAATGTATGTTTTCAGATACCAATGTCATTTATATCTTCAATATATAAATTAAAATAATTTCAAGATATCTTCTAAACTACTTACTTAATATTAATTGTGAGATTATCTGCAGATCCTAAAATAATTTAGAGGTGTGTAATTTTGTTATTTATTTTTGATAATTTTGAAATACCTAATGATTTTTATATAGCTACCTACATACCAAATTATTATATTATGAAAAAGAGGAGAATGATTTATTATTTATTAGGCATCTAAAATGCACACCCATTAATTAATAGTGACTTTTGAGTGATCACATATTTTTACTATGCCAAGCTATTTCAAATGAAAGAAGGCAATTTTCACCAAATCCTTTAATTTGATCAAAACTGAATGTACCTACAGAATATATGTAGCTATACCCTCCAAAAATAAAAATGGAAGAAAGATTAAACAAAGAGTGTAATAAAACTATTCTCAGCAATGCATTATGATGTAGCTATTAGCTAACTTAATAGCTATTAGGGTTGAAGCGCTGAACTGAGAAAACATGAAAATAATTAAAAATAATGTTGATCATTGAATAGGTGCCTACTTTTTTCTTGTGTTTTGTCCACTTCTCTGCAAATTTAGGAAGAATCAAGTCTTAAAAAGCGCTAATGGAAATGTTTGTTAGTTATAAACCAGTCTACCAACCTACAACCCTTTGCACCTAAACTTTGACCTATTTCTACTAAGATATAATACTTAACGATTATTATGCACTTCTTTCTTTGCTTACCAATTTTCTAGGACAATGCAAAGATTGAAGCAGCTATACTGATATTATATATTAGCAATTTTAAATATAATTGCTTCATTCATTTATATAGGTGTTTATTTTAATTAATTTATTGTATATTGTTTATAAACAGTAATTTACTATTTGGATCTTTTTCAGGTTTTGTTTCATTAAGATGGCGAATCAAAAGTACTGCAGTGATTTTGCAGAAGTTCTCATCTCTTCTTAGCAAAGATGATAAGCTTTGTTCTGTTTGTAGGAAGAAGCTTTCAGAGTTACCAATGGAGTAAAATACACCAGAGGAGTTCGGACCTTCAACATCTAAACAGGAGTTCAATGAGATGCCTAGGCAAAAAGAGGATTCAGATGTTGTGGAAGTTGAAGTTTGGGTTGACTTGCTGAACCAATCATTGTCTTTCAGCGGTGAGAACCCCTTTGATAAGAGGAAAGCCGAAAGGCATCCAACTTACGTACCTGAGAAAAGGTTCAAAGTTGAAGAATCTGTTAGGAGAAAGTTGGATTTGGTTGTGGGTTCAGGAAAACAAGGAGATGTGCCACAAAGAAGTAACGTGAACTGTATGCCAGAAGTCATCTAGTCTCTAAGGGAAAAATATCAGTAAACAAGCCGTACGGGTCAAATCAGAATTCTAACCAAATTTGCAACCAGTATGAGCATTAGAAACCTCATGAACGAGTTTGATTGCACTCAGAGAGTGGCTGTACAATCTCACCATATACTAAAGGAAAAAGGAATGCTAGCTTCACCTAACCCTAAGCTCAGGCAGAGTGCTTCCTGAGGAACTAAAATCTTTAGTCCTTGAATATTATTGTAGTGATGACATGAGTCAGGTTTAACCAGGAAAGAAGAATTGTCTAGTAGTATGAATTGAAAGGGAATAGCAGAAGTTACAGAAATGACTCTTTCTCAACAATTTGAAGGGACTTCATAGCAGTTTAAAAGTGAAGTACTCATACCCTGAGGTAAAAGTATCATTCTCAAAGTTTGCTATGCTACCCTTGCTCAGTTACGAGCAAGTTTCTTTACCATCGTGGAGCAAGATAGTAACATCGGCAAGCCTGTTTACATTCAGTGACAACTCTCAAGCATTCAGCAGACAGACCACCAGGGCAAATGTGGTCCATGAGCAGTTGAGCCGGAGAGCGGGATGAAGGAATTAGCTGCATGATTGATGTGGGCTAGAAGATCATCAATAGCCACTTCAATATCTTCATGAGGGAAGGACCCATCATGGCTCAAGAGGTGCCTGAACTTAGGCCAGTTTCTTTTTTTCTATTCCATCTTTTGCTAGGTGGTGGAGGAGGACCACCTATACATGGTGTTATTATAATGGGGAAATGATCACTGCCTCACAAGTCAGGATCCACTACCCAGTCAAAATCACCTCTACAGCTTGGTGAACTGAGAGAGACAAGTCCACAGATGTAAAGCTGTTCGTCTAGATGTGAAATGATGTGTGGCTGCCAATGTTAAGAAAGCAGACATTATTAATGCCCAGAAATCTCTCAATAATATTTCCTCTAGGGTTGTTATCATGGTCCCCACAAAGGGGGTGTTAAGCATTAAAGTCGCACCAATCAATAAAAAGGGTGGAGGGAGTTGAGAAATTAAATTAGCTAACTTTGTAGCTAAAACAGCTGTATCTCTTTCCTTGCCAGGAGAAAGATACAGCGAAAAAAGTGAATAATGGCGACTGGAAACAAGCAGACAGTAACCGCCTGCAGGTCTGTGTTAAGAGAGAGCTGGTTGTGTGGAACCCTGTTGTTAACAAAAACAGCAGAACCATTAATTGGTTCTCCAGGGTTCTTATAATATCCCACAAAACCGCAAATGTTGGGTACTCTACGAGTACCCAAGCAAGTCTCCTGTAAAGCAATACAATTGGGATTGTAATCCTTAAGCAGGAGCTTGAACTCTTCCCATTTAGGGAAGAGACCTTGGAGGTTCCAATGAATAATTGGAAACATTTTTACAGTTTAAGCATAATGGTAGATTTCTTGCTACCTTTAGGGGTAAGAGATTTGGGATTTGAACTACCAGCGGAAGTAGTTTGTGTCATACTAACCTTAGGCTTGGAGTATAACAAAGGAGGTATCAGAAGCTAGAATTTTGCCTTTGGTTTTTCTTTAAGAGGTGGCACACCAGATTTCGATGAGTGGCTGTGAGAGAGAACTGTCTTCACTGGAGAAGTAGAGATGGAAGCAACCCTGGGATCAGTCCAGGTGTCGAGGGAATAGGGGAGCAAAATCACCAAAAAATAGTCCCCAACATAGCTTCTTCACCAACACTACTAATAAAGCAAGAGATTGAGCCAATAACCCTACAAGAGTGGCTGTGAGAGAGAACTGTCTTCACTGGAGAAGTAGAGATGGAAGCAACCCTGGGATCAGTCCAGGTGTCGAGGGAATAGGGGAGCAAAATCACCAAAAAATAGTCCCCAACATAGCTTCTTCACCAACACTACTAATAAAGCAAGAGATTGAGCCAATAACCCTACAAGAAATTCAAAGAACGTTCAAAATTACTAAACAGAAGGCACCCAGGGCATTGGGGATAACACAAGAAAACCTAAAATGCGCACCAGTCACCTTTTTTTCACAGATAGCAGCAGTATTCAATGCCTTTCTAAGCACAGGATACTTCCACGATGCACTAAAAAGGGGGAAGATTATCTTTCTACAAAACCTGGTAAGCCACCAAATAACCCAGAAAACTTCAGGTCAATCACACTACTGGAGACAGTGGCAAAATTAATGGAAAGAGCCATAAATGATAGACTAGTCAAGCACCTGGAAGAGAGAACACTGATTCCAAACCATCAGCATGGATTCAGAAAGGACAGAAATACTGAGACGGCCCTGGCCATTCTGGATGAATCACTTGCAAAGGCCAAATACGATAGAAACTACACAGACATCATACTCAAAGACGTCCAAAAGGTGTTTGATAAAGTTTGGAGAATTGGCCTGAAATATAAAATCAAGAGACTAGGGATACCCTCCGCCCTAACCAAATGCCTCTATGACTATATAACTCATAGGTTGGCATTCATATCAATAGCAGGCTTCGATGGCCCGGACTTCAAAGTCCTCCAAGGTGTCACCCAAGGGGGCTGCATAAGCCCAACACTTTATACCATATATATGATGGATTTACCAAGGCTGATCCATGATACAACAACATATATCCAATTTGCTGATAACATTATGATAGTGGCGAACAGCACATAAAGATATCCCTCAACCATGGCCAGAATCACAGTGCCTGAAATTGCCAATATTAACAAGTTTGAACGAAAATGGAAGATTCACACCAATCCAGAAAAGTTTCTAATTATTCCAGTGGGAAGGCACTGAACCTCAAGAGTAGTGATTGAAGAGAAGAGATACCGCTATGCAAACGAAGGAAATGTACTTGGGCTAAAATCACCCAAAGTGGCTATTGTAAACACATTGCGAATAGAATCAACCAGGCAAAAACACATCTAGTAAGACTGTTCCAACTCAGAAACCTAAAGAGAAAAACCTAAAGAAAATATACAGCGTCATCTGCAAAGCCACGTTGCTCTACCCAGCTATCCCAATAAACCGTCTCTCAAAAACAAACGTGATGAAGCTTCAGAGAGTGCAAAATTCAGTGGTATACATAATTACCAACACAAGAAGGAGAATGCAACAGAATTAAGAGATCTTCATAATGAGATAGAACTCCCAACTATGAACGTATCCTTAAACAGAAGAGCAGTTAAGGTGTGGGACAAACTGGATCGTATAATGAACGATGATGAGAAAAGAGTGATTGATATCCCACATAACCACAGAATAAACAACCACGGCAACTTCAAGAGCAGTAGACCCGATTCGAGGGAAGAACTGCCCCCAAGATACACTGCAAGGTGAGATTGCAAACTCAAAGCAGAAACCATATCAAGGAAATCCGCAACAAAAAGAAAAACAAAAAATGCAAAATATTGAAGAACTACAGAGGGGCGAGAGCCCAACAAGAATACACAAGACTAATAAAGAAAAATAAAAAAATAAGAACCAAAGAGATGGCTGGTCACCCAGCAACTAACTAACTCTTACTCATTCCTCTTCTCCCTTTATCCTAACAACCCTATCCACTATACTATGACTAAAACTTTTAATTCTACCTTTTTCAAGAGGTAGGATGATGTTGGCACAGCTGGTGGTATTGGTTGGGATGGTAGAGGTGATAGTGGTGGCGAGCACATTGGCAAAAGTTGTGAATTCGATGCCGATAGAAAAGGATGTGGAGTCAGTTTTTGTGAGTCCTCAGATGAGGGGGTAACCTCCACAACAGCTAGCTCCTGGGAAGGAGCAAAGGTTGGTTCCTTCTCATTCAGGGATCGAAGGAATTCTAAAGCAGTATCAACAAGGGAGGGGGGGAGTGATAACCTGCTTTGGAGCTAAAGAAGAGCTTGGTCCTTTAGGGGCAGGGTGAATGTCCAGAGGTAGAATGGATACCACCTGAGGTCCAACATGATCAACATCCACATGTTCTGGAGCGGTAGCAAGGTGCTTAACCACCCTTGGGGAACCAGGAGAAGATGGCAGGTTCCTCTTATTGTTGGTAACCTCAGAAGCACTGTTAGGTGCTGACCAAGAGCGTTCATCACGAGGAGATGTACGTTTAGGATGGGGAGGACTTTTTACCTGGTTTGGCACAGGAGAACCAGTAGGAGGTCTCTGGCTTCTCCCTTTCTTTGGCTCGGTAGAATGCAGAGCATCAGAAAAGCTCATACCAAGTTGAACATACATCTCCTTTAGTCTTCTTCTGGCCTCTTTAAAACTGACCTTGTTCTTGTTTCTAATGGCAATGACTTCTCTCTCATTGAGAAAGAAAGTGCATTGCTGTGATGTGGCAGGGTGTTCTCCACCACAGTTAGGGCAGCACGGCTGTTGAGAACAGGGTGTCCCGTGATAATCTGATCCACAATTCACACACAACCTTGCCTGTTTACAAACTTGCTTACATGGCCAAAGCATTGGCAAGGGAAGCATCGCCGTGGGTTTTCAACATAAGGCTTGACTGGGATGTTAAGATAGCCAGTCTTAACATACTTGGATGGTTCCAATCTGTTGAAGGTCAGGATTATGGTGGCAGTAAGCAACCTAGCGCCATTCACAAACCTGGAAATGCGATGGGCACTTACAACCTTCTAATTGGTAAATTGATACCAGCCTGTCAACATCGTAATCTATTAACTCTCCCAATCGGATAACACCTTTACTGGTGTTAAATGTCGTGGAAGCAGAGGACATGTCTACAGAAGCTAAGACTGTAGGGTCTTAATCCGCTGATGCTGCTCACTTGATTTTGCCTCAACTATCAATGCGCCATCATTACATGGCCACATTTGGGCAGGTTCGCCACATTTCTCAACAAAATCCTCATAGACATCGAAGATGTCATTCACTTTCAAGAATAAAAGTCGGGTGTAATCTAACTCAGGGTCGACTTCTAACCCCAAAAGATCAAAGCGTCTACTGTCAGGGTCCAAGGCACGATGACCAGAGACTGTAGGTCTCTGGGACTGTGGCCTTGGAAAGGCCATAGTCGTAATCTAACTCAGGGTCAAAGCGTCTACTGTCAGGGTCCAAGGCACGATGACCAGAGACTGCAGGTCTCTGGGACTGTGGCCTCGGGGAGGCCACAGTCATAATCTAACTCGGGGTTGACTTCTAACCCAAAAGGATCAAAGCATCTACTGTCAGGGTCCAAGGCACAATGACCAGAGACTGCAGGTCTCTGGGACTGTGGCCTCAGGGAGTTATGTTTGTTAAATTTACCCATATAAGTATATATTTTATTTTGGGCTGCCCCTGGAGCTGAGGGCATGCACCAAATCGTCATTGTGAGTCCAAAGAGCGCCCATACAGCCCAGACAGGGTAACCCGCTCCCAAACTCCCATTTTCGTTTTAAAAACTGTGGAGCCACATAACGGAGATTCTCTGGACTGCGGGGCTAAGACTTCCCAGAAACAAAATGATGACCTGGGCAACCAAACCTCCTCTAAGGCATGGTCTTGCATATGATGCCCTCCAGTGGGCACATCCGTCGACCCATACAGAAGCAGAAATATGAAAAGGAAAAGATACTAAGCTGTGGCCAGATGGGGCGCTGAGTCCCATCAGCACAGCAGTCAGGAAGGCAAATCGCCATGCCCCTTACGGGGAAGAGAATTGGTACAGAAGACGAGATAGGGGTTAGTGGAGGAAGAAAAAGAATGCCAAGCTGGGGCTGGATGGGGCCCTGTGGCTGGAAGGGGCACTGTGGCTGGACGGAGCACTGTGGCAGGACAGGGCACTGGGGCTGGATGGGGCACTGTGGCTGGACAGGGCACTGGGGACAGATGGGGTGCTGAGTCCCATCAGCACAGCAGTCAGGAAGGCAAATCGCCATGCCCCTTACGGGGAAGAGAATTGGTACAGAAGACGAGATAGGGGTTAGTGGAGGAAGAAAAAGAATGCCAAGCTGGGGCTGGATGGGGCACTGTAGCTGGACGGGGCACTGTGGCTGGACGGGGCACTGTGGCTGGACAGGGCACTGGGGCTGGATGGGGCACTGTGGCTGGATGGGGCACTGTGGCTGGATGGGGCACTGTGGCTGGACAGGGCACTGGGGACAGATGGGGTGCTGAGTCCCATCAGCACAGCCGCAAGGATAGCAAATTGCCGTGCCCCTTACGGGGTTACACACAGATCATTGTGCTCTGGTCTATATGTACAACATGAGTAAACTGAATGCCGGCATCATGAGGGCTATGAATGAGCTCTCTAAGTTTGACTTTGAAATGTGCTATAAACCAGGAAAGGATAACCAGATAGCTGATGCTCTTTCTCGAGCACATAGCTTTTCAGTGCCACTGTTGCCTGATGTTTCCAGCAGCTTTCTTAATGGTTTGAGTGTGGCTTGCACTGTTCCTGGTGGAGGAGACTCAATGATAATGAGCTTTCTCAAAGTTCTAAGAGATCACTGCAGCTTGTACAATCACTCTTTGAGGGTCCCTGGTTGTCGCCATCTGCATGAACAACTAGTAACAGAAATTCTTGCACATCCACAGAAGTATCCTGTTCAGATTGGAAGGTTGTGTACTGCTGCATTGAAGCTTATGAAGATTTCTGGTCAAGCTCCATCAGAGTTATTTCTCATGGCCTTTGCTAATGTTTACAAGTTGCAAGTATTAGTTCATCATTTGGCAAGCAAACAGGGTGGGCAAATAAAAAAAACCCGGGTTTTGGGGCGCTTTTTCAAGTGAAATTTGAAAAAACCTGGGTTGGGTTTTTTTTCAAGAAATAAATGCTACTTATCATTATTTTATTCAAAATTCATATTTATGTTTATAATTTAAACAAATATGTATCAAATTAACGTTATTTCTCTGATACTGACTCATAATAATTCATCTCTTCTTCTACAAGTTATGGCTATCATGGGTACCCACAATTCTCGATCAGTGATATATTCATACCTGAATATAATTATTAAACTAATTAATTATTACTATAAAAATAGAGATAGCTATTGTTTTTCTATGTTATTCTAATGCTTGTATCATTTGTTTTTGGAAAAAAAACAAGATTTGAAAAACCCCAGAATAAAACCTGGGTTTTATTAGGCTTTTCAAAATTTGGGGGGTTTTACCAACCCTGCAAGCAACTCTATTAATTATGACCCTACCCCTGCAGTGTCTGATGTTAACTATAGTTGCAGGGTACACCTCCAGTGTTTGGGAGGAACTCACTACACTCCTGGAGAAGACTCTGATCATGATCTGAATGACCCTATCGTGTCTATATTATTACCTTCTAATATGGCTTGCAGCGCGACTCACTCATCTGGTCATTATTGTAGAGTTCTTGTATTGGTGAGCTGTGTTAACTTGTGTGCTGTATTTGATACAGGTGCTCAGCTCAGCCTTATATTTAAGGATACTCTTGAGCATCTCAATTTGTCATCTGCTGTTTATCCCTGTCGTATGAGAATACACTCATTTGGTAAAATTCTGCTAACTAAAGGGTCTGTTGATATTGAGCTGAAATTTCTACAGAATAGTGATCCTGTTACTGTCTCATGTATTGTCATAACCAATCAAGATCTGCCTTGCTGCCTGTTACTGGAAGCGGATAGCATAAAACAGCTGTCAGCAAATCTGGATTATGGTACTAAATTTGTTCAGTTTCTAACTAGAGATGGTGTGTGTCTGAACCCTATGTTTCCTCATAATTCTTCTAAAGTCTCTATTGAGGTGTGCATGGCCCATGATCTAGTTTGTAATCTTTTGAGCATAAAGATGTGCCGATTTAATTACTTTCAAGATTCATGCTGCGAATATTAACAATCAGGATGGAATTCTTGTGCGTACTTATGATTCCCAGACTTTGCCCATAAGTTCACTTCCTCTCTTGGTCGAGTTAACTCTACATCTACATAATCAGCACTGCCACTCTGGGTGAAATAAACTAAATGACACTGTAAGGATTCTTGTATGGAATCCAGCCTTGGGATGTGTCATCTCTGATATTTGTTCTTTGTGTCCAACGTGTCAGTATTATAAGAATTATGCTATTAACCCTGCTCTTCCCATAATTAGAATTCAAGAACCTTTCCTTTTCAATTAGTTGCCCAAAATCTTGTGCAAATTACAGTTGTTTAACAGTATGCATATGAAATTACTAGCAGCCTGTAAGAAGGTTACTGCTTTCACGGTTAAACTTCACTCAAAAGAGGGTAAACAATTGATAGATCTGTACTGAGAGAAGAACAGAAGCTACACTTGACTTCAACATGGATCAGGCATAGTTGCTACCTCCGATTCTTTAGTAAATGAATCGCCTGCTGCATCTAGACCAATATATTAATATTCTGGACCACATACTCACTCTAAGG
The DNA here is from genome assembly GCA_963969495.1 of Ceratothoa steindachneri. Lineage (NCBI taxonomy): Eukaryota > Metazoa > Arthropoda > Malacostraca > Isopoda > Cymothoidae > Ceratothoa > Ceratothoa steindachneri. Next base: position 25,961,902 of record OZ018332.1, read on the forward strand.
GTCCAGTGTAACCTGTGTATACATATATTGGATACCATATGAAAAGTGAAACATCGATTCTCACACTAAATGATGCGCAGTCTGGACTTAAGTGCTCTTGCTAGTCAACATTTGAGAGGGAGGTATGTAGAGGTGTCCCTCTGCATGCCCATTTTCCCAACATTAATACACCTTTCTGTGTTTCAGACTGTACTTTGTAAAATTGCCTTTTGTCAAAATAATTATTTAAATTATGTTCCTCTAATATTTGCATATAATCCTCCAACAACTTTAAGGTTATTCAATCAAATCCAGTACTTTCATAAAATAACAAAAAGTTGAAGGAACACTGAATTGCTGAATAAATGATACTGTCCTCACCGAAGGTAAGTTCTGTTGTAGTAATTTTTCACATGAAGTAATTGTCTTGGATTAGGCTCTTTAAATAGGTTTTAAAAGAAAATTTTTTTTTAAAGACCTTGTGTTTGCATCCTTCAAGGTTGGGACTCTATAAACTGATGCCTTTTCCATTGCATGCCAGTGTGTAATATATCGCATTGGTCGATACTGTGTTTGTAACACTTATCTTGCTGATAAGTACCGGGTTCTGGCATCATTTTTGTAACATTTATCCTGTTGATGAGTGCTGTATATATATAAAAGTGTTCTGTTATGTAGATCACATCTGCTTAGCAAACTTATACTCATATTGAGCTTTATTGTACACTGGCCAGTAATTGCATTGTTATTCAGTTAATCTATTATATCAAATTTATTTACTGTTTCATTTCCCTATGTATTGCGCACAAAGACAGCAATTGTTGGAGGAAATTTATCAACCTTACTGGGTGAATAGTTTGAAGATATAATAGCCAAATTCACCATTGGTCTCCCAAAACCCTGGTATAAAGCTAGAACTTTGGTTATTGTATCAGAAGCCGATGATTGGATCCAATAGATTTGTAACATTGGTGGCCAGACTCGCTAAATTTATAACATTGGTGTCGAGAGGCGATAGATTTATTACAACAAACACATCGGCTTTTGCGAGTGGGGTGTCAGATGACGAACTCATGACCAGAAAGTGGGGATAATCTAAATCTGGATCCACATAGAGATCCAGCGAGGAAAGGCTGAAAGGGGAGCTAAAGAATGTTTGGTATGAGAACCCTTACAAGAAGGGGAGGTTTTAGGTTTATGGCTATCCATTGCAAATAGAAAAAAAAATTCATTCTCCTACAGGACTCTCCACCATGGAGGCATACATAGGCTCGGCACTACTGCAACTCTAGATTTGGTTATGTCTGGTATGTCCTCTTTGAGAATGGATACGGATCTACCACACCGTCTTTATAGACCTAAGAGGCTAACTGAGTTCTCCTACATATGGAGAAAAGGGGCCAATGATAGGTTTCTCCTTGGGCATCCGTAGAGGAAGGTGGTGGTGATGCCCAGCCTCCTCCGCCCTTCATGAAATAATAATTCAGAATCAATATGGAAAAATAAGCAGAGGTTGGGTAACAATAAAAACCACTAGATAAGTGAACGAAGGGGAAACAAAGGGCAGAGAAAGAAAGTAGTAATGGAGGGTAGGAAAGAGGGGCATGTTAAAAGTCTGGTTGGCAGCACCACTCCCACGAGAAGGCCAGAGCCTCTCTGGGAGCAACCCCTGAAGAATGAAAACATCCAGGAAAGGGAGGGGGAAACCAATGGATAAACTCACACCATGCATTCAAGCACAAGTTTTTTTCCAAATTAATAATATCAATCGTAAAAAGTATTCCAGATAACAATAATGTGTAGAAAAAATTTCCAATGTAAATCAGTTTGACAGCATAAATTCAGTTCTTAATTAGTGTAAAAAAGTCTAAATAGTAAAAAAATCCAGTATCTGGTCATATGAATAATAATATTAATTTTGCTAGACCAAATTAAGTGTACAAAGCTGTGTAATTATTAATTTAAAGTTAACTATGTATTCCTAAGTTCCATTTAGTTTAAGAAAAGTGGTATGGGGCATACATACAAAGTAATGTACATAAAAAAATGGTCTTGTTCATGATAAAGAATTGCAGCTACAACATGCAGACACTTAAATGTTAAAACACTTGGCATACATAGGCTCAGGATTGTTGAGTACTCTGAAATTTATGTTTTGCAGTTAACTACAACAAAAATGAAATAAAGTAAATATAATATTATGGTGCATGCATACAAAGCTGTATGCATAAAAAATATATTAAATGATACAAAACCCTCAGGACCGCTTAGGAATTTAATTTTATGTGGCAGCTATTAATAGAAGGTGAAGGAAGGAAAAATAAAAAACTAATAAAGTTATGGCATGTACACACACATGCCAAAAATATTTTTGCATTAAAAAGTTGCAACTTGGGGGGGCGTTCCAAAGAACTGCTAAGTAGTGTACATACTGATAGGTAGATATAAATATAAAATATTGTATGATTTCAGGTTCATTCTCTGCTGCCCACTCTTTCTTTAATCCATCTATACTTTCACACCTCAGCAAGGGGGAATCTGCAGTAGCATAGGTAACCATGTGTTATGATTCATTTGAGGACCTTGGATGTTATATCATTCAAAAGAGAATGTAAAACAGTATAAGAGTTTCAAATCTCGTTAGAATCAGCCAAATAGTTATGATGATATTGCCAAAACAAAATAATTCATGGGCTAACCTTGGGAGGACTTTAGCAATTATAAAATTTGAAAGAGAATGCAAAACAACATAAGGGTTTACAATTGCGTTAGAATTGGCAAAGTTACAATGATATTTCAAAACAACAAAAAAAAGCAAAACAGGAACTGACCAACATAGTGAGATATAGTCGCTTGCAACTAAAAATACAAAGTTATTAACATGGGAAGGGATAATAGGAAATTTAGCTGTGAATTGAATGGGCATTGGGTGAATTCAATTGAGTATGAGAAGGACTTGGCATAGTAGTTGATAGATCACTAAAGTTTTTGAAGCAGTGTATTAAGGCCAAAAAATAGAGCAAAGAGGAATGTTAGCAATGAAAGCAAGGAGGTTATCCTTAAACTATACAACTCTTATGTCAGGCAACATTTAGAGTACTGTATACAGATATGGTCACCACATTTTAGACATGATATAAACTTATTAGAGTCAGTACAAAGGAGGGCAACAAAAATAATACCTTCCCTGAAGCACCTTGAATATGAAGATAGACTGAGGGTATTAAATATGTTTTCCATTTGAAAGAAGGTGTGTGAGGGGAGATATGATTGAGCTTTTTAAAATATGTTCTGGGATGGATAAGTTGGATTTTAGCAAGTTACCTGAGTTAGAAGGTAGTAATAGAACTAGAGGCCACCACTTAAAGATTAAAAAACAGAGGTGCAGACTGGATGTTAGAAAATATTTTTTCACCAATAGAATGGTAGATTACTGGAATAGTTTGCTACCTGACACGGTAGACAGTCCAAACTTGAATGTTTTCAAATGCAGATTAGATGATTATATGGGAAAGGAGGGTTAACTTGATGGGGGTTTATTCTGGACTCCTGTGGATGCAGTTTTTTATTATTGTAATTTATGATTGATTTTGATTTTGACAATCATTGATGATGATGCTTTTGACACATTACTTTGGATGTTTTTTTTGTATATTGTAGATACATTCCTGCGGATGTTTCAAATTGTATATGCATGATCTGACACAATCCTATGGATGCATTTTGTGGGTGGATTTTGACAGATGCGGATGACCTTTGATGGGCATTTGCGGCTTTTGTTATCCATGAAATTGTGTTATGTAAAGGCACTGTATATTGCACAAAAGGAATTGTTCTAGTAGGCATCTTGTGGTGTGTGAGCTTAGGTTAGCCACTGGGATGCCTGAGACACTGTTCGAATCACTGGGTATGATGGAGGGGGTTAAGATGTTGCTCACCTATTTGGCTACCCCCAATATTTGAAGTCAGGTTTGGATGGCTCAGTTCAGGAGGAGAGGGGTAGCCCAGATTTGCTGGCATGCTGGCACACTGAGAGGTACCAACAATAAGAAGCAACATTGAACAGTGGGTGGAATGGTGTGTGATGTTTCCATGATTGTAATTGCTAGGCTATATGATATGGATCAGTCAATTTAGGAGAGCAATGTCTCTCCCCAAAAATGGTGGAGTCCTGTAAAGGCACTAAGAACACTGTCAGGTAGAGAATTCCAGGAATCGATGCACTTTATAGGGCCTCTTGTGCTTCCTTAATCCCTTTAAAAATAATAATTTAGTAGAGGGCATTTGATACCCTTGCAGGTAATAAGACCTTAACAATTCTTGGTAGTTTGACTCTGTATGTGACAACTCTTTGATTTAAGGTGAGTGGCTCAATATGAAAAGTTATCCTGATACAGCCCTGGCCTCTTCTCTGACTCCTTAGCAAGTCTCTTCTTAAAAATTTCCAGTGAGGTGGCATCTACAGTATGTTGAGTTAACTTGTTCCAAACTTCATTATCATATTTCCGCATGCAGCACTTTTCACAGGTACACCTTTTAAGGGATTTGGCAAAGCACATCAGTTGGCAATTCCCCCAAGCGTCAGTAGCGATCGGATGTGTTTTCAGCGAGAGCTCTATTCAGACTTTTTTTTTCTTTTTTTTTGGTGTAATATATTTAAATTCAGAAAGATAGTTAGCATTGAGTATTAGACAAAATATTAAGGGAATTTTTAATTATATTTTCAATTAAATCATGAAATAGCTCTTGTTGGTTTACATTTCAGATGGACCTAATTTTCTCAGCCCCTTTTTGTCCTACACACTTTTTTTATTGCTTAATTAAAGGGTTTTGAAAAGTTTAGTCAGTATGGCTGTTACTTTGGATGAAGTGAGTATACCTGTTGATGTAAGTAGTGTATATGTAGTTTGTGGTGTTGAAAGAAGAGCAAATGTACCTGAATGCCCCTTGGGTAATGTGACTCATGCAAATGTGGCTTTGGTAGAGGAGGTGAGTTGGTTGCGTGATGAGTGCAAGAGATTGAGTTGGTGCAAGAAGTAAGAAGGGATGCGAGTGGACACATAAAGAATGTGGCTGGGACCAGGAGAGTGGAAGATAGGCCTAGACTAAGGACTGGAGAGAAAGAAGTGACAGATGTAAGTGAAGATGAATAGTGGGTGAATATGGATAGAATAGATAGGTTAGGACAGGTTAGGTCTGTGAGTAAGAGGGACATGGAACCTGTTAGGTTGACTAGCTTATTTCATGCCCTGAGAGAGGAACAGGTTGAAAGTGATTTGTCTGATGTGGTTGTGGCTAAAGGTAAAATAAGTGGTAGTTTGAATGAGAACAGGATGGAGGGTGAAGCAAGGCCTAGGGGGACTAGGAGAATGACTGAGGTGCTTGTGAAGGGTGACTCTCATATTAGATATTTAGATAGGAAGTTGAGTGCAAGCAAATAGAAAGGAGTGATCGTTTGTTTGCTGGGTGCTGGTGTAAATGATGTGTCTGAGAGGTATGATAGTCTGGGTGTGAGAGGGATGAAGTTGTGATTACGCATTTGGGAGTAAATGATGTAAAGAAGGTGGGTTCATGTGAGTTACGAGAGAGGTACAAAATGTTAGTTGAAAGGGTAACTGAAAGTAGAGTGAAAGGCATTGTTTCAGGTGTGCCTCCGAGATTGGATGTGGGGATGCAGTGGTTGTCTTGTGCAATTCGACTGAATGAGTATATGAAAGGCCTGTGTAAGGAGTCGGGATTAGTGTTTGTAGATGTTTGGAATGGGTTTATGGGAATAAGACATTGTATGCACTGGCTGGACTGCATTTAACATAACATAACATAATTTCACAGATGAAAAAAGCCACAAAGGCCTATCAAAGGTCATCCGCATCCGTCAAAACCCACCCACAAAAAGCACCATCGCCAGGGGAAGACAAAATCAAAGTCCCTGACAATATAATATAACAGATGATGAAAGCCACAAGGGCCCATCATAGGTCATCCGAGTCAAACGGCCTCTTTTTTAAGGCATCCAAACTCCCAAGAAAACTATATCCAGAGGATTGCGTCCAGAAACAAGGGTATCACCAATCAAGGCTTGTCAAGAACTAAATCATGCAGCTATAGATATATACAAACAATATTAATATATACAAAACTTAGCAACCATCACAACCTTCCCTCCCCATAAACTCATCCAACCTACTCTTAAATACATTTAAATTTGGACTACCTACTACCCTCCGCGGCAATTTGTTCCAGAAGTCTACCACTCTATAGGTGAAAAATATTTTCTTAAATCCAACCTACACCCAAGCTTTTTAATTTAAGCCGGGCTGGGGTTGACATGTTGTAGCAGGAGTTAGTGTCATTGGGTCTTTGCAGGCAGGAAACTAGTTACTGATAGTGGTCAGGGTGGGGCAGGGAAAGGAAAGGGATGCAGACGAGAGAGCAGAAGATATACATTCTAAAAGAGGTGCTTCAGGGATAGGGGACTGAGTTGTCTTTATATCAATACTCGTAGTCTTAGAAATAAGAAAGATGAGTTATTTAGTTATATTATTGATGAAGATATAGATATGATGTGTAATAGAATCATGGGTTAATGAAAATAAATTTAATGACAACGTGAGTGAATTTGAACTACAGGATTATATACATTAGTCAAAGGAGAGATAGGAGAGGTGGTGGGTTGATTATTTATATCAGAAATAGAATTTGTTCAAATTTAAATAATTTTATAAAGCAAGGAGAAGTTGAGTCACTGTGGATAGATATTAGGGCCAGTAAAAATAGGATAATACACTTGGGAGCCTTTTACAGACCACCCGGAAAGACAGACTGTATTGATAAGCTAATGATCAGGGAAATAAGGAAAGGATGTGAAGTAGATACAGTTATCCTTGGCTTAATTTAAATTTTGTGGACTGGGAAAATATGATAGGAAGGGATAGAGCAAGTTGTAAGTTTATAGAATGCTCTGAGGATAATTCTTTTATTCAATTTGTTAATAAGCCAAGAGGTGCCAATATATCAGATCTGGTTCTTTTAAATGATTGATCACTTGGTTCAGGAATTGACAGTCGGGAAAGCATTGGGAAATAGTGATCATCAGATGGTTCATTTTAACTTGGGAATAGTGAAAGGTACAACATCAACAAACTCCACAAATACTCCAAATTCTTATAGGGGAGATTACAATAAATTACGAAACTTGCTAAATCAGATTAGGTGGGATATAGAATTCAGGGAGAAGAATACTTATGAGATGTGGGACACTTTTTAGACTAAATTAAACATAGTCCAGGAGCAGTGTATTCCAATGAAGGCTATTAGGAAGAAATGTAGGAAGCCGTTGTGGTGGAATCACAAGATAGCTAGGAAAATTTCTTAGAAGAAAAGGGCATACCATAGATTACAGAGAGAAAGTACTTTTGACAATTTAAATCATTATAGGTTGAACAGAAATGAGCTAAATAAGATTATTAAGAAGAGCAAAAGGGTGGCAAAAATTAATTTAGCTTAAAATAATAATAAATATCTAAGAAAATTCTTTAACTATTATAGAATTAATAACAAATCTAACTGTGATAAAATATGGCCTATTAGATATGAAGAGATTTTGAAAGAATCTGATGAGGAAATAGTAGAGGTTCTTAATGATAATTTTTCTTCAGTATTTACAGAAGACAAGCCAGATAGATTAGTTGATGATAATTCTAGGTCAAGGAAAGTAGTGTTAAATACCATTAATGTTAACAGGGAAATAATTAAAGGGCTTATATTGGAATTAAATACTAGTAAGTCATCTGGCCCAGGCAACATTCATTCTAGGTTACTCAAAGAAGGTGTAGATAGAATTGCAGTAACTCTTGAGAAGATATATACTAGAGTTTGGAGAAATACCTAATGATTGTAAATTAGCATATGTATTACCAAGTTTTAAAAAGGGAAGTAAAGAGGACTCAAATAACTTTAGGCCAGTAAGGTTAACTTCTATCATTTGTAAAATTCTTGAGAAGAAAGTTAAGAAGGGGATTTCTTAGCATCTAGAGTGTGGTAGGTTAATAAATGATGCTCAGCATAGGTTTAGAAGAGGTAGATCGTATTTAACAAATTTACAGGATTTTATGGATTATGTTACTAAACAATTAGATAAAGGAAAGAATGTTGATGTAAATAGCAAAGTGTCAATTTTTGTTGATGACACTAAATTGGCAGCTGTAGTCAAAGAAGTTAAGGGTAGCTTTAAAGTGCAGTGACTTAAATAAGTTATTAGCTTGTGCTCAGAAGTGGCAGATGACTTTTAACCTTAAAAAATGCAAAGTTGTTAACATCAGAAGGGATAATAGAAAATTTAGAATGAAATGGATGGGCATTGGCTGAATTCAGTCGAGGATGAGGACTTAGGTGTAGTAGTAGATAGGTCATTAAAGTTTTTGTTGATGACACTAAATTGGCAGCTGTAGTCAAAGAAGTTAAGGGTAGCTTTAAAGTGCAGTGACTTAAATAAGTTATTAGCTTGTGCTCAGAAGTGGCAGATGACTTTTAACCTTAAAAAATGCAAAGTTGTTAACATCAGAAGGGATAATAGAAAATTTAGAATGAAATGGATGGGCATTGGCTGAATTCAGTCGAGGATGAGGACTTAGGTGTAGTAGTAGATAGGTCATTAAAGTTTTCAAAGTAGTGTATTGAGGCAAAAAATAGATGAAATAGGGTGCTACGATACATTAACAGGAATGTTAGCTGCAAGAGTAAAGAGGTTATCGTTAAACTCTACAACTTGTATGTTAGGCCACATTTAGAGTACTGTATACAAGCATGGTCCCTACATTTTAGACATGACATCAACCTGCTAGAGTCAGTACAAAGGAGGGAACAAAAATAATATCTTCCCTGAAACACCTTGAATATGAAGATAGACTGAGGATATTAAATATGTTCTCATTTACAAGAAGATAGACTGAGGGTACTAAATATGTTCTCATTTGAAAGATGTGTGAGGAGAGATATGATTGAGCTTTTTAAAATCTGTTCTGGGATGGATAAGTTGGATTTTAGCAAGTTATTTGAGTTGGAAGGTAGTAAGAGGACTTGGGTTCACCAGAGGTGCAAGTTGGATGTTAGAAAATATTTTTTCACCAATAGAGTGGTAGATTACTGGAATAGTTTAACATAATATAACATAATTTCATGGATGACAAGAGCCACAAAGGCCTATCAAAGGTTAACTTTTGCCATCTGAGACAGTAGACAGTCCATACTTGAATGTTTTCAAATGCAGATTAAATGATTATATGGGGAGGGAGAGTTAACTTCTTTGGGGAAGGGGGGCTATTCTGGACTCATTCCTGTGGATGCAGTTTTTTATTATTGTATATTATGATTGATTTGGATTTTGATGAGTCGTCATGATGATGCTTTTAGTTTTTGACACATTCCTGTGTATTGTTCTAATTGTATATTGTAGATGCATGATCTGACACAATCCTATGGATGCATTTTGTGGGTAGGTTTTGTCAGATGCTGATGACTTTTGATAGGCCCTTGTGGCTTTTGTCATCTGTTAAATGTTATGTTATGTTATGTTATGTAAAGGGGTAGGTTGCTCAGTAGTAATATATAAAGTTTTTATGTGTAACATATCATCACTGTGTTTATATGCCCAGCATACTTCATTGCTTATATTTTCACTGGGCGCCATCATATTCGTCAGGCTAGCGATTCATATCTTAATATATCTTTTTAATCATCAATAAGAAAGCCCAGGACAAATTATATTGTTTTAAAGATTTGTTTTAAATATACCGTTTTGTTCTTATAATAATATCAACTACTCGTCAATCATTGCCAACTTGGTTATCATTGTTAGGGTAACTTCAAAATGGGGGTGAACCATAACCCCCACAATTCCACCAATTTTAAAATAAAACTCGTATTCTTCTTCTTCTTCTTGGGGATTTGGTGCCTTTCTGCTTGTGGTTCCACAGCCTGTGTTGCCCTGAAGGTGCCGGTATTAGGTAGTTGCGTATTTAAATTCTATCAATCTGTCCAGTCCTCTGCAGGAAAACCCTGGTATACTTAATTATCTTGAGGGTCAGACTGGGGTCTTGGGAGCCACAAAGTAGGTCTGCTATTGTTGGCCTGCAGATGTGGAGTGATGCCAATGATTTGAGGAGAGAGTGCAGGAGGAGTTGTGGCAGGAACAATCGAGTAGCAGATGATCTGAAGTGTCTGGTTGTGTGGGGCACCAGGAGCAGAGGGGGGTGTCAGTCAGGCCCAGCCTGTGCATGTGGGCATTGAGGCGACTTCATCCTATCCTGAGTTTGGTAATGGCAGTGTCTAGGGCAAGGTTGGGGGAGTGGGCCCACCAATGGTGACATGTGTCCTGTCTGATGCTTCCAAATGTCGTATATTGTAAGGCATCTATCAGGTGTCTTTTCCAGTGAAGGTTGCAATCCTTTTGTATGTTGCTCATTAGGTCTGTCTGGTCTGTGGGGAGGTCTTTGGGACTGGGATGAGAATGAGCATTATTTGCCGCTCCATCAGCCACAGTGTTGCCAGCAATGCCGATGTGGGAGGGGACCCACTGAAGGTGGATGTCAATATTTGAAGTTGACAATTTGCTCTTTAACTTCTGAAGTAGTAGAAACTACAAATGAACTCATTGTCTTTTGTCACTTAGGCTTAACTTGCATAGATGCGTCCAGACATGAGGTGTAGCTTGAAAATGAACTTATGCTTGCATTGCTAATATTGCTAGCTGATGTGCCTGGTCTTGGTTCTTGTTCTAATTCTATAATCTCATCAATTACATCCATGTTACTTCTTTCTAACTTTTTTTTGCATTTTAACAAGTGAATACAAATTCTTTCAATCTTCTTGCTGATCTTGATATTGCAATGATTGCATATAATATTGTTTTTATCATTTTCAATATCTGAGACATGTGACCATTCCTCAGCCTTTTTCCGACCACTACCAAAAGGCATCTTAGCACAAATATATATAACTAAGTGGTACAATGCCTGTTATATGCTATCAGCAAAAATTAACATTATATTCATTATATTTTTCTATTTGCTATACAACTATTTATCTAAGCTCCTCTTATATTTTAGTTTTATAAAAAAATCAATTTTTTTATTTTCTCACAAGTACATAAAGTTTTTTAACTGAATGAAGAATAATAGATACACTTTACTTGTAATACTTTTAAGGCTAGGCACTATATACCTATAATGCTTTTGCTGCTAACAGTAAAATGTAGCTACTTGCATTATAGTTATTTATTTTGCAATATATATGTATGCAGTAGCTATATTTAATTTATATATCTGAAACACAGTCATTCACAAACACAAAGTAAATATATTAAAAACAAAGAGACTAGCTATATAACAAAATAAATATAAATATGTTCACACTTCCTCAGTTTTGAGTGGTTTAATTGAGATTGTAAATACTTTCAACATGTAAGTGATGCAAATATTTCATCACCATATCATCAGATCGCTGAAAATAATTTTACTTAAGAAGCGATTATGTCTGTATTATGACAGCAACACTTGAACTGACATTACTAGGCAAGTAACAACACCTGCAAGGCTGCACTGGTTCAGAATGAGTACAAAACTGGTACAGAACCTGTATGGTTTGAAATATTTCAGAAGAAACTATTTTATAGTATTAAATATGAAAAATTGTTAATCTTATAGGTAAATTCATTTTAAATTATACCAAAAAACATTCATTATTTTTTCATTTACTAATTTTGCATTATTTATAAATACATTAGAAGTTATTTATAATGTCACACATTTGTCTGTCCTTAGGAATGAAAATATTAGTTTTTATTATACTATATGGTAATAGCTACTGGGTTCATTTTACTTACATTGTGCGATTAAATTAAGAGTATTATTAGGAGTTCAGTGGTTGTGATTGGTTTTCTTGTGATTTATTGCCTGTTTATGAACTTTAATACATAAAACCCTCCCAAAAATAATAAAACCCCCCAAAACCCAAGTGGGTTGGAGTTTTTTTTTAAAAACAGGGTTTTTTCCAACCCTGCTAAGGATAGTGATATCCAGGGAGGAATGGGAGGGGTTGCTGGGAGTGGTGATTGCTGTGGGTAAGGGAAGGAGAAATGTGCAAAGGTTTTAGCTGCATGTACCAAAAAAGGGCGATGGGAGGTGGTTGGCCAAGGTTGGAATGATGCATAGGAGACTAGGATTGTGGCTAGAGGGTGGTCTCGTGGGATATGTATTAACCGATAGAGCAATTTTCCTAGTAAATATTTTCTCCTGTATTCTAGGGGTGTAGTATTTCTAATTCAAAAGCCTAACATTGTTGCTGTTGTTGGTTTGGGCTGCTTGGATGGTAGTTACATGAGCCCTGCTGCAAGTAGTTTGTTGCATGTAGGTTACTTTAGATGGTCCTTAATGAGTTATAATTGTGACTAAGTTTATTGTTCATATTCTGCTCCATCCAGCAGGATTGCCAGGGTTAGCTGACGGATTCCCAGGCTTGATAGGAAGGCCCTCAGTGTGGTACGGAGGCTGTGAAAGTGATGGAAGTGTAGCAGGAAGTGTTCCACTGTCTCCTCCTAATTCTGGCACCACCTGCAGTATGGGGAGTCCATCAGGTGGAATAGGGCCACATCCTGGCAACGGTGCTTGTGGCAGCTCCAAAGTGCAGGGGAGGTGTCACTGCAGATTTGTCCAAGGCTGGTTTCTTGTAGCATAAGTCTAAGTTCGGTATCCCACTTCTTCTTGATCTCTTTCCTGGTAAGGGTTCAGGCATTGTAATATTCAAGTTGGAGAGGTCCCTTGTGGTTTGATCAACAATTTCATTTCCCTGAATTCCAACATGTGATGGAACCCACAGCAGTGTGATCTGCTGTCCTCCTGTTTTGAGGTGGTGCAGTCATGCCTGTATCTTGTGCACCAGGGTGGTGTAGGTGCAGGTGAGCCTATTGGTAATTAGTGACAGACTAGTTTGGGAGTCAGTGTAGATCACCACCTTGTCAGATGTTATAAGGTTGATTTTGTCCAGGGCACACAGGATGGCATGGAGTTCCGCAGCTATGTTAGAGTGGCTGGGTGGTAGCCACCAGGTTTTGCAAAGTTTGGAATGGGGAAGTAGATTGCCGATGATGAAATGCACTTTTCTGGTGAGTGGGATCTGTCTGTAAAAACTGGAGTGTGTGAGGGGTACAGCTAATTGTGCCTGTTGAGAAGAGTTGCTGGGCGAGTTGGGGTAGGTCCATTCCCTTACAGAACTTGAGGTCTAGGTGGAGGAAGATTTGGGATGCAAGATCGTACAGATTGTACTGTGGTGAAATTGGTGAGACAGCTGAGTTTGGGCCTGGTATGTGGGGCAGAGGGAGTGAGGCATCTTCAAGGATTGAGAGTGTTTTTTTCTATCAGGGGAAAGTTCTTGACAGGGCCAACACCTGGAGATGTCAGGGCATCATTGAGTATTGTGGTGACTGGGTGGAGCTGTGGATGCCTTGTAGACTGTGTTACACATTTTAATGTAGTGGGTGTGGTCTAGAGGCAGGAGTCCAGTTTCCACATGGAGGCAGCGGATGGGTATGGATATAAATGCCCCAAGAACTATCCTCAGTGTGGTGTTCTGCACAGCATCCAGCTTTTTTAGGTTGGTAGGTGAAGTGGATCCATAATTTGTATTGTAATTTGCTGAGGATAAAGATTCTATACAGCATCAGGAGTGTATCTCTGTCTGCTCCCCGAGATTCACTTCATGACGTCCATGCGCTTGAAGCAGACAGTGCAGAGGTATGTGATGTGCTGCTTGAAAGTGAGGATGGGACTGTCAAAAACTAGGCCTAAGAGACTATGTGATGTGACATATGGGATGGCTGCCCTTTCTATGGTGATTGTTGGTAGCTGAGGAATCATCTTCTTTGTTAAACACATGAGGTCGCTTTTCTGTGGATTTATCTTCAGGTCCAGACCCATTGTGTTGTCCACTAGTATAATGGGTTTATTGTTTCTTGCATCCCCTCTTGTGCCAGTAGGAGCATGTCAGCTCTGTGCAGCATGGTGATGTCATCTGCATACACTAGCAGGATGGACTGTCACGTTGGGATGTCTCTCACCAGGATGTTAAATAGTGTGGGGTTCAGGACTGATCCTTGTGGTATGCCACGCTGGAGTGGGTGTGGTGAAGAGAAGCCATTTCCCACAGCAACTGAAAATGCCCTGAAGGTAAGGAAGTCCTGGAACCATCTTAGGAAGGTGCCATTCAATCCCATTATTGCCAGTTTCTGAAGTATTACCCCGTGTGATACCATGTCAAATGGTCCCTGCAGGTCGATGAAAACTGCGAGGAGGACAGTTCGGGTCTGGTAGGCTTCCCTGATGTCATGTTCCATGATAAGGAGGTCTTCTGTGCCTCTCTGAGGGTGGAAACCAAATTGGTATGCTGAAAGAAGGTTGTTGTATTCCAACCACCAGGTGAGACGAGTGTTGATCAGCCTCTCCATCAACTTGCCCAGACATGAGAAGACTGATGGGCCTGTAGGAGCTGGGGAGCTTTGGATCCTCGCCGGCCTTTGGTATGAGGATCAGTGTTGCGTGCTTCCATGGTGTTGGAAATGTTCATGAACTCCAGCTATGGTTGAAAAGTGTGAGGAGCTATGCACATGCTGGGTTTAGAAGGTTGGTGAGGAACTCATCAGGCACTTTGTCTGACACCACTGCCTTCCCTTTTTTCAGGTCCTTTATTGCACAGTCCAGTTCATGGATTTTTTTTTTTAAATTCTATAGAGCCCATCTGGCAACTGCCCACTTGGGCATAAGTTGCCGAAAAACACGACAGCCTAGAACTAGGCTACTTTAAAATAAAAATATGAAAACTTAACAATGATATAAATTGGAAAAACTTAATAATTAAGAAGCAATCTCCGGCAGCGGGGGGAGGTCCCCCTCTGCCCGATGCAGGAGAGTGCAACCTAGAAACAAAACAATAACAAAAAAAGAACCTTAAATAAAGGGGAGAAGCCCGGCCTCCCCCTAAAAGTCAACAAGTCAACAAGTCAATGTGCACGAATCTGTCCCGAGTACAAGGGACAGGCGGTAGCGACCCCGCCCATCCCGGTACCGGGACAGGTATCATGCGCGAAGATCACCCAGACTGGGACATTTGACAAGAATGTGCCGAACAGTCTGGGGGACGACGCAGTCGTTGCAATAAAGAGGCAGGCGAGCGCTCCATCAAATAGCAAAGCGTCACACAAGTGTGTCCGATTCGGAGACGACTGAAAGCAACCTGAAGCCGCCGCGGCATTGGGGGATAGGTCCATAGGAACAGTCGCGGCGCAATGGCACGCAACTTTTAGTTCCCTTCGACCGTCTCCCATCTTCTTTGCCAAGCAGTCCGAAGAGCTGCCTGTATTCCTGCCATGTAGTCGGTGTGAGGAAGAGCGAAACGCTGGTCCGGTCGCAGAGTGCTCGCTGACTCTTTGGCGCCCTCATCGGCGCGCTCATTCCCCGCAACTCCTACATGTCCAGGAACCCAGCAGAAGATAATCTCGACATCTGCCCGGCTCGCCAAAACCGTGGCTTCACGGATTTAGCGAACCAGGGGATGCGGAGATTCCAATGCCCCGAGAGCACTCAGGGCGCTTTGTGAGTCGCTATAGATCACAATCCGGTCTCCGAACCGGGCACGTCGCGTAATCTCCCGTACCGAGTGGTGTATTGCCACCAGCTCGGCCGTGAAGACAGACGCAGCGCCTGGTAGAGCCCCGCTGACTTCCAACAGAGGGGATACGGCGTGGAAGCCGACCCCCTCTTGGGACTTGGAGCCATCCGTATACACTGGCACAGGTCCAGCAAGACACGATGTGTGCTGCAAAAAGGTCGAACGCAATACTCCCAGCGCAGTACAAGCTTTGGGAGAAGAGGCGTGGCGACAAATAGCCAAATGTCGTACCCTCCAGGGTGGCGTCCTGGGCAGAACCAAGGTCGCCACCAGCACGAGAGCTATATCTACCTCTCGAAGAAGTTTCCTGGCCCTAAACCCAAAGGGCTTAGGGTATGACTGGCGTCTCTCGGCGGCATAGGCACAATCGAGATCAGCTGCGGATGCAGAGAAAACTGTTGGCGACTGAGGGAGGAGCCGGGCTCACGCGTACAGGCAAGTGATGCACTGCACGCAGCGCAGAGCGAGTGGCATCTCCCCAGCATCGACCAACAGGCTCTCAATGGGGGAAGTGCGGAAGGCACCGGTCGCAAGGCGAAGGCCAGTGTGGTGGATCGAATCCACCTTTCGCAATAAACGCTCGGCTGCGGATGCATAAAACTCGCATCCGTAGTCGAGCTTCGAGCGAACAAAGGATCGATAAAAAAGTAAGGCAGTAGCCCTATCAGCGCCCCAAGCGCTGAACGTCACGGAACGGAGAATGTCCATGGCGCGGGTACAAGAGACCCTAAGGCTGCAAAAATGAGCCTCCCAGGTGAGGCGTCGGTCGAATACAAGACCAAGGAAACGGTGCGACTCAACCACATCCAGGGGCACCCCATTAAGAAACAAATATGGGTCGGGGTGAAGCCGTGGATGGCGGCAGAAGTGCACCACCTTAGTCTTGGCCAAAGAAAACCGAAACCTGTGCGCTTCGGCATAGCGAGAGACGCGGTTCAATGCCTGTTGGAGTCGACGCTCCAGAGTTGGCATCTGGGCCGCGCCAAAAGAGATCCAAAGGTCGTCCACGTAGAGCGTAGCGAGAACCTCTTCCGGCAGAACCGAGTTGATGCCGTTGATGCTCAGGGCAAAGAGTGTGACACTGAGGACACTTCGCTGTGGGACACCCTCTTCCTGCTCCTTTGGGCCAGAGAGGGCTCCCCCCACCCGTACGCAGAATCGACGATCTCGCAAAAATTCAGATATGAACATTGGGAGGCTTCCCCCGGCATCATCGTGTGGAGAGTCTCCATGATACCGTATCGCCATGGCGTAGTGCTGTCTATGAAGGAAAGCCTCGCAGAGGGCATTTTCCAGTCGGAGCAGAGCATCCGACGTGGAGTGGAACTTGCGGAAGCCGCACTGTACGGAAGACAGATGGCCTCCGCTGTCCAGGAAATAGGCTAATCTAACATTTACCAATTTCTCCATCAACTTGCACACGCAAGAGGTTAGAGATATTGGGCGGAAACCGGTCGGAGGAGTGATCTCTCCCCGGCTTGTGAAAGGCGAGCACAGTAGCGATTCACCAAGAGTCTGGGAGAAGACCCTCCACCCAGATCCTGTTGAACAAATCTAACAGAAAGGCCATGCCTCGCTCACCCAGGTGTCGAAGCATAGCGTACGGGACATCGTCCGGACCATGCGCGGTGTCCGCGCACGAAGCGAGAGCGGAAGGCAACTCACTCACAGTAAACTTGTCGTTGAAGGGTTCTCCGCCCCTGGAGGTTAAAGTCCAGCCGGCGGCCTTGACATCACGA
Organism: Ceratothoa steindachneri; assembly: GCA_963969495.1. Lineage (NCBI taxonomy): Eukaryota > Metazoa > Arthropoda > Malacostraca > Isopoda > Cymothoidae > Ceratothoa > Ceratothoa steindachneri. Next base: position 25,979,337 of record OZ018332.1, read on the forward strand.
CGTGCATTGAATGCTGGCGAAGCAGCCTCACGACTAGAAAATGCGGAATAAGCGGTCGCTAAGGAATTCCGCCACGGATGCGGGGTCCGAAATTGCGGTCCCATTCTCATGGAGAATGGGAGGGGGGTCCTGCGAGAACTTGCCCCGAATCCTTTTGACTCGCCTCCACACCTCAGCTAAAGGGGTCTTCCCGTTGGGTAAAGACACGTATGCCTGCCAAGAAGAGCGGCGGGCGTGCTTTGAATTATACCGGAGCCTAGCCCTAGCCCGAAAAAATTCAGCGACAGTGAAATCGTTCGGGCGGCGCTTATAGCGCATGTAGGCATAACGCTTCTGTTGAGGGCCGTCTCACACTCGGCCGACCACCATGGGAGTGGTCGGCGTGCAAAACAGCCAGACGTCCTAGGAATAGCAGTCAGGCCCACGGCGATGAGGTTGCCGGAGAAGAACTCAACGGCCTCATCTACCGACCTAAACTCCTCGACTGAGATAGAGAATTCAGTCATTTCCTGAAATGCAGGCCACCACGCCCGCGCCAAGCACCACCGAGGTGGGCTCTCAGGCGGCAGTTGCCCTGAAAATGAAATTTGAATGGGAAAGGGATCAATACCATGGAGGTCATCAACCACCCCCCAATCAAAATCAGGCTGTGCATCCGAAGAGCCCAAAGATAGGACAAGGCAAGAAAATGAAGCGGTTCTCGGACAGTGATGGGTAAACTCATCCACGTTTAGGACACCCATCTCAAGCTCTTTGATCAGATCGGCAAGGACTTGTCCCCTGGCATTTATGGAGCAATCTCCCCAGAGAGGATGCCTGCCGTTCAGATCTCCAAGCAAGAGATAGGGCCTGAGCAACCGTGCCACGACGCGGCGGAATTCCCCCGCGTCGAAGTCAGCTGACGGTGGAATGTACGCAGAAATCATAGTATACCTCCTATCCAGGTGCAGCTGCACAGCCACTGACTCAAAGGAGGTATCTAAAGAGAAAGGAAGAACGGAGACATCACCCCGGGTGTAAACCGCGCATCCCCCAGCCCGGCCATCCCACGGTGGTGGGGTCGCAAGACCCTTATACCCCGGGAAGGCAGGCAGGGGGCACGCGCCTAGCATGGTCTCCATGGCAATTCCATTCAAGGAATATGCCCTCCAGGCCTAGCTCAGAGGAGACGCGGGGGCCCTCCTCGAACTGAAGACCCTCACGGGAATGGCCGTACGCTTCCCGGGCGCTGTTGGCCGGACAAAGCGCTGAAGGCGCTATCGCCTTCAAGGACTTATTGGGGGAGGTTGGGCTCGCCTTGCGAGTCTTTTCCTCCATCCACCGCGAAACCTTAGGCGGGCGTTGCGGCTTCGGAGGCGAAGGGCCCTCTTTTCGAGAAACCACCGTCTCCGAGCAACTCGCTCCACCTTTGGGCGTGGGCGAAGGAGCCGAACCTCCTTTGTTGCTGTCCTCCTTTCGGGGGACAGCTTTAGAAACCCCCGAAGATGGCCTAGCGAACATCTTCAGGGGTGTTGCCTCCTATGAATCTAACTACTCGGTGGAAGCGCGTGGCCGTTTCGCCTTACGGGAAACGGTCACGCTGGGGAAAGAGGGGGGAGCCCTGGTTTTAGACGGGGCTGTGTGTGAACCCTTTTTGCCGCCAGCTTTACCAGGAGAGCGCCCAGGTTGGGTAGAGCCCGCAGAAGGGCTCTGAATGGGCACGGAAACAACCGTGCTCGTTGGCCTGGATGGGCCAGGAGCAGAGGGTGCCTTTCTGACTATTGAGGCATATTACGTCCCAGGCAGAGCCGGGCGCGCCAGGACCAAGTCCTTAGCCTCGCAGGATGAGAGTCGATCCTGGGCCTGAATGGCCAGGATTTCTTTCTCAAGGAGATATGCACCACATTGCTTCGAAGAAGCGGGGTGCAGCTCTCCGCAATTGCCACACTTTGCCACACACTATTTGGACTCTTCGTGTGCGACCTTGTAGCAATTTACACAGACTTCGGGAGACCCCGACTTTGCATGTCTACATGAGCGATTCGTATGGCCGAAGCGGTGACAGTAATAGCACCGCCGCGGTAGTGGCACGAATGCCTTCACGCGGTAGCGGTCCCAACCGGCACGCACCGACTAAGGGAGCTTGTCAAGGTCGAACGTGATGAAGAGTGTAGGGGTGGGTCTCGAGGACCCTCCCTGTTTTCTCATCACACGTTCGACCTTGACCGCCCCATGGTCGGCCAGCTCCTGGGTGAGGTCCTCAATGGAGTAGTCAACGCGTTCCCTCACATAAACTACTCCTTTAACAAAGTTCATGGTAGAGTGCGGCGTCACACTCACCGGGGTGCCATGAAGTGTCCGAAGAGCACTTATCTTGGCCGCCTCGGCGGGATTCAACACATTCACCAGAAGGCTCCGGTCCGAGAAACGGGTCACCTTCGGCTCTCTACCAATTGCACTAGCTAATCCTCTCCTCTGATGGATCATGTTGCCCTTGGACAACATGGTGCCATAAGTGGAGCGAATAATGAGGAAGCGTTTGAAGCCAGCGGGCTCAAAAACGCTAGGTAACCTCTAAATCAAGGGCCCCGATGTCATCGAGGTTCCGCCCTGTGCACTTTTGGTCTTAGTCAGGGGCTCCACAACCGGGGGGGCAGAGGGGCCGGATGTGCCGATCTTGGCTTGGTCGCTTGCCAAAGTGGCAGCAGACCCATCCGTCCCCGTAGCCCCCGCGGATGGAGAGGAGCCCCAAGTCTTTTTTATCTTTTTAGTCTTTTTTTTTCTTTTTTGGAGAGGAGGGCGGGGAATGAACCTGCTTCTAACCTCCGCTGGAAGGAGCCCCCAGGCCAGATGGCCCAGGCCTCAGCCAGGTCATTCCCCGAAATGGAGAAGGTCCTGGTAGTCATGGGGGCACCGTTCGGAGGAGATCCCTCCCCTCCTTGTACTGCTTTGGAAACCACAGCCGTTTGAGGAGGACCCTGCATAGGGCCGGATTGGGGTTCGGTGCTTGGCGCTGAGCCCGGATCCCCCCCCATGAAAGGCCCTACCGTCTGAGGCTGGGTTTCCTAAAGGACCATGTCTATCTCACGGGAACCTCAAGTTGGCCATCCCTCCCCCCAAGACATCGCAGGTCCTGTTGGCAGTATCGTCACTAGTCTTGTGTGGGGAGGCATGGGTCTTGACCCCGGAAAGGTTCAATATTCTTGCCAGCAGGTCTTTTGAGGGAAGCGACGGAAGGGGCCTAGCTTCCCTCTTCCCCCTAAGGGGGTTTGCCCTACCGAGCCGCTTCGATGTGGAGCGGCTGGCTAAGGGCTGCCTACTGGCTTTCTTGGCAGTCCCCTTGGAAAGAACAGAGAGGACTGCCACTGGTAAGAGGGAGGTGCCCAAAAGCACCTCCAGAGAAGGGGGTGAGGGGAAGTCCCCTTCACCCGTAGGCGTAGGAGAGGAGTAAGCCTCCTCTCCGGTTGAAGAGATATGGAGGGTCCCCTGCGCAAGCACAGGGGGAGGGACCTCCATTTTTTTGCTGGAGCTGCCCGAGGGCGGCTCCGTCACTATTTCAGGGGAAGTTGGGGGTTGGGTTTTTTTGGGGGGGGGTTTCATACATGGGCATGGTGACCCTCTTTTTTTATACGGGACGCAATAGCTCATCACCTCTTGCAGTTGCCCGCACTGCAAGAGGTGCTTACAGGCCTGGCAAGCCAGGCACTGCCATTTCGGACCACCCCTCCCGCCTGGTGGCCTGGCAGTCCATCGGCATGGCGGCTCCACCTTAGACACAGCGTATAAATAGATAGAATGTGAAGAGGAGAGGAAAAGGGATGTGAGGAAGGTATGGGTGGGGATGAAGAAGGTTGTTAAAAAAAAAACATCCCGAACCGGAGCTCAGGGGTTAGGGAACATTGTCCCCTCCCCCCTCAGCCCCGATCCGGGACAGTTGGCTTGAGAAGGTCAGCATCTACCCTGTGAAATTAGAGCCTGACCAGAGAAAGTTGTGGGAGAGGTTGTGTGAAAAGAGACGAAACAAGTGTTTTGAAGGATGGAAGAGAGGCTAAGCTGGGGCCGGACGGGGTGCTGAGTCCTGTCAGCACAGCGGCCAGGATGGCAAATCGCCGCACCCCTTATGGGGTCCAGTTCATGGAGGGTGAGTGGAGATGACATGCTTGCTGAGGTGTGCAGAATTTCTGGTGTTTGGGGTGGAGCCAGGAATGCAACAGGGTCTGGGAGGCCATAGATGGTGTTGTTGTGTGCAGCCAGTAGTTTCACTTGTTCAGATGGACCCAGGATTATTGTGTCTGGAAGGGGTGGGTCGATCAGACATGGCACAGATGAATTTAAATGTTTGTGCTGGACTGCTATGGAAGGATAGGGATGAACAATGGGTAATCCATGTCGCCTTTTTTGCGTGGGCTATTGTTTTTCTCTTTACCTAGTCAAGTCTGCAATATCTGATTTGGTGGTGTGGGCAGGGCCACTTCCTCCAAGCACTTCACTAATCATGTACCGCCATCTCACACAGTTCGCTCCACCATGGGACTCGAGGGTGGGCGTCTTATGTTCTGTTGGACTTATTGAAGTATTTGTGGCCTATTTCAGTCAGTTGTGTTGTTAGGTCAGCTGCCATGCTCTCGGTGTTTGTATTGTGGTAGCATCCACATTAAAAGCTTCCAATTTTCCTGTATTTAAGAGCCAGCATTGCCTGAGGGAGATTGGTGGGGGAGCATTGCCTCCTGGGACGATGAACACTGGGAGATGGTCACTACCCATGTATGGGCCCTACTTCAACTTCTGCATCCTTGAATAGCCCACTTCCCAGGCAGAGCTCTAGAATAGAGTGGGCGCCCTTGAACAGATCAATCCTTGTGGGTAGAACTGGAGGGATGAGGAGGGTTAGTGGTGAGGTGAGCAGTGAATTAAAGAGGTTCTCAGCAGTGTACTGGAGGCTGAATGGTCCCACCTTACCATACAGCAGGCCGGGGTCGAGGCCTCTGGATTCCCAGCACTGCACCCTCCATGGCCCAAGAGTGGTGATAGCTTCTGGCCGGCATGCCAGCTTGTTCAGGCTATCACAGGTCACTTCCATCCATATAGCCTGACCGGTGCCTAGCTCCCTGATGCGGCCTTGCAGTATGTACTTCCCCAGGGGCGATTGATTAAGGACCCTCATCAGGGGTGTTGGGTCAGCATCTTACCTTCGGTGGACTTGATGTAAGCTTTTATAGTTGCCTGCTCGTCACCTGGTCCACCCTCTCTTGGCTGGTCACAGTTGTGATAATTTAACCTTACCAGCTGTGGTGGAGGCTGGTTTGCATTCCTGGCAGATTTTGAGGTTGGTGGTTGATGCTCAGAGTTGGCTCCTCCTCCAGGGGTCGCTTAGATGCCGGCGCATGGTTTACATGCATGGCAGCAGCTGGTTCATCTTCCTCTTCCTCAGAGTTACTCATGATGCACTAAAAATACATCCGGATGTCTTCCATGATGTCACTCCAAAAAGTACTAGGAAAAACAATCGACAGAAAACCAATATGAAAAAATCCCATCGGGAAACCTTTCCCTAAAGGCCTATTATAAATAAGAATGAGATCTTTTATTTTTCAAAATGCGATATCTTATTTAGGTAAGAGCTCGTCTACTCGTACAAAACTATACAAGCAGCCTCGCTGTAAACAACCTTATCAAGCGAATCTTCCACACACTTATCAAGCCTACTTTCAATAGGCTTGATCGCTACTTTCGGTAGCGATTGGACATGTTCTCGATGCACTCTCTATTCAGTGACGTTTTTTTCATTTTGTTTTTTTCGGTGTAATATATTTAAGTTCCGGAAGATAGTTAACTTTGAGTATTACACATAATACTAAAGCAATTTAAGTTCAGGAAGATAGTTAACTTTGAGTATTACACATAATACTAAAGAATTTTTAATTATACAGTTAACACTCGATATAATGAACCTCAATATAACAAATTTTGGATATAACAAACCAAATTTCCTGGCCGAACTCCATCAGGTTTAATGAACCGAAGTTTGTTAAATCCGATGTAGTCCACTTAACTTTATTAGCAACCTAAGTAATCACATACATATTATTAAATATTTATGCAAAACAGTCTTTATATACATATTTCTGTATACAGATTAATGAACGAACCATCGTTATTTCCATCGCTTTTAATGACCATCAGGTTTAACAAACTTTCAGCTTTAATGAATGACCCCCCCCGTCCATATAGTTTGTTATATTGAGTGTAGGCCAAGCTGCCAAGTGTAGGCCATGAATGGTCTTTTGCAGTCTCCTTCTTTTCTTATGTTCTTATGTACTGTATTTTAAAAAGTTTCTCAGTATGGCTGTTGATTTAGATGATATGAGTATGCCTTTTGATGTAAGCAGTGTGTATGTAGTTTGTGGTTTTTGTGGTGTTGAAAGAAGTGCAAATGTATCTGAATGCCCAGTTTGTTATGTGACTAGTGCAAATGTGGCTTTACATAACATAACATAATTTCACGGATGACAAAAGCTACCGGGACTATAAAAGGTCATCCGCATCCATCAAAACCAACCCACATAGGACTATATCAATAATCGCCAGGGAAAGACAAAATCAAAGTCCCCCACAATATAATATAACAGATGAAAAAAGCCACAAGGGCCCATCATAGGTTATCCAAGTCAAACGGCCTCTTTTTTAAGGCACCGAAACTCTCAGGAAAACTATATCCAGAGGATTGCATCCAGAAACAAAGGTATCACCAATCAAGGCTTGTCAAGAACTAAATCATGCAGCTATAGATATATACAAACAATATTAATATATACAAAACTTAGCAACCATCACAACCTTACCTCCCTATAAACTCATCCAACCTACTCTTAAATACATTTAAATTTGGACTACCTACTACCCTCCGCGGCAATTTGTTCCAGAAGTCTACCACTCTATTGATGACAAAATATTTTCTTAAATCCAACCTACACCCTTGCTTTTTAATTTTCAAGTGGTGACCTCTAGTCCGATTTCCATCATCTAAATCAAGAAACTTGCTAGCATCCAATTTATCTATCCCAGAAAAAATTTTAAACAGCTCAATCATATCGCCTCTCACACACCTCCTTTCGAACGAGAACATATTTAATACCCTCAGTCTATCTATATATTCAAGGTGCCTCAGGGAACGAATAATCTTTGTTGCCCTCCGTTGCACTGACTCAAGAAGGTTAATATCGTGTCTAAAATGTGGGGACCATGCCTGTATACAGTACTCTAGATGTGGCCTAACATAAGAGTTATAAAGTTTAAGAATAACCTCCTTACTTTTGTAACTAACATTTCTCTTAATGAAACCTAGCACTCTATTTGCCCTATTTCTTGCTTTAATACACTGCTTAAAAAAAACCTTAATGACTTATCTATTACTACTCCTAGATTTTTCTCATCCTCTACTGAGCTCAGCCAATGTGCATCCATTTCATAGTTAAATTCTCTATTATCTTTTCCCATGTTAATAACTTTGCACTATTCAAGGTTGAAAGTCATTTGCCACTTATGTGCCCAGGATAACAATTTATTTAAATCCCCCTGCACTTTAAAATTATCATCAATATCTTTAACTACAGCTGTTAATTTGGTATCATCCGCAAAAATTGACACTTTATTATTAACTGCCTCCCCAAGATCGTTTATATAGATGACAAATAATAATGGGCCGAGAACTGATCCCTGAGGAACCCCACTGATAACATCCCTCCACTCTGACTTTACACCGTTTACAAATCGTGTGGTAGATGAATGGAATAGGCTCACTAGGCATGTGATAGAAGCCTCCTCTCTGGGTAGTTTTAAGAATAGATTAGATAAATATATGGATGAAGCTGCTAGATGGGACTGACTTTTTTTTATGTACATATGTATATATTTTTCTAAGGAGTGGGAAGATTATATTTTGCGGTTGCATGAATGGACATAATCCTCTGGATGCATTTTATGTATATTGTAGATTAGATCTGACGAACTCCTGTTAAGGGTGACAATGTTGATGACTTTTCTCTGGTAAGAAATCTTTTGTGTGTTGAATGGAACAGGAGCTGCCAAGTGTAGGCCATGAATGGTCTTTTGCAGTCTCCTTCTTTTCTTATGTTCTTATGTACCCTTTGCTTCCTATCTTTCAGCCACTCAGCTATCCAATTTGAAACACCCCCCACATATCCCAATTATTTTTAATTTATGAACTAGTCTCCTATGTGGTACCTTATCAAATGCTTTACTAAAATCCAACTAAATTACATCTACATTCTCTCCCTTATCTACTTGATTTGTTAAAAACTCCAGAAAGTCTAGTAAATTAGTCAAACATGGTCTACCTGATCTAAACCCATGCTGAGCATCGCTGATTAACCCCTCCCTCTCTAGATGTTGGCAAATCCCTTTTTTAACTATTTTCTCAAGAATTTTACAGACTACAGGAGTTAGGCTAACCGGTCTAAAGTTATTTGGATCCTCTTTACTACCCTTCTTGAAAATGGGGACTACATTCGCTCTCTTCCAATCATCTGGTATTTCTCCATATTCCATTGACCTAGTATATAACTTCTCCAGAGCTATTGAGATACTTTCTACCCCTTCTTAAGTATCCTAGAATGAATATTATCAGGGCCGGAGGCCTTGGTAGCATCTAACCTATTAGTCCTTTTATCGTCCTCCAATCCACACTAATGGTAGTAAACACCTCTTTCCCTGACCCATGAGTACTATACATATGACTATTTAGTTTCTCCTTTGTGAATACTGATGCAAAATGACCATTTAGTACCTAAACTATTTCCTCATCAGTTTCTCTCACAACCCCTTCATATTTGATAGGTCCTATTTTAACTCTGCCAGACTTGTTATTAATTTTATAGTAACTAAAGAACTTTCTAGGATCTTTGTTGCTATCCTGAGCTAATTTAGTTTCTGACACCCTTTTGTTCTTCTTTATAATCTTATTTAACTCATTCCTAGCCATTCTATAATCCCTTAAATTTTGAATATTATTTTCTACATGTAATTTTTTGTATGCCCTTTTCTTCTCTGAAATTTTTCTAGCTATCTCTTGATTCCACCATAATGGTTTCTTACTTTTGTTCCTAATCGCCTTCATTGGGATACATTGGTCTTGGACTACATTTATTATATCCTTGAAAGTATCCCACATCCCATAAGCATTTTTACCTCTGAATTCTATAACCCACTCTACCAAATTTAGCAAGCTTTGAAGTTTTACATAATCTCCCTTATGAAAATTTGGAACTTTTACAGCATTCTCGGTTATTTTACCCTTCTCAATTCCCAAGGTAAAATTAAGTATCTGATAGTCACTATTTTCCAATGCTTCCCCAACAGTCAATTCTTGAACTAAATGATCACTGTTAGAAAGCACTAAATCTAATATATTGTCCCCCCCTCATTGGCTCATTAACAAATTTATTAAAAAAATTATCCTCAAAGCATTCTATGAACCTGCCACTTGTTCTATCTCTACCTATCATATTTTCCCAGTCCCCAATAATAACTGCATCTGTTTCACATCCCTTACTTATTTCCCCTATCATTAGTTCATCTATATCATCAGTCTTCCCAGGTGGTCTGTAAAAAGCTCCCAAATGCACCATTCTATTTTTATTGAACCTGATATCTATCCAAAGTGACTCAATTTGTAGAGGAGGTGAGTCATAACATAATATAATTTCACGGATGACAAAAGCCACAAGGGCCTATCAAAGGTCATCCGTATCCATCAAATCCCACCCACATAATGCATCCATAGGATTTTGTCAGATCATGCATCTACAATATACAATTTAACAATCCATAGGATTATGTCCAACCATGCATCTACAATATATAATATAGAAGCCTCTATAGGAGTCTGTCAAAAACAAAATCTAAGTCCCCAAAAATATACAATAAAAAGAAACTGCATCCACAGGAGTCAAGAAACATATCCACATACCAAAAAGTAAAAAATTAACCCTCCATGCCCATATAATCATCTAATCTGCGCTTGAAAACATTCAAGTTTGGGCTGTCTACAGTCTCAGGTGGCAAACTATTCCAATAATCCACCACTCTGTTAGTGAAAAAATATTTTCTAACATTCAACCTGCAACTGTTTTTTTTATTTTTAAGTGGTGACCCTTAGTCCTATTACTACCTTCCAACTCTAATAACTTGCTAAAAATCCAACTTCTCCATCTCAGAACAGATTTTTAAAAGCTCACTCATATCTCCCCTCACATATCTACGCCTTAACATGGTTGACACGGATCATTCGTATTTATATTCTCTTAAATTGCCTATCAATTCCCTACCTTTCTTGCTGACGTCCGCTAGTGCCGGAAAGGGGATTTGTTGCCTGCTAGGTACGATCGGAAGTTTCTGAAGAGACCATTCATCCATGCGTAGCGGTTTTTTAATGTTGTACTCTTCATGGTATCAAATAAAATATTATGTAAGCCTTTTATGTATAAATCAGCTTACAAAGATGTCAGCTGCTACAGGCTTATGGTCCGTAAAAATGGCAAAGTCACGTCGTTCCAAGTATTGTCGAAAGTGACGGATTGCGAGGTATATTCCAAGGAGCTCTCGAGAGAACGTACTATACCTCTTTGGAGAATCTAAAAGAGAGCGAGAGAAGAAAGCAAGAAGTTGCCATTGGCCATCAACTTTCTGCTGCAATGTTTCACCTACGTGGGTTGATGATGCGTCGGAGGCAACGCTGATGTGGGCTCCTGGAGAAGGATGAGCCAATCCCGCAGCTCGGGCAATAGCCTCTTTGGTGCGAGAGAACGAATAGCACGCTTCCACAAACCATTCAAGAGGAGAGTTCTTCTTGGTCTCGCTCAGCTGAGAGTTGATAGGTTGCATGACCGTGGCACAATTAGGTATGAATCTGTAGTAGAAATTAACCCTGCCACAGAAACGCCTAAGTTGCTTGCGTGATGTGGGCCAGGAAAAGTTGCGCATCACGGTAACTTAATTTTCGAGTGAGCTAATCCCTGTACTCGAGACAGGGTGACCCAAGAAAGAGAGTTGGGGGGACACCAAAAAGACACTTGACAAAGGAGGAAATCGATTTTTTCGGGCATCACATTTCAGTGGAAGGAATTTGACCACCAGCGAAGAAAATGGAGGAAATTGAAGACATGCATTTACCCAAAGGATTACAAGGAGCTTCGGAGATATGTGGGCATATTGGGATACTATCGAAGAATAAATCCTAACTTTGCCGCAATTGCAGCCCCGTTGACCGATCTTGTACGCCTGCAATCTCAGGCCCATGAGCTTGTGTGGAATGATGAGGCACAAGGAGCATTTGAAAATATCAAATTGGCCTCAATCGCATCCAATAAACTTTGTCACCCGCTACCCAAAGATTCACCATTCCAGTTGGTGACGGATTGCTCCCAATACGCGTCAGGTGCTGCCCTGCACCAAATGATTAACGGATAGTCAAAACCGGTGGCATTCATTTCAAGCAAGAAAAAACGGGCGCGACAAAGCAGATTCCACCTACGAAACAGAGCCCCCTAGCGGCCTATCTTGCTGTCATCAACTTCAGTCACATAATTGAAGCTCGCCATGTTACCCTGGGGACCGATCACAAGCCTTTAGTATCGGCTTTTGCATCGCTATTAAGTTCAAAAACAGATAGGCAACAACACCATTGGACAGCTATTCTAGAATACATCAGCTATATGGCTTACTTGCGTGGGCAGGACAACGTAGTCGCTGGCTGCCATTCAAGGAACGTCAATTCGGTACAAATTGACTCTCTTGAGTTCCGAACTTTGGTGGCCGCGCAGGATGATAACGAATAAACTAAGGAATTTCGCTCGCGAGTAAAATCTTACCCCTTTCCCGAGGAAGTCTGCTTTGATGTGAAGTAACATCAAGATACCCACGACTGCTGGTCACGTAGCATGCAGGAGAAGTATTTTCTATCAATTACATAATCTGTCCCACCCTGGAATCAAGGCTTCACTTCGTCTTATCAAATCTCGATATTTCTGGCCCAATATGAACAGGGATATTTTCTCTTGGACGAGGGAGTGCCTCCTATGTTAATCTTCTATCATTAATCACCACACAAAATCCACGATCCTGCCCATTGATACTCTATCCTCAAGATTCGAAACTGTGCATATCGATATAGTTGGATCATTCCCACCGTGTACACTGCCTGAGCAATCCTACCCCTCACACAATCGGGATTTACTATCGTGCATCAACCGAGCTACGAGATGGATTGAAGTGTTGCCCACTCCGGACAGAAGTGCCGCAACGATCGCGTTGACTTTGCTAGAAAGGTGATTTTCCAGATTTGGAGTCCCGCTTTACGTAGTGACCGACAGATGCACCCAATTCGAATCCGAGCTATTTAGGTAACTGTCTGTCCTCGTTAGTTTTCAACGTCTCCGCACCAAGGCGTACCGCCCGTCCACCAACGAGATGATGGAAAGGCAACACAGGACTTTAAAAGTGCTCGATAATATATAGTTTTCGTAACTCTTTGTTTTTAATTCACGTTTGCCTAAGTCGCCTAGATTATGACTAAGGAATTCGTCTGCAAAATTTAGACTCGTGTTAGCATTTAACAATTCATTCCATTGAATAACGAAATATAGGTTTTCTATGTTTATTGTGATCTAAGAGCTCTATCTAGGATATTGCTGCAATATTCATTTAAAACCTATAAATGGTGCGCAGACTAGTTTGATTATCTCCCATTCATTCATTAGTAAAATTAAATTAATTTTCACTGTCACGTGTGTTGTATTTTTCGGAGGTCGCATTCCGCCTCACTCGGTTCCATTTTTTTTCACGTAGACTGTCGACACGTGTTCGTTTTCAATCCTTAGTTGACTTTAACATCCTTAAGTGATCCTTAGTAATTTCATAAACTTAATTATATTATACTGTAATAAATACAAAAAGTGACCAATTTTCAATATTTTTTTCCAAATTTTACGTTTAAGCGCGTTAATCGAATTTGTGCATAAACACACACATTTTTTTTTTTTAAATGGATTATAACGGAGCCCCAAGCTACGCCCCAACTTCGGGCAGAGTAATAACGACCCAAGCATCCTCCCCCGCAAAAACAACGACCTATTCATCCACCTTCGGAGTGCACGCACGCATCCTCCCTCATTCGCCTACCACACAGCAACATCCCTTCCACACTCCCTCTTCGGTTCAGCTTCCGCCATTTGACCCACAAAATCCCATTGGCTGTTGGGAAATGGTGGAGCTCATCCACCTACACCAGGCAGTTCCTGAGGATCAAAGGACAATCATCGTAGCCGAGAAATTACCTCTAAGTATGTTTAGAACTTTTAAGAGCATTCTACTTGATGGGTGTATTTCTGGAACTTGGAGAAGGTTAAAGAGGGCGTTCATGGAGGAATTTGGGAGGTCACAAATTGAGGACCTGTGCATCCTTCTTGATACTCAGGAGATGGGGGACAGGCGCTCCACGCACTTTCTGGACCATCTCAAGGCCCTAGCACATGCCAATGGAGCACAGCTCGACCAACTCGAGCCACTCATAACAGAGATATTCATGCGTGGGATGCCGGGCCAAATTAAGCCCCTTATACTAATGTCCTCCCCTGCGAACGTGGAGAAGATGGCAGAGGCGGCTGACGCCTTGTATAACAATTCATTCGTCAGCTGGAGGAATGCAGGCACCAGGATTTTTATCAATGTAAATAGGGGGCGTAGCACATCATACAACTCTAATGTTAAAAACTATTCACATGTATCCATTTCACAGGTTAGGTCACCGGGCGAGACTCCTTACAACCAGCCAGGACTCCCTCAGGATGCATCTTCCCAGTCTTCGGGTCTTTTATCCGTTCTGGAAAGGATACAGATGGATATTCGTGCCCTTAAGCTGTGAACGGGTCTTCACCGAGAGCACAATCGTGAGCAGGACGGAGGAGTCAGACGTCGTTCCCCCTCCCGGAAAAGGAAACACCAACGAGGAAACAGCAGCACAAGAGGTGAGGCACAGCAGTTTCATTTCCAACCTAGACCTAATTCCCCCAATCCTGATAACTCTCAGGTAGCTACTGGTACCATTCTAATTATGGGAGCAACGCTGTCCGCTGTGTTCAGCCTTGCAGCTTTTACCATGCATCATTTCATGCCCACAACTCTAACCCTCATTCTGGTCGGCTGCTCATACTGCTATCTTTCAGCCTTCAGGCTTTTGTTGGTATCACCTTAAATTTGGCTCCAGAGGAAAAAAAAAATGCTCTGACCCATGCAACTACCAGCAAAATGCTCAACTTGGACCTCAATCTCAACCTAACCTCCCTCACCACCTCCGATCTTATAAAACTCTACGGGTTCCCTTACCCAACCTTTAACAGCCACTACCTTTCTCTTCCACTAATATAGGTCCAGTGGTCATCCCAGCCTACCTTCCGCACCCAACTATTCCTTCAACACTTCCCAACCAACTAACCCCACTTCCGAACCCTTCTTCGGCTCTTTCAAATCAAACTGCAACTGTTCCCCCCACCTCTTTACTCGCAAACCCTCCGCCAACCATCTCTACACCCACCAATTCTTCTTCCCAACTGCAGCCCACTTATAAGCTTTCCAAATGGTTCGCCAAGCATTTATCTCCAGCAGTTGGAAGAATCTCATCTGCAATTACCGGATGGAAAACTTGTGAGCTTTGGTGTAAACTCTTTGTTCACCAAAGTTCCGGTTGACCAAACCATGGGCCTTCTGCAGGAAATCATGCCTAGACTTAATTTGGATCTTCCCATTTCTACGAGTAAATTTATCGATTTAGTTGAATTATGTCTCTCTGACAATGTGTTTGGAGTAAATAATGAGTTTTATAGACAAATATTTGGCCTTAGCATGGGAAATAGTTTATCTCCGATATTGGCATGTCTTTTCATGGAATATTTTGAGACTGAACTCCTTCCCACAATTTCTCCCCCTAACTTTATATGGTTAAGGTACATTGACGATGTATTTTCTGTATGGCCTAATAGTCATGATTTTGATAACTTTTTTAATAATTTGAAAAATTTGCATGTCTCCATCAAATTTAAATATAAATGGGAATATGATAATAGATTACCCTTTTTAGATGTCCTCATTAATAAAGATCAACATGAATTAAAACTTGACGTTTATAGGCAACCAACCCACTCGAATGCCTATATACATTATTTTTCGTTTCACGATAATACTGTTAAAAATCGGTAATTTCTAACCTTTTCCTTAGAGCATATAAAATATGTCATCCTTCCTATTTAGATGAGGAAATTGTCATTATCCGGACCATTTTTTCTAATTTGTATTACCCCGATTGGTTCATATCGTCTGCCCATTTTGCAGCTAGGAAAACATTCTATGGTAATAAGCCTTCCCGCACTAATGACTTCAACAAATGTATAACATTGCCATTTAATAATAAATTAAATAGTTTAAAGGACATATTTGGAAAAGCGGGTATTAATCTAGCCTTTAAATATAATAATTCCTTAAACCAATTGATGAATGCCAGGAAACCCAAAGAACATCATAACATAGGAGTATATGCAATACCATGCAACGATTGCCATAAAGTTTATATAGGGAAAACGGGGAGAAATCTAGACAAGAGAGATTGTATGAACACAAAAGAGATATTAGAGTGGGCAGCCAAAGCAGTGGAATATTTTGCCATGTTAGAGACTTGAATCATTCGATCGATTTCAATGGAAGTAAAATGGTATTTAAATCGGCTAACTATGTTAAGAGAAGAATCGTAGAATTGAGCTTGATATCGTCAGTTCCTAATTTAAATCTATCTGAGGGTCAATTTTCTTTTAATCCTGAAGCAAATAAACAAAATAGTAAAATGTCAGCCTTTCAATATGTTTAGGCCTACCCCCCCTCCCCCCCTAATTAGCCACAAGTAGGGGATTGGGGGAAAAAAGAGGGGATCTTTCACGACCTGACCCCGTGTTATGTATGTAAGCACTTTTCTAATATTTTCTATCCAGTGTCAGTTGAAAAAGGGTGTGAGATACACCGAAACTGTTCTGAATTAAATTGTCTTCCGAGAATGTGATTTAATTCCTCATATTTTCTTGCGATATTGCATTAATTTTCATTATATATATATATATATATATATATATATATATATATATATATATATATATATATATATATATATATATATATATATATATATATATAATTACAAGCAGGGTTGGTAACCCTGACTTAAATCGGGAGATTGGTACAGCCACTCTCCCAACCGTCTTAAAAATAAGATATGAGGTTTCATTCACTTAGCTGTACTGCATCGATGAGCAGGTCTGTAAATATTTGAATTGTAATTGTTTAGCTAAACATTTCCAGATAGAATCCTGAATTAATGCTTGATTCTTTTGTCTCATTTACAGACCAATTTAACTCTGTTATAATCCAATTACTTATAGTACAATTGCTTATCAATTTAAGCACCCATCACATCTACTTATAAACTATTTATCCAATTTACTTATAATCTATAACCAAATCCAATTTACCAATTACTTATAATACAATTACTTATCATCCAAGTACACACCAATCCAATTTACTCATAAGCAATTTATCCAATTTACCTATAAACCAATTATTTATAATCCAAATTACTATAATTACAATTACTATTTACCCAATCTAATTACCAATCATCATTTGTTATATTCTAATTACCAATTATCTATTTTCACAATTTACCTATAATCTATTTACCAGTTACAATTTACCAAATTACTTATAATCCAAATCATTTACTTATATTCCAATTTATTTGCCAAATTTACTTATAATCCAATTTACCAATTTATTTGTCGAAATTTACTTATAAACAATTTACCAATCTATTTACCAATCCAATTTACTAATCTATTGACCAATCCCAATTTACCAATCTATTTACCAATCCAATTTA
Source organism: Ceratothoa steindachneri (assembly GCA_963969495.1). Lineage (NCBI taxonomy): Eukaryota > Metazoa > Arthropoda > Malacostraca > Isopoda > Cymothoidae > Ceratothoa > Ceratothoa steindachneri. The sequence goes on from OZ018332.1 coordinate 25,996,312, forward strand.
CTTATAATCCAAATCATTTGTTATACTTTAATTACTAAACCATATTTATCAAATGTAAATCCATTCCCGTTAACTCATTCAAATTTAATGCACGTGTAATTCTCAATCCAACCATAAATTGTTACTTGATAAATTCACCATTAAATAATCTAACTATTTATTCAATAATATATATTTTTCTTAACTCTTTGTTTTAATTCACGTTTTCCCAACGTCTCCCAGATTAGGCCTAAGGAATTCGTCTGCAAAATTTAGACTCGCGTTAGCATTTAACAATTCATTCCCTTGAATAACGAAATATAGGTTTTTATGTTTATTGTGATCTAAGAGCTATCTAGGATATTGCTGCAATATTCATTTAAAACCTATAAGTGCATGGCACGGAAGAGGATAATGCCACAAGAAGTCAACCGAACACCTCTACAGGAAACGGAGAGAGTAAGGACAGGACGGACGTTTTCACGCGCTCCGAGAGACGAGTCACCTTTGTAAGGAATCCGTCGTTGTAGGCATTATTGTAGCAACGCATTCATTTAAAGGGGATTAGGCATAAATATAAACACGACTTATTATTACGTGCCTTATTGTGTATTTGTACAGTGTAGTAATCATAATTCGTATAACAATCTATAATGGATGGAACCAAATTGTAAAATGAATTGCATATAAATGTATTAAATATTATTATTGTATTATATGGCAGAGCATGGCATGCATGGGACCGTTTAGTGCAGGTGTATGCAGTTATGTAGGTGTCGATGCACTGCTCGTATGTTTAGAATGCTGTCTGATATTAGGTGTTCCAAAATATGTATTGAATATGTATTTAATCTACCTAAGTAACTATTATGCGCTATTTTTCTCAGTAACTCCATTGACTGAGAGGGGAGTATTGTGTTGCAGTGTCGTACCTAGCAAAAGTGCCGCCCGGGGAAAATGTTTATTTGGCCTCCCCTTAAAAGTTCTAATAACACTTTAAAATGCCGAAAATGTAATAATAAAGGTATATAGGTATGAAAAAAATGCAGACAAATGGTAGAAACCATTTATACTTTTATAATGTTTATACTCAAAAAATAATATAAAAAAATATGTTAAAGAAAAGAAGATGAGTGAATTACAAAAACAAATGATTTACAAAGTGATTTTACTTGCCTTCCTCTTCGAGAAATCTCGAATAACTTCATAAAAATCAATTTTATCCGCAAGGTCACGCTCTTTGGATACTATTGCCAAATTGGGCATCCTTGTTTGACTAATTGTTGACCTAAGGTAGTTCTTGATAAGCTTTAGCTTAGAAAAGCACCGTTCGCCACTAGCAACAATAATGGCTCGAGTTAGAAAGATTCTTAAAAGTATTGCTATATTTGGCACTGAATCATTAAGATTAGATTTTTGAATAAACAAAATTAGTTAAATATTAATATGTTGGGTCACCAGAAAATGCTGCCCCCTCAAATTGTGTCGCCCAAGGTAGACCGCCCTCCCCCTCTTGGTTCGCCAGTGCTAGGGTGCTCGGGTGCTCAGGTGCTCGGGTGCTCGGGTTATGTGATAGGTAGGCTACTGACACCAAATTGCAGGATTCAATCGGCCCATCGAAACACTCCACAAAAATGGACGCACAGCGCTCTTATTAAATCCTAACAAACTCCACACATATAAAATAATATGCCTAATATGAGAATAATGAAATGAGAATCTATATATTAATTTGCACATATCAATTTGTATAGAAAACAAAGATGAAAATATATATGTCAATTTGTATAAATAGAGTTAATACTAGTTAATCATAAAGCTTTGTGATATAAACTTAAATTAATGGGCATAGGTGGCCCTTTTTATTCTATTTTAAATGAATTTTTATCTAATCGCAACCAATGTGTGGTTGTTGATGGGAAATGTAGTTCTATGGTTAATGTGGGCTCTGGTGCTCCGCAAGGTAGTGTCCTTGGACCTATTTTATTTACTTTATATACATACTGCTGATATGTGGCAGAACTTAGAGAATAACATGATGGCCTATGCTGACTATGCACCATTGTATTCATTTATTCCATCACCAAGACATCGAGTTGTGGTGGCATATTCTATAAATAGAGATTTGGTAAAAATATCTAGTTGGTGTACTCGCTGGGGCATGGTTTTGAATGATGGAAAATCACACTCAATTATTTTTAGTCGCAGTAGAACTTCAAATTAAAATCATCCGCTTTTATTGCTTGATAATATTTGTCTGGATTCTTCTGATAATATTAAGTAGCTTGGTGTTGGTTTAGACAGCAAGCGTACTTTTGAAACTGATCTTCATTCAGTTTCTTCCTACATTGCTCAGAAGACTGGTCTATTTAGAAATGCAGAAAACCTTTTTGTAATAATGATGCAGTTTTACGTTCCTTCTTGGCTTTTATTTTGCCTAAATTTGAATATTGTTCTACTGTCTGGATGTCGGCTACGGATTGCCATCTCTAGATTGCTCAATAGAGCACTCAATAATATTAAATTTTTGTTGCCTAATCTAAATATTGACCTACAGAAACGTAGATTGGTCCGGTCATCATTTTTTTACTTAAGATTTTAAATAATAATGAACATCCACTCCATCCTGCTCTGCCTGAGCCTTTTACAGTGGCTCGATTCACACGTCACTCTAATAACATTATTAATAGGAACATCAAAGCGTCTTCTGTTGTTAAATGTAATGCAACTCAATTTACTCGCTGTTTCATTTTAATATTTGTAAGGAATGGAATGAACTGCCAGAAGAATGTGTATCAGCATCTGATATTACATCGTTTAAATATAAAGTAAATAAATTTATTGTTTAATCAATGACTTTGTTTTTAAATATTTTTAATATGGTTTTACTTTGTTTAACATATTTTCTTTTAATATGGTCTCTTTTTTTTCTTTTCTTGCATTATGTTTCGCTATGGGACCACCCTTGGTCTTGTAGGCTTGTCTTTTCCATTGAAAACTTCTGTATTTATATAGTTATAATAAAAAGGGGTCAAGCAGTTGTTGGAGGTGCCCGCGGGAACGCACAAAATACAATCGCAGGAAACGGATATCATGTCAAGACACCTCAGTCAATAAAAGGAAACGCTTAAAAAAAAAAACAATTTGCGCCTTGGAATAGATTTGTTAGAAGACGGGAGTCTACAAAGCAGCTGGACAAATACAGGCTCTGACCAAAGGAAGTTGAAACAAAGATCTCTGCCCAGCGAATCCTGTAATATTGATAAAACTATTGGAATATGTAGGTAAATCTGACACACATAGCTGTTTGGTAGCTCCGCCCTGGGGGTGGAAACCCCGTTAGGGCGCGGCGATTTGCCATCCCCGCCGCCGTGCTGACGGGATCCAGCGCTCCGTCCAAACCCAGCTTAGCCTCTCTTCCTTCCTTCAAAATACTTGTTTCCTCTCTTTCACACAACCTCTCCCACAACTTTCTCTGGTCAGCCTCTAATTTCACAGGGTAGATGCTGACCTTCCTTTCAGCCAACCGTCCCGCATTGGGGCTGAGGGGGTATGGGACAATGTTCCCTAACCCATGAGCTCCGTTCTGGGGTGGCTGGTTTTTAACAACCTGCTTCATCCCCACCCATACCTTCCTCACACCCCTTTTCCTCTCCTCTTCACAATCTATATATTTTGCGCCGTGTTCAAGGTGGAGCCGCCATGCCGATGGACTGCCAGGCCACCAGGCGGGAGGGGTGGTCCCAAATGGCGGCGCCTGGCTCTGCCGGGCTTGTAAGCACCTCTCGCAGTGCGGGCTACTGCGAGAGGTGTGCGATATTGCATTCCGTGTTAAAAAAAGGGTCACCATGCCCAATGATGAAGACCAAAAAAAAAAAACTCAACCCCCAACTTTACCTGAAACATCAACGGAGCCGCCCTCCCTGTGCTTGCACAGGGGAGCCTCCATATTTCTCTAACCGGAGAGGAGGCTTACTCCTCTCCTTCGCCTACGGGTGCAGGGGACTCCCCCTCACCCCCTTCTCTGGAGGTGCTTTCGGGCACCTCCCTTTTCCCAGCGGCAGTCCCCTCTTTTCTTTCCAAGGGGACTGCCAAGAAAGCCAGCAGGCAGCCCTTAGCCAGCCGCTCCCCATCGAAGCGGCTCAGTAGGGCAAACCCCCTTATGGGGGAGAGGGAAGCCAGGCCCCTTCGGTCGCTTCCCTCAAAAGACCTGCTGGCAAAAATTTTAAACCTTGCCGGGGTCAAGGCCTGTGCCTCCCGAAACAAGACTGGCGACACTGCCAAGGGGACCTGCGATGTCCTGGGAGGGGATGGCCAACTGGATGCCCCTCCTGTGATAGACATGGTCCTTGAGGAGACCCAGCCTCAGACGGTAGGGCCTTCCATGGGGGAAAATTCGGGCTCGGCGCCAAGCACCGAACCCGAATCCGCCCCTATGCAAGGTCCTCCTCAAACGGCTGGGGATTCTCAGGCACTACAAGGAGGGGAGGGATCTCCTCCGGATGATGCCCCTGCGACCACCAGGACCTTCTCCATTTCAGACAAGGACCTATCTGAGTCCGGTCCATCTGGCCTGGGGGCTTCAACCGGGGGAGGCGAGAAGCGGGTTCATTCCCCGCCCTCCTCTCCAAAAAAGAAAAAGACAGAGAAGACTCGGAGATCCTCTTCATCCGCGGGGGCTGCGGGGACGGATGGGTCTGCTGCCACTATGGCAAGCGACCAAGCCAAGATCGGCACATCTGGCCCCTCTGCCAGACCAAAAATGCACAGGGCGGAGCCTCGATAACATCGGGGCCCCTGATTCAGAGGTTACCTGGCGTTTTCGAGCCCACTGGCTTCAAACGCTTCCTCGTTATTCGCCCCACTGATGGCACCATGTTGTCCAAGGGCAACATGATCCATCAGAGGAGAGGATTAGCTAGTGCAATTGGTAGAGAGCCGAAGGTGACCCGTTTCTCGGACGGCAGCCTTCTGGCGAATGCGGCGAATCCAGCCGAGGCGGCCAAGATACGTGCTCTTCGGACACTTCATGGCACCCCGGTGAGTGTGACGCCGCACTCTACCATGAACTTTGTGAAAGGAGTAGTTTATGCGAAGGAGCTCGTTGACTACTCCATTAAGGACATCACCCTAGAGCTGGCCGACCATGGGGCGGTCAAGGTCAAACGTGTGATGAGAAAACAGGGAGGGGCTTCGAGACCCACCCCTACACTCTTCGTCACGTTCGACTGTGACAAGCTTCCTGAGTCGGTGTGTGCCGGTTGGTACCGCTACCGCGTGAGGGCATTCGTGCCACTGCCGCGGCGGTGCTATTACTGTCACCGCTTCGGCCATACGAATCGCTCATGTAGACGTGCAAAGTCGGGGTCACCCGAAGTCTGTGTAAATTGCTCCAAGGTCGCACACGATAAGTCAAAATCGTGTGTGGCCAAGTGTGTCAATTGAGGAGAGCCGCACCCTGCTTCTTCGAAGCAATGTGGTGCATATCTCCTGGAGAAAGAAATCCTAGCCGTTCAGGCCCAGGATAGACTCTTATTTTGCGAGGCTAAGGACTTGGTCCTGGCGCGCCCAGCTCTGCCTGGGACGTCATATGCCTCAGTAGTTAGAAAGGCACCCTCTGCTCCTGGTCCATCCAGGCCAACGAGCACGGTTGTTTCCGCGCCCATTTGGAGCCCTTCGACGGGCTCTACCCAACCGGGCGCTCCCCTGGTAAAGCTGGCGGCAAAAAGGGTTCATACCCAGCCCCGGCTAAAACCAGGGCTCCCCCCTCTTTTCCCAGCGTGACCGTTTCCCGCAAGGCGAAACGGCCACGCGCCTCCACCGAGTCGTTAGACTCACAGGAGGCAACACCCCTGAAGATGGTCTCTAGGCCATCTTCGGGGGTTCCTAAAGCTGTCCCCCGAAAGGAAGGCAGCAACAAAGGAGCTTCAGGCTCATTCGCCCACGCCCCGAGGTGGAGCAAGTGGCTCGGAGACGATGGTTCCTCGAAAAAAAGAGGGCCCCTCGCCTCCGAAGCCGCAGCACCCGCCTAAGGTTTCGAGGCGAAGGGAGGAAAAGACTCGCATGGCGAGCCCAACCTCCCCCAATAAGTCCTCGAAGGCGACAGCGCCTCCAGCGCTTTGTCCGGCCAACAGCGCCCGGGGTTCTGCCCCCGGGAAGCGTACGGCCATTCCTGTGAGGGTCTTCAGTTCGAGGAGGGCCCCAGCGTCTCCTCCGAGCTAGGCCTGGAGGGCATATTCCTTCAATGGAATTGCCGTGGACTCCGGGCCAACTGGGAGGAGCTGCGGAGGCTCGTCTCGTCCCGCTCCCCGTTAGCTATCTTTTTGCAGGAGACCGTGCTAGGCGCGTGCCCCCTGCCCGCCCTCCCGGGGTACAAGGGTCTTGCGATCCCACCACCGCGGGATGGCCGAGCTGGGGGATGCGCGGTTTACACCCGGGGTGATGTCTCCGTTCTTCCTTTCTCTTTAGATACCTCCTTTCAGGCAGCGGCTGTGCAGCTGCACCTGGATAGGAGGTATACTATCATTTCTGCGTACATTCCACCGTCAGCTGACTTCGACGCGGGGGAATTCCGCTGCGTCGTGGCACGGTTGCCGAGGCCCTATCTCTCTTCCTTGGAGATCTGAACGGCAGGCATCCTCTCTGGGGAGATTACTCTATAAATCCCAGGGGACAAGTCCTTGCCGATCTGATCGAAGAGCTTGAGATGGGTGTCCTAAAGGTGGATGAGTTTACGCATCACTGTCCGAGAACCGCTTCATTTTCTTGCCTTGACCTATCCTTGTGCTCTTCGGATGCACAGCCTGATTTTGATTGGGGGGTGGTCGATGACCTCCATGGTAGTGATCACTTTCCCATTCAAATATCATTTTCAGGGCAACTGCCGCCTGAGAGACCACCTCGGTGGTGCTTGGCGCGGGCGCGGTGGCCTGCATTTCAGGAAATGACTGAATTCTCTATCTCAGTCGAGGAGTTTAGGTCGGTAGATGAGGCCGTTGAGTTCTTCTCCGGCAACCTCATCGCCGTGGGCGTGACTACTATTATTAGGACGTCTGGCCGTTTTGCACGCCGACCACTCCCATGGTGGTCGGCCGAGTGTGAGACGGCCCTCAAACAGAAGCGTTATGCCTACATGCGCTATAAGCGCCGCCCGAACGATTTCACTGTCGCTGAATTTCGTCTAGCTAGGGCTAGGTTCCGGTATATTTCTACGCCCGCCCGCCGCTCTTCTTGGCGGGCATACGTGTCTTCACTTAACGGGAAGACCCCTTTAGCTGAGGTGTGGATGCTAGTCAAAAGGATTCGGGGCAAGTTCTCGCAGGGCCCCCCTCCCGTTCTCCAGGAGAATGGGACCGCAATCTCAGACCCCGCGTCCGTGCGGAATCCTTTGCGGCCGCTTTTTCTGCATTCTCTAGCCGTGATTGCTCTCCGCGGGGATTCAATGCACGTCGTCATGTTGCGGAAGCCCGCCGGCTGGACTTTACCTCCAGAGGCGGAGAACCCTTCAACGACAAGTTTAATGTAAGTGAGTTGTGTTCCGCTCTCGCTTCGTGCGCGGACACCGCCCATGGTCCAAACGATGTCCCGTACGCCATGCTTCGACACCTAAGTGAGCGAGGCATGGCCTTTCTGTTAGATTTGTTCAACAGGATCTAGGTGGAAGGTCTTCTCCCAGACTCCTGGCGAATCGCTCCTGTGCTTGCCTTTCGCAAGCCGGGGAGAGATCACTCTACTCCGACCGGTTTCCGCCCAGTCTCTCTAACCTCTTGCGTGTGCAAGTTGATGGAGAAATTGGTAAATGTTAGATTAGCCTTTTTCCTGGACAGCGGAGGCCATCTGTCTCCTGCACAGTGCGGCTTCCGCAAGTTCCACTCCACGTCGGATGCTCTGCTCCGACTGGAAAATGCCGTCTGCAAGGCTTTCCTTCGAAGACAGCAGTACGCCACGGTGTTTTTCGATCTGGAGAAGGCCTAAGGTACCGCATGGCGATACGGTATCATGGAGACTCTCCACTCGATGAGGGCGAGGGGACGCCTCCCAATTTTTATATCTGATTTTTTGCAAGATCGTCGATTCTGCGTACGGGGGAGGGGAGCCCTCTCCGGCCCAAAGCAGCAGGAAGAAGGTGTCCCGCAGGGAAGTGTCCTCAGTGTCACACTCTTTGCCCTGAGCATCAACGGCATCACCTCGGTGCTGCCGGAAGATGTTCTCGCTACGCTCTACGTGGACGACCTTTCGATCTCCTTTGGCGCGGCCCAGATGCCAACTCTGAAGCGTCGACTCCAACAGGCATTGAACCGCGTCTCTCGCTATGCCGAAGCGCACAGGTTTCGGTTTTCTTTGGCCAAGACTAAGGTGGTGCACTTCTGCCGCCATCCACGGCTTCACCCCGACCCAGATTTGTTTCTTAAAGGAGTGCGCCTGGATGTGGTTGAGTCGCACCGTTTCCTTGGTCTTGTATTCGACCGACGCCTCACCTGGGAGGCTCATATTCGCAGCCTTAGGGTCTCTTGTACCCGCGCCATGGACATTCTCCGTTCCGTGAAGTTCTGCGCTTGGGGCGCTGATAGGGCTACTGCCTTACTTTTTTTATCGATCCTTCGTTCGTTCGAAGCTCGACTACGGATGCGAGTTTTATGCATCCGCAGCCAAGCGTTTATTGCGGAAGGTGGATTCGATCCACCACACCGGCCTTCGCCTTGCGACCGGTGCCTTCCGCACTTCCCCCATTGAGAGCCTGTTGGTCGATGCTGGGGAGATGCCACTCGCTCTGCGCCGCGTGCAGTGTATCACTCGACTGTACGCGCGAGCCCGGCGCCTCCCTCAGTCGCCAACAGCTCTCACTGCATCCGCAGCTGATTTCGATGGTGCCTATGCCGTCGAGAGACGCCAGTCATACCCTAAGCCTTTTGGGTTTAGGGCCAGGAAACTCCTTCGAGAGGTAGATATCGCTCTCGGGCCGGTGGCGCCCCTGGTTTTGCCCAGGACGCCACCCTGGAGGGTACCACATTTGGCTATTTGTCGCCACGCCTCTGCTGCCAAAGCTTGTACTGCGCTGGGAGTATTGCGTTCGACCTTTTTGGAGCACACATCGTGTCACGCTGGAACCGTGCTAGTGTATACGGATGGCTCCAAGTCCCAAGAGGGGGTCGGCTTCCACGCCGTATCACCTCTGTTTGAAGTCAGCGGGGCTCTACCAGGCACTGCGTCTGTCTTCACGGCCGAGCTGGTGGCAATACACCACTCGGTACGGGAGATTACGCGACGTGCCCGGTTCGGAGACCAGATTGTGATCTATAGCGACTCACAAAGCGCCCTGAGTGCTCTCAGGGCATTGGAATCTCCGCATCCCCTGGTTCGCGATATCCGTGACGCCACGGTTTTGGCGAGCCGGGCAGATGTCGAGATTATCTTCTGCTGGGTTCCTGGACATGTAGGAATTGCGGGGAATGAGCGCGCTGATGAGGGCACCAAAGAGTCCGCGAGGACTCTGCGACCGGACCAGCGTTTCGCTCTTCCTCACACCGACTACATGGCAGGAATACGGGTAGCTCTTCGGACTGCTTGGCAAAGAAGAGTGGAGACGGTTGAAGGGAACTTAAAGGGTCGTTCTATTGCGCCGCGACTGTTCTTTTTACCCTATCCCCCAATGCTGCGGCGGCTTCAGGTTGCTTTCTGTCGTCTTCGAATCGGACACACTCGTGTGACGCATCGCTACTTGATGGAGGGCTCGCATGCGCCCTATTGCAACGACTGCGTCGTCCCCCAGACTGTTCGGCATATTCTTGTCGAATGTCCCACTCTGGGTGATCTTCGCGCACGATACCTGTCTCGGTACCGGGATGGGCGGGGTCGCTACCGCCTGTCCCTTGTACTCGGGACGAGTGCGTGCACCATGACTGGTGGACTTATTGACTTTTTGGGGGAGGCCGGCCTTCTCCCCTTTATTTAAGGTTCCTTTTTTTTGTTATTGTTTTGTTTGTAGGTTGCACTCTCCTGCACCGGGGTGAGGGGGACCTCCCCCCGCTGCCGGAGATTGCTTCGATTGTTAAGTTTTTCCAATTTATATCATTGTTAAGTTGTCATATTTTTACTTCAAAGTAGCCTAGTTCTAGGCTGTCGTGTTTTTCGGCGACTTATGCCCAAATGGGTAGTTGCCAGATGGGCTCCATAAAATTAAAAAAAAAAAAAAATGGGGGTGGAAACTAAAGAACCCGTCGACAGAAGCTCGTCCCATGGGCGAGTCTAACCCACGCCCCCTAATATATAGTCGAACAATTCAGAAGAGAGGTCACTAAGACTTTAAGATTTACTCAGTATCAAGAAATTAAGATTAATTTGTTTCCATATTATCGTTACGGAACACGTTTAATTCGCCTAAGCCCTTTCGCTCCGGAATTTAGTGCTTCGCCTTAAAAATAGAAAGTCTGCTTGTCGCCCGCAAAGTACTATGTGACGTGCCGCTTGCCCTTTTATGGGCGTCTATTCAAAATTAAAGTATATTTTTGCTACGTCCTTTCTTAAAGTCCTTCTTTACCTCGATTTCCATAAAACCTTCGGTAAACCCAGCCTTTATAAGAGTACCTGTGAAGAATCATTTAAGGAGTCAGAAACTTAATTCACCTTCGCTACAAATTGGATTCCTATAAATTAGAACCCAGGAACCCTTACCTATAAACTGATTACCCTTTGTTTCGACCTATAGACTCTGTTTCTCAAGAGTCCTTCTTTATGGGAGGGGTTTCTGTCCCCACTTGGCCAAAGATTACATTGAAATGGAAGCACAATAGAGTGAAAATGATCAGTTCGTTGACGTTGAAGAGGAAAAATGTCTTGGTGGTGGATTGTATGAAATAACTTTCGCCGAAAAAAACAACAAAATGAGATGAATTACCGGAGTGTGGTTGTAGACAAGTGGTCCAAGGGGCTGTTTAATTGTGATCAAAGCGGGTTCTCGCTGCCTCAATGTGCTTGGTTCGAATCACACATCACACCTTGTACGGAATTTTTGCGAGTGAGTGAATAACTTTTTCCGGGAAAAAATATCCTGTTTTTCTGTTTCTTGCGGTTTGATGGATTACTATATATATATATATATATATATATATATATATATATATATATATATATATATATATATATATATATATATATATATATATATATATATATATATATATAATATATATATATATATATATATATATATATATATATATATATGTATACGAGGGGCGGTCAATAAGTTTTGCAATTCAGATATAAGGACACGAAATATGAAGAAAAGTGTATTATTATTTTTCAATATAACTACCCTCGACTTCATTGCACTTGTGCCACTTGTCCTGAGGCTTCGAATTCCTGACAACTAGAAATCTCCCGACTGCTGTTCAATCCACTCCTGGACGGTGAGCTGGACATCTTCATCGTCCCTAAACCGGCGTCCACGCAGTGCAGCCTTGAGCTGGCGGAATAAAAGGTAGTCGCTAGAAGCCAGATCTGGACTTTAAGGGGGATGGTTGAGCTACTCGAATCCCGAACTCGCGCGGGGCAGCTTGTGCAACTCTGGCCTTGTGCACAGGGGCATTGTCGTGGAGCAGCAGGACACCGCGTGTCAACTTGCCGCGCCGCTTTTCATAGATGCACTTCTTTAACCCAGCCAGTTCCTCGGCGTAATATTGGCCTGTGATGATCTTTCCACAAAGCGCATAGTCCACCATCAACACTCCCTGAGAATCCCAGAAGATGGTGGCTATGATCTTCCTGGCTGAGGGTTGGGTCCGGAACTTGATGGGGGTTGGAGAACCCCTGTGCTTCCAGGCCATGCATTCGAGCTTGGTCTCGGGATCCCAGTGATGGACCCACGTTTCATCACTTGTCACTATGCGTGACTCGAATCCACCGGGTCTTTGTTGTACAGGAGCAGCAGCTCGTCCGAACTTTGACGACGTTGAAGTCGATCATGGGGCTTGAGGTTTCTAGGGACCCAACGGGCAGAGACCTTGGTCATTGCCAAATTGTCGTGGATGATGTTGATAACACTTCCATGTGATATTCCAAGTTCTCGCTGGATTTCTTCGACCTTAACCCGTCGATTTTCGAGGATCATCCTTCCACACGGGGCACATTGTCCTCGTTGGTCACGTCTGTCGGATGTCCTAGGCAGGGGTCATCTTCAAGGGACTCACGACCATGGCGAACTCACTATTCCAGCGAGCAATGGTTACATAGGAAGGGGCGGTGTCGATGTACACTGAAACCATGCGTTCATGGATCTCTTTTGCATTCTTGCCTTCCTTGGTCAAAAGTTGATCACTGCGCAGTGCTCAACCTTCTCCATTGTTAAACAAATTTGTGACTGACGATCTGCGATCAGATACTGCTTCTTAAATAGACGAGGCAGGAGCGTGCGACTGCAGGTCCTAACTTGTCCTAACTTGTCCTAACACCCCCACAAACAGCCATCCCCCTTCCTTTCTTTTGCCCTACCGATTCGCAAAACTTATTGACCGCCTCTCGTATATATATATATATATATATATATATATATATATATATATATATATATATATATATATATATATATATATATATATAAATATATATAATATATATATATATATATATATATATATATATATATATATATATATATATATATATATATATATATATATATATATATATTGTAAAAAGGTACCCTGCTTTGATACTTAGGTAAGAGTATTGTTACCCTGACAAAATTTTATTCAAAGTACATTTAGAAGTACCCAAACTTATATTTTCTTAAGTAAATGTAATGAAAGTATCTTATTCATGAATTACTCAAGTGGCGAAATTAAAAAGTTGCGGCAGATAGTAAAGTACACATCATATAAGACACTATTCAGTATACAGTACAGAAACCCTTTAATACCCGCTGTACTGACACTTATATATTCGAATTCAGTTAAACTGGAATTAACAATCGCCACTATTTTTATTTTTAATGGTAAGAGTAGAACTCATGATGGTCCAGTAATGGCGCGGCAGCACGCTAGGAGTCTAGGACAATGAGGAATGACTTAATAAAATGTCACCCTCTCTCAGGCGGGAAAGCAGGAGAGACAAAATAATTCTCTATCGGGTATGAAAGGATGCATGCAATTGTTCCAGCCATTAACAAGCGTTTATGATTGGTTCAAACCAGAGTACATTGTTGTGATTGGTCATCGTCTGACTTTTGCTTCTACTTCTGTGATTGGGCAAAATTAACTGAGAAGTAACAAATACTTCTATCCTTTGCAAATTAAGAAAAAATACGCAAGCAGAAATGAGAGTATTCAAATGACAGTAGGAATTAAAAGATATATCAAAGTTACTTGAGTACGGTACTTACGTAATCGTTCCTCACAACTTTAATATATATATATATATATATATATATATATATATATATATATATATATATATATATATATATATATATATATATATATATATATATATATATATATTTACAGTAGGAAGGATACGACCATCAGTGACATTCTTCTTGATTCCAAGCAACGTTTCGGATTACCCAATCCATTATCAGGCTAAAGGGATAAACACAATTTGTGAGGCGAAAAAATGTTAACATAAACTAAATACAAATCAAAAGCAAATGATTTAGATAGTGAACCTATAAAATTAAATGTATTAATAATTACAAGTACATATACAGATAAGCTTAAAGTGAAGGAGAGGAACAAATTCATACTTGCTGTCAGCGAGTCAGGGAAATAAGTAAGGAATTTACCCCAAATCGGACACGATTATGGGTAGTTTGTTGTCGGTAGAATATTAACAGGTCTGAAGCTGGTTGGTCGTGGCTATTACCGATAATGGGTGGCAGGTCATGTCTGAATTTAACGTGGGCGAATGTGTTTTTATGAAGAGAGATTCAGAATTCTGAGCTGGGTGATGTTAGGATTAGAGCCCAGAATCTCAAGATTTGCATCAACCTTACACTTTATAATGTGATCTCTGATTGGCGAGACTTCCTTACTAGCGAGACTTTCCTGTTCGGCAACTAATCCCGAGGTGTGCGCAAATCCTCGAGTGTAACGAGCGAATAGTACTACCAATATATGTTCCCTGGGAACATCCAGGGCAAGAAAATTTGTATACAATACTATTGCGCAAATAAGCCGGGGTTAAACCTTTAGTGCGGAAGAAATTACCTATTTTCAAATTGTAAATGAAGGTTATTCGGAAATGTATTTGCGGAAAAAAACTCTGAAGAACTTTTCGGTACCGTCTTGAAGCTTCCTGATTTAGAGGACCGAGATCAGGTAGGAGAAAATATCGCAAGTCCTTAGGGACATCTATCTTTGCAACCTTTGGATGGAAGGAGTCATTTAATATTTTGCCTATGACTCTGTTAACCAAATCTAGGGAGAATGAGTTGGACACGAAAAACCTTCTTAGAACGTGAAATTCAAGGTGCATTAAAGCGTAGGAGGAGCAAAGCTGAAAGGGTCTTTGTATCAAAATATACAAACTGTTCATTTTAAATTTTTTTGTCATAAAAGCTAAAGAAATTTAGACCTAATCCAGAATACGTTGGTTTTCTAAAGATGGACGTGCAGAAACCAGTAGGTATTTTTTTAATTAGAATGTCCAGAAAAGAAATAGAGTTTTCATGTTCACTCTCCATTGTGAACTTTATATTAGGGTGAAGTGTATTCCAAAATTGGAAAAAACTTAAAGCCTCATTTTCAGATTTAAATAGTTCATAAGTGTCGTCAACAAAACGCCTATGAAAAAGCGGCCTAAAGGAGGAGGGACATTCTTTAAAGAGCCTATTCTCCAGGAATACCATAAAGGCATTAGCCAAGGTTGGTCTCAGGGGACTTCCCATCGAAACATTATTCAAGTCTGTAAATATTCGAATTGTAATTGTTTAGCTAAATATTTCTCCCCAAATCCCCAATTAATGCTTGATACTTTTGTCTCATTTACAGACCCATTCAACTCCGTTACAATCCAACCATTTAATATTTATCCAATCTATAAACCAATTACTATTTTTCAATTACTTATAATCTATTTATCAAACCATTTAACTATTTACCAATCTATTTATTTAATTACTTATCATCCAATTACTCACCAATCCAAATTTACTTTTAAACAAATTTATCCAAATTACTTATAATACAATTTACTGTTTATCCAATTATTTATAATCTATTTATCAAACCAAATAACAATTATCCAATCTATAAACCAATACTATTTATCCAATTACTTACAATCTATTTACCAATTACTATTCATCCAACTTACTTGTAATCCGAATTACTGTTATGATCCAATTAGCTATTCACCAATTATCCAATTATCAATCATCACTTGTTATACTCTAATTGCTAAACCATATTTATCAATTGTAAATCCATTACCGTTAACTCACTCAAATTTAATTCACGCGTAATTCTCAATCCAATCATAAACTGTTACTGTATAAATTCACCCTTAAATAACACAGGGGAACAATTTTAATCACAATTTCTGGTAACTTAGATTTATATGCCAATTTTAATTCTTTTTTTCATGCTAATTTCAAATATATAATCCATTTTTACCTACATGCTATAGTTATTAGGTAATTACTTTCTCGTTGTCCCGAAAACTGCCCTCTGGAAGGACAGAGAGGGTGTTTGTAGAAAGCAAATACTTCACAGTACATAGTAGTAAGATAGTAGTAAGTGTTATTGTGCAAAATATTGACATTATTGTTTCTTTTTTCAGGTCTCATGTTAGAGTGACGGCTTCGTCAAGAGGAAATTGCGTTAATGATCCAGACACCTTCTGCTACATATGTGGCTGTTACATGCTAGTTCGTCAAAGGCGCAATATATCAAACTTTGTGATCCGCACTTATAAGGCATAGTTTGATGTTCCTCTTGGCGATCAAGATAAGAAGTGGGCCCCACATGCTGTGCCATAGTTGTGTTGAACATTTTCGGGAGTGGACGAAAGGAAAGAGAAATGGTCTTCTTTTGGGAATCCTCATGGTGTGGCGAAAGCCAAAGGATCGTGTATCGGACTGTTATTTCTGTCTGGTGAATACTAAAGGGATTGGCATGAAAAATCGGCACAAGATCGACCCCCAACATTCCCTCGGCAATCCGGCCAGTATCTCATTCTGAGTCTTTACCAGTTCTGATTTTCAGTGGATATGCTTCCTCCGATGATGAAAATGATGTACCTGATATGGACGTCCACGGAATGGATTCAGAGTCTGCAGATTCATCATCAGATAATGAACAGTCATTAGCTCCTCACTGTTTCAATCAAGTGGATTTGAATGAGTTGATACGTGATTTGGCACTCTCCAAGAAAGCTGCAGAATTTTTAGTCTCCAGGTTGAGTGAAAGACATATGCTTCACAGGTCGGTACGGGTATCATATTACCGAACAAAGGAGAGTACATTTGTTGAGTATTTCTCTGAGGACAAACAATTTGTATACTGCCACGATGTTCCTGGTCTGTTTACTGAGTTGTGACTTGGTACCTCGAGCCGTGCTGAGTGGAGACTGTTTTTGGATAGCTCCAAGCGTAGCCTCAAGTATGTCCTTTTGCCTAATGGCAATGACTTTGGTGCAGTTCCTCTCGGTCACTCTGTCCATCTGCGAGAAACTCATGATGACATAAGATGGTTATGGAGTTACTAAAGTACCATGAACACAATCGGATCATATGTGTAGACCTTAAGATGGTCAACTTCCTCCTTGGCCATCAGAAGGGATATACAAAGTTTCCATGCTATATCTGTATGTGGGACAGTCGAGCCCGTGACAAAAACTGGTCCCCAAAAGATTGGCCAGTTCGGGAAACTTTGAAAGCAGGAATGCCAAACATTGTTAATGAGCCAATCGTAAGTCGAGAGAAGATCGTTTTCCCTCCACTTCATCTCAAACTGGGATTGATGAAGCAGTATGTCAAGGCGTTGAGCACTGACAATGATTGTTTTCAATACATAGTATCGGTGTTTCCTGCTTTGTCATAAGAAAAAATAAAAGCAGGAGTATTTGATGGTCCTCAAGTCCTAAGACTTCTGAGTAATTCTAGATTCGTGAACACCATGAATGAAAAAAAGAAGGTAACCTGGCTCTCATTTTCTTGCGTTGTTCGTAACTTCTTGCGAAACAAAAAAGCGCATAACTACGAGGATCTGGTTACTAATATGCTTTTAGCATACCGTGATCTGGGATGCAACATGAGTGTGAAGCTGCCTTTCCTAAATAATCACCTCGATCGATTCCCAGAGAATCTGGGAACCATGAGCGACGAACAAAGGGAACGCTTCCATCAGGATTTGATGACGATGGAAAAGCGCTACCAAGGTCATTGGGATAGACACATGATGGCGGACTACTGATGGACGATTAGAAAAGATCAGCCAGAGAAGACTTACAAGAGAAAGAGTTACAAACCTATATTTTTGCCCTATTGAAATCAAGAAGAGGTCCTCCAGCCTGATGTACGGTCATTAATAAATTAGTATCTATTTGATTACAGTATTTGTAATCCTAATGTGTAATTCAAGTTTCTTCTCATATGTAATAAAATGTTGGTGCAAAAAAACCTGCTTTGCTATAAATAACTCAAAAGGATGATTCAAAATTACTTCAGGGCATGATGATAGACGTGATAAAATGAAAATTATTATATAATATTAGTTATTGATATTACGAAAAATATGTAGCATTTAGAGAGAATCTGATTTCAGATTTGAATTCAGTATGGTCGAATTAGGTAGGAAAATGTACTTTTGTCAATTCACCAAATACATTGTCCCCCAGCGTAATCTAACTGTTTATTCAATAATATATATTTTTCTTAACTCTTTGTTTTTAATTTACGTATTTTCTCAATGTCACTTAGATTAGGCCTAAGAAATTCGTCTGCAAAATTTAGATTCGCATTAGCATTCAACAATTCATTCCTTTGAATAATGAAATATAGGTTTTTATGTTTATTGTGATCTGAGAGCTATCTAGGATATTGCCGCAATATTAATTTAAAATCTATAAAACTACTTGACTCAAAATACCATTAATTGGACTTCTTTGTAAAATTTTGATTAATATAGGCCTATATTCGCTCACACAAATTGTATCATTATTTAAGAGTACTAATCTTTACCCTATTATTTCTCCATTTTTCTTAGTTCTTGTTTTCTTATAAGTCGACATATCCATTAAACTATGATAGTCTCGTTTGTTGCTTTATCATTATAGAGGTGGATTGACATAGACTCCAGCCTTTATCGTTTGCGCAAACCTTACTAATTATTTTAATCTCTGATATACAATTTCAAGGAACACTTTCTTCGTTTCAATAAACAAAGAAAGGTTCTTATAAACATATGTTTGGATTATCGGGAGAATCTTTATGATATGACAGAGTCGTTCATTTACAGCTTCAGTAAAACAGATCCTCCACTTATAAATTAGGTCCAAAATATTATTAAATAATTTACAAAGTCATGCATTATTGATATTTCAGTTCAGGAAACATGTAAATAGAGGAAACTATTTACAGTGACATAGTCTTAAATATTATCAAATTGTGTCGATAATTTGGGCCCCTGTTTATGTATTATTTTACATAGTAGATTACATATAATACTTCATCACCCGCCCCAATCCTTAGGGGACCCGTCTGTCTTTCTTCTTCTTTTGCTCTTACAATCAAAAGAGGTTATGCACACATTCGTCCTCCTACCACACACATTCGTCTTCCTACCACATAACCAAGACATGTGTAACCGAGTAATGGCCCTGAAACAAGTGAAACCTGGAGGAGCTGCGCACCCTACTGCCCCAAGAGCCTAAAAACTAATCCGGTGCTCTCTCTCCGATCCTCATTTGCACCCCTTCAACATCTATCTATCTTCATCTTTTCCACGCATGGATAAATCCAACAATCGATGAATGAGGGCGTTAAAGTGGAACCGCCATGCTGATTGGCTGCCTACCCCGGGTGGGAGGAGTGACCTTTATTTACGGCGGTTGCCTTAGCCAATCCCCTATGCACTCCTCGCAAAGGGAGGTGTAAATCCTAAGAAACCTTTGCAAACATATCGAGTCTCGTCTTCCAAACAAGATGATCTAATACCCCCCCCCCGACCCCGATCTCTGTAAAGCATACTTCACCTCTCCTCGCCCTAGAGTTTCTGTGGCATCCGAATAGCAAGGAAAGTATGTCTGCGGAAGCCAAACTGCAGGATAGGTAGGCCCAGCGAGGACCCGCACAAATGCCCGCCCAGTGGATCAATGAAATCCTGAAATTGGGTACACACATTAATTAAATAATATACCATTTAATAAGTGGTAAACCAATTTAAAATAGAGAGAAATACTATATCACAATTGTATCTTTATTAAGAAAAGTATGAGTCGAGCAAAGCAAACAGCCATAGTTCCCACGCGGTCACACAAACATATGCACGCTAGGAAACAGCTGCCTGTCGAGGAATAGGCCGAGAGGTGATTGGAGTTTCCCCCCCAAGATTCTTATATATATATATATATATATATATATATATATATATATATATATATATATATATATATATATATATATATATATATATCCTATCATCACAAATAAGGAGGGGTCGTCGTACTACTCTTTATACTTCGTTCGGCCCTTGCCCTGAATGGGTTTATTGACTCAGAGTGCTTAGAGGTTGGCTACGGAGGGATTGGAATAAACTTTGCCGGCAAGCGACCAAAGGAAGTTAGATATACAAACATTATGAAAATATAATTATATATATATATATATATATATATATATATATATATATATATATATATACACAAATAAGGTTCTTTGAGAGATAATTAATAAGTGAAGTTCGGATATCTCACTTGGCTTGTAAATAACTGTTCACTATGTAAATCCCTATACACTTTTAATGTTGATAAGCTTCGCGGTGAAGTTGGGGAATGTGAAAGGGAAGGGTTACCTTGGAACCTGATGTTCAGGTGGCGCTGGTGACTGAAGGTGGTGAGATAAGGGGTGGAGACGATGAGGTAGGTTATCCAGGGACCGACCTGATCCCACAATTCCGTCACGATTCTGCTGGAAGAAGGCGGTGACGGGAGCTTCTTGTTAAAGAGGGCTCCACGCTCGTGAACTCCGAGGAATCTTGGGTGCCTCTGTGAGGGGGGAGGGGGGGGCGAAGTAACCTATCGACGCGTAGGGTCACGGAGAAAAGCCGAAATGTAGTTTACTCGCTTAGTGAACCAGAGTGAGGCTGTTTGTAGCTTCGGCTCTGAAAACGTGAGTGCGAGCCTGGGCCCGCACTGACTTGCAGACCAACGGGATAAGGAGCTTCCCTAACTGGGACCGATCTCCTCTCGGAAGACTTGGTGCTTCGAAAATTTACCACTATACCGAGATAGATGGCAATTCCTTCACCACCAGACGCTGTACAAGCTCTACTGCCGAGGGTTAAAAGAATTCATCTTTTATACCCGAAACTCGGGAGAGGTACACATGGCTCCGGAAGTAGATTTGATGCCAAGCGCCCTTCTTAGGAAACCACCAGAAGCTAATATGAGGTCCCATCTATCGATAAACAGTCCGGGAAGGAATGCGGTGTTTCGCTGAAATGGCCGTCGGGTTCTTCCAACGGGAGGCCCACCAGACATCGGGCCGGAAGGATAAGGTTTGATATCACGGCCTGCCCGGAAGGGAGGTGTTGAAACGTGGGAGCATTAGGGTATTCTCTTACACTGCCAGACGAATTGATCTCAATAATAGATAACAGGGGCAAGCTGAACAAATATAGAGTGGTATGTGCTTTGACCGGTTTGAATTTTCGAAGACCTGTGAAATGCAAAATGGTATTTCTGATACAGGATGTAGGCTCAACCTGGAAAGTATGTAGTTTTATTAGACGGACATACCTCATGTAACTCCGCCCAACGGTCAACAGAGGACCAAGAGTTCAGCCCCTTGGAAACGAGAGGCCTATGTACATTAAATACACATAGAGAGAAAAGAGATACTAAGAGAAAGAATCAGTCTAGTCGTCTGTAATCATAGCTTAGTTGCTATTTTGTTATTATGTCACGAATCAGTTTCCTCACCCTTAAGTCTTGCCTCCTTAGCCCCAGCTACCTAACATTACATAAAATTTATACAGACTCGCACATGACTCTAACTGTTCCGCTTGCTCTGATTTTGGTAAGCTCAAACTAAGAATAAAACGTATTTATCGCCGCCTTCTTTTTCGACGTCCTATTATTTACCTGCGATTACCGAAGCACCGTCTGGAACCCAGGCTAAAAGCGTTTTTCCCGTAAGGAACTTTGGGAGTCAGAACAAATTTGACTGGAAGACAAAAGTAGGCCTACTACCTACAAGCTTTCAATACCTGCCACCCCATAATCCACCACTTCACTCACCATCACACCGCATCCAACTTATACAAAGCCAGACACACCACAACCAAAACCACCTCTATATGTCACTTTCGCTTCAACTTCTTGTTATTCAATCTTCGGAATGTGAATTCCCCCCTCCCCCTTACCTAATCTCATGGAGACAACCATGGCTGAGGCAGCGACCGGACGAGGTGACCTCCCACCCACTCTATGTGAGCAATTATAAACCTTGCGTGACGTCACCTTGCGTGATCGCGTGACGTCATAAAGTAGGCTCAAAAGTGTTCTCTTTTACCAGGCCGGGGAGAATACTGAGTAGTACATACTAAGATTACATATGGCTCGGCCACGCTGTTTGTCCATATGAAATTTGTATTTGTTCCAAAATTAGGACGACAGTAATTATTATTTGTATGTAAATAAAAATACACAGACGAACCCTAATTCGAGGTTTAGAACAAGGAAATTAGGTTTGAGTCAGCAAGAAAAAAATATTATTGAATTTCTTATATTTTCTATATATAGCATTAATTCTAGAATGCAAATAAATCTTTATTTGTTGGACTCTAAATATAATTCTACACTTGTTCTCCTTTTCTGCGGGCTTCTTCTACCGGGACTCAGTTCTCAAGCCTATCGTCTTAAGCGCATTTTTGCATTCTTTCCGATGGTACTAAAATTACTTTTGTGGCTTTCGTTTTGAGGCCGCCAATAAATAAGATTTTGTGTTGATGAATCGAAGACACTTCGGTGTTTCTTTGGATTTTCATTCCCAAATACTGGATCCTTCAATAGTAATGATGTAGCTTGGTTGGTGTAAGCTAGGTGTACTGCATATCTGTTTATTTAGGACCGTTATATCTTTAGTTAGTTTGGGGGGTGGGGAGATGGGTATATACAATGCCTCTGGTCATTCCTATAATAAAAACCTCCTGGGAAACTTATTGTAGATAGAGGAGAGTAGGAAATGGAAAAAGAAAAAATAATAGCGTAGGCGAGTTGCGAACAGCTTTTTAGCGGGTGTTTGTATAGCGTACGAGAAGTGCAGGCGAGCGGCTTAAAAGCTTCGTTTGAATGAGTCTCTTTTGAGACTCAGGATGGCGAAGTGGATTCGCCGCTGGCTAACAGTGGTCCAGCGACGCGGGAAGCTGTTCGCAACTCGCCTACGCTATTATATTTTCTTTGCCCCTTTTCCTACTCTCCTCTCTCTACAGGTATAATCGCAATCAGTCAGATGTGTGCACAAAAAGGGATACAGAAATACTATGACAATTGGTTAAAAAATATAGAAGTTACCATTCAATTAATTAGGGTGAAACACAGAAGGAATCGAATCACAAGTCTGTAAACTAACCTAAGATATAAAAAAAATGGAGAAACTTATGAGTTAAAATATAACACCCGGGCCAGTAAAAATTAGGCTTCTGAACAAACGTCACACTAAGAGCGAAAAGACGGGTTTAGAAAATAATATTTGTAGACACTTTTCGTATTAATCTATAGATTTAATGATTTGCTTTGCTGAGAGATCTTTGTTATTTGGAAACTCTATTGTTACTAATCTAATTCATGTTGGGATCAAGACTAATTTGTATAACTTATAGTTAACCGCATTATGTTTCTCTATCAGGCTCTTCCAAGTATATTTTGTTCTGTGTCCATTCCTTCGCAATGACTCTATTATTGCCGTTTGGCTTGCCAAATTTACCTGTTTTTTTTCTGTTTGGTTCCATTTTCTGTCCGTTATCTGCCAGAAATAGTTAATAAAAAACTTACAAAATTGTATTATATTTCAACCAATAACAAAAGTGTGCTAGTGATGTTATGGAGTGCTTACATTGCAAGATTAAATGAGACAACCAAAAACACCTCAAAAAGGATCACTTCGGAGTACTGTGGGGGTCAAAGATCGAACCTAGTAAACATTTGTTTAAAATTTAAACGGTTCACACATTGAACCTTATAAATAGGAACATAAACTTCCCGCTGTTAATAGCTCTCTTTTTGTAAATAGGAACATAAACTTCCCTCTGTTAATAGCTCTCTTTTTGTAAATAGGAAAATAAACTTCCCGCTTTGCAGTATTTCTCCCTCGCAAACAGAAAGCTAGACTTCCCAGTACGCAGTACGATATCTTGTGTCGGCCATACGTAGCTCCGTACAAAAATAGATCTTGTTCATGAAGTCCCGTAGAGAAAAGGTAAAAATCGATGGTGTTCTTGAAGTTCCTTACCCTCAGCTTTTCCTCCTTTGCCGGCTGTGAACTTTTCTGTGAGCTCAATTTTCTTGTAGATTTCTTCCACGTATATTAAACTGTTGTTTTGGTTTTTCATTCTCTGTTCTGGCTTGTGTGGATGTCTTAGTGTTTACGGGTGGTTGATTTCCTTTTCCCGTTTCTCCTTTTTTAAAATTCTGTTGGGGACAGTTCAACGAAGGTTTCACGGTTGAAGGCAATACATTGGTTATTAGTTAGATTTCTGACATGCGCATATAATATGCATGTCAGTATTTTAGTGGAGTTTTCATTCTCCAGTCTCAGGTAGGTCTTCTTCGCTTCTGTTTCAGTGAGGACTGCCTTCGCTGCTTGCGCATACGTGGTGTTCTGTCTCCTGTTCTGCTCCTCGTTCTTTTGCTGCACCTTCTTCTTAATTATATCTTTTTTAAGAGGGCAGGCCATATCCATAGAACGATGTCCTAGGCTGCAGTTGGCACACTCTTCCCTCGGGCTACTACAGTTCTTCCAGTGGTGCCCCGCCTCGCTGCACCTTGAACAGATCACATGTGGTTCGGGACAATCTTTTGTGGCGTGGCTCTCCATCTTATAACAATGGAAGCAGAACTGAATGGGAGTAAATTCTTCCCTTTCTATCTGCTCTCCGCTGATTTTCGCGTTGAAGAGCAGAAACCCGTTTTCTTTTGCCTTTTAAGCCATCGCCGTGTCCGTAAAGATAACTTTGAACACATGTGAGTATTCAACATTATATTTTTGGTTCCAGAACTTTATCACTTCTGAGACTTTAGCCCATGATTGGTTCTTCGCTATTTCTTCCTTGATTTCTTCTTTGGTATGCTGGCCTATCCATGGGTCTAGCTTCCTGCATACAACACTCATGTGTGTTTGGATTTGTGGTGGGATTGCAGGTTGAAGGCCTATCTCGCGCAGTGTTTCTACTGCCTCCTCCTTCGTAATTTCCTCCACGTCTTTCTCCTTCTCGCAGACCGCCACATATCCTGTGGGGACCTCGAGCAGGAGAAGCATAGCGATCTTCAGTTTACCGAAGACCACTTCAAAAACCTTCTCCCGAGTTGGCCTAACGCTACCACTGATGATGCGTAGCGGGATTTTGGTTGTCCCATTAGGCTCCATTTTCCGCTCGGGGGGAACCCCCTGGGTTTTTATCCTCTTGCTGTTTGTTTTATTCTTATAGTCCTTAGAGTCTTCTATGTAGATCCTACTTCATGGCGAATTTGATGAGTTTTTGTATGGAGTTGTTTATTGCGGGCAACCCCCTCCCTCCCAAAGCAGGAGGACTTCAGCGAACATGAACTGCGGGATGGAGTGGATGAATGGTGGATGGATGTACCTGGGGAGGCCCCTCAGACGGATGATATGTGGCGGACTTAATGATGGGTGGTGATTGAATCAACTACCACCACCCGGTGGTGCCGCCCCGTCTGGGGTTTGATTATCGATGCTGCTTCCAACTTACAAAGGAACGGTTATATGTCCCCCTGTGGTCTTGGCCGGAAACTACCCTCAGAGATTAGAGCAAACTCTTCCCCAAAGCTTTCAGCATCACCTCGTAACCGGTCGTTCTCTTCCGTAGAGTTCTGCAGTGGGCTAGTCCTCAAACCTGCTTCCCTTTACGTCCCCAATTATGTCTATCCAAGTGGACCGACATAGATGGGGCGAGATTTGTGAGTGTCAGTTCAGTTCACTTCAGTCCCCCTGCCCCAGGGGGGGGGAGACTGCAAGGGGGCTTAGCCAGACATGTGTCGTCTGTGCGTCGCTCCAATTGTATTAATTATTTTCTTCCCCGTGGGGAAATGGCAAAGCTGGTTGGCGTTTTCTTGATTACCTTTGGCTTTACCGCCTTTGCTGGCTGCGACTTCTTCTTAGCGTAAGAAGTATCCAATTTTTCTTCCAAGTCAAAATTCGGAAAAATACAAATTAGGTTAAAGTGGTGAAATTGTGTGGTAGGTATATAAAGGTGTGAATATGTTTCCTAGTTTGCCCTGGTGTTAGGGCATCACTAGCATTCTTCTTGATTTGTTTAAAAATTAAAAATTCCTCCGTCAAAAAGTAGCTGACTGTCTTTGACAGTCAGTTTCCTCCGTTATAATATATATATATATTTATTTATGTAATAGGTATTTCCTCCTTCGAAGCATTCAAGCCTTTCAAGGTTGTTTTTCAGGCTGAATGAATCTCAATTTTGAGTTCTCAGTAATCTATTTAATTTGGGCATTTCGCCTCTTTTCATCGTTTGAATTTTGTTGACTTTGTTTTGTTATCTTGTTATCAAATGGGTATTGGGAATTGGGCACTTCGCCTCTTTTTATTCTTAAATTTTGATTATTAAGATTGGGCACTTCGCCTCTTTTATATTTAAATTTAGTTTTAATTTTTTAATTCCTACTATGTTTATATGGGGGGAGGGGACTTTAATGTGGGCACTTCGCCTCTTTTTTCAAACGTTATTTAAAGTTGTTGATTTGGTTGGACTAATTGTCAAACTTTTGAGTTTTAAAATCATAGTTCTTTAGAGTAGTGGACTAACACTACGTAAACATAGGTAGTACCACTTCTCTCGCGCAGGTTCTACTACTTGGGAACAGAGCAGTTCTACCTATAGCGCGTCTCCGGTTTGCACGAAAATTAAAATTCAGGTTCATGTTCGGGAGTATATTTTGGTCTATCTTGTCCCATGTCTTTCTCCCTAGCCTTTGGATCTCCGTATTGATTGGCTTTAGACCGATTCTTTGGTGAAGAATCGATTGCCGAGTACGGTCGATCCTTCGCGTGCCTGTAATCGTTCTGAGAAAGGTACAGCTTGCCATCTGCGTGATCACGGCTGGGTACACCAGGACTGAGCGTACCAAGGCCATGTACAGTTTTTTGATGTTAGGCACGCTGAGGCCTCGGAAACGGTAAAGTTTCTTCAGCTCTCGTTTGGCTAGGGAGACTCTGGTATTCATGTGCGTCTTATATCCCGATTTGAAGAGTCGTAAGCCCAGGACATTACCCTCGTTGGAGTACGGATAGTTCTCGTTATTGACGACGACGTCATCAACTTTCCGGCAGTTCATTGGAATGATCGTGAACTTCTGGCGGTTGGTCTTAATTTTCCACTTTCTTTCATATCTATTGATATTTTCAATTTCGACAGCTGTCGCCCTCGCCTGGCTTCCAGAGTTCCTGAATGGACTCAGGACGATTTGGGTGATGTCGTCTGCATATTGCAGATACATCGAATCGTACCTCACTGGAGCAGGCAGGTCTATTGTGTACACGAGGTACAGCAGAGGGCTGAGACAGCTGCCTTGTGGAACTTCCGCCTCGAGTTCGAATTCTGGTCCTTTGCAGCCCTCGATTGAAATTCGGGCTCTCCTATCGGAGATATAGTTGCAAAGGATCCTTTCCAGGAGTGGGTTAAGCTGGAGGTTGAGGATCTTGTACTGTAATCCTCTCAGCCAAACCTTGTCGAAGGCCTTCTTTACATCACGCAGCACCACGTCTACGTACTGCCTCTCAGCTTTACTGCAAGCGAGTTTCTCCACAAGAAGGGCGAGGGCTGTTTCCGTTCCTCGTCCCTTGCGGAACCCGTGCTGCTGAGGGTTGTGGGCTCCCAGCTCGGCAAGTTGTTCTTGAAGCCTGTCAGCTAGGAGTCTCTCGTAGACTTTTGCAATGAACTCCAGCAGGGCAATTGGCCTGTAGTTTACCAGTTGATCAGGGGGTTTACCTCCCTTGGGTATGAAGATCATCTTCGCAATCTTGAGACCTTCCGGGAAGTAGCCCGTGTTCAGGGAAGCGTTGTAAATGCACATTAGGGGGAAGGGCAGCACTGCCCGAAGAAGGACATGGGTCCCCCCGCCCCCCAGGACACCAAACGGATCCCCCTCCGTCTAATAGCGGGGAAACCAAAACCTAGCAGGCAATCAGTATTTGAGACTGTCATTGGCAAGATCAATATAGAGCTCACCCGTCTCATCGAAACACCGAATGGATGGGCAGCAGTCTGCTGGAAGAACAAGGACGTTGAAACCCTTGTTTCCGACCAGGCTAAACAACCCCTAAGTGAAATTGGGCTCGAAGCGGTAGTCCCCTACGAACTACTCGCGAGGCGTGCCGTGATTCTTAAAAGAGTGGATCCCTACTTCGCGGAGAACTCCACGGAAGAGATCAAGAACGAACTGAACGCCAAACAACCATGGGCAAGTGTGGACAGGGTTGACAAAATAGGAAAAAAACCCTGATTAAAGTCACCTTCGCCACCATCGGGATGGCTCAGAGAGCGTTAAGGGAAGGCCTCCTGGGCTTCTACCTTCGCGTCGCTCCGGAGCAGATAGAGGCAGAGGAATATATTTTTATAGAAAAATGCCAAATCTGCCTAGCCATCGAGAGTCACTCGACAAAAAACTGCCCATCGAAAGTACAAATCTGCGCGGCATGCACCAAAACTGGTCACGGTTGGAGAGAGTGCCGTGAGGAACAGCCAAAATGCGTGAACTGCGGAGGGGAGCATCAGGCTTTGGCCATGAGATGCCCTCTACGTAAAGAGGCAATCAAAACCAAGAGACTAAAGCTAAAACAGCAAAAGGAGGAAAAGTCACGAGGACTTTCATATGCCAACGTGGCATCTACTCCCGGAAACATCACACTGATAACGGAGAGAGTGACCACGAAGCTAATCCTACGAGCCGAGAGCAAGGAAATTATGACGATGGTCATAGTCGCCCACCTAGCAAACCTTGCACGGCCCGGATGTTTTTGGGAGGAACTCAACACAATGTTGAAACACAACGGTGTTAAAAAGAAAACGTGGGTCCCACCGGACCCAGCATCTCATGACGTGCTGAACATGAAGTTCATTGATGACACGCAGTCTGAGAATACGGACGAGCCAAATAAAAAAGAAAAGGAATCAACCAACATACAAGAAAAGGATGGGAGCCAAGAAAATCTAAAAGAAGATAGCTTAGAAGCAAAAAACACCCCGAAGGTAAAGTAAACTAAGAAGAAGAGGAGCAACAAACCCCTTAAACAAATAGAAGAGGAGAGTCTGGATGGGGAGTCAGAAGACGATCAGTCTTACCCCGGAGTACCCCTGACCGAAAAAGTCGACGTCCTGGAAAAGGGACATTTTTTCGACGGGGAACAACTAAAACTGAAAATTTTCGGGACTACCGGATGTAGACCCGAAAATATCAGCCAAACGCAGCTAGTGAAGGGCATTAGGAACGGTGAATTTAAGTGGACCTTTGAGGGGCCCTGGTCCCCAAAGGAAATGGACAGCGCCCCTATGCAGCGGCACCATGTATATCCCGGAGTCCAGTCGTCACACAGTGAACTCAGCACCCTACAAGAACATAAAGTGCGGAATGATGACCTCGTCAATAAACTAAAAAGTAAGAAGTGTTAATAAGTGTTAAGCGCGAAAATAATTAAATAATAGTGCAAAAAGTTAAGAGTGAGAATAATTAATCAATTAAGTTAAAAGTGAGAATAATTAATCAATTAATTAAATAAGTAAATAGTTAAATGTGACAATTAATAGTCAAACGAATATAAAATAAAATATTCAAGTGATAAAACAACTTAAACAAGTGAAAATTTAGCGAAAAATATAAATAGGAAATTATAAAATTAAAATTACCAATTAGTATATAAACACAGTGACTTAAAAGTTAAAATTAAATATATTAAAAGTTAAAATTAAATATATTATAAAAAGCATAATATGTGCTGAGTTTATTATTCATAAGTACATATCAAAAAATCATGTACATATTAATGTACATATTAATACCCAATTAGTGGGTAGAATTAGTTTAGTGGGTAGAACTTAAAACTGTAAAATATCAACAAGCTGAGCTCCCGCGTTTATTCCTTCAGCTATAATTTTGTATCTTTTCAACACTTTTACTACATATTTTTTTTCATTGTATAAATTTATTTATTTAATGTATAAAATACTTGCACTCTTTCCAATAAATATATCATCATTATCATACAACGAGAAGAACACGAGAGACACAGAAAAGGCCTACAAAGGCTCGATTGCTACAAGAAGAAACATCATAAACCACAAGAAATAAACCAATAATCACAAACAGTAAAAAACACAAACAGAAAAAAACACGAATGTACACGAAAAAGAACCATAAACAAAGAAAAACACAACAAGAATCAATAAAAAGTGCGTAAAAAGATCACGAATATTAAGATAAAGTGCTGAGAAACAACATCCAACTCAAACAACGCCTGCGATTCCCTATCACCAGGGATTTTCTCCTCCCCCCCCCCTCTATCCTTTTCATCAAGAAAATCTATCCCTACCTATTTGTCTTCCACTATTATATACATAGATGCATACGTGATTGCAGTTGCAATCTCATATGTGTGTATGTATTTTCCTTTTCACTACTTTTTATATCCAAGTCCAAGTGTAAAAATCAGTCAGAAGAATCAGAAAATTATTGTTGTTTTAATAAGAAAAGTTATATTCCTTGTTCGCCATATTAAAAGCTTATTCCGGCTATAATATACAGGAATAAAGAATCCAGATATAAATGTATATTTTCCTTCATCCGATAAAGAAGCTGATGATCACTTAACCCAGCCTGCAAAACTAGAGAGAGAGTACCATAACTGACTCAGACCCTACAAATCCGAGTAAAGGGAATACAGATGATAAGTGCTGTAAAAGAACTTTTCACAAATTGTAAATACTTCTTCTTTGCTTTATAATCACAATTAAACAGCCTATTTATATCTCTCCAAATATTGTGATTCACTTGATTATTTTTACCACTAACTAAATACTTTTTATTTCCATTACCGGTATATGAAGAAACTTTAAACGAATTTATAAAAGGAAAAGAAAGAGTGGAATATAGTAAATTTTGGTTAATAAATATAAATTTAATGTAAAAGTCTATAGTTAGTACTTCACATTTTATCTTTTCAATATATTTAATATTAATCCGATTTAATTGATGGAAACAAAGGGCATTTATAGATCGCCTAAATAGAGAAATGGTGACAATTGGCAACGATGAGAAGATAGACTTAAGAAAACAACACAATGGTTTTGTTTTGTTTTTGTAATATGCAGGAATTAGTTATTAAAATAAAAATAATTTTACTTTAAAATAATGTTCATGTAAGTAGAAAGAATAAATTTGTCAAACTTCAGGAAACCTACGCAGTTTAGCTTGTAGACTGTACCAATGGTCATTTTAGGCATTCCAGTCGGTATATATGGTTTCGGTTTGGCGCGTAAAGTACATATTTTTACGATACTACACCTTAATGTACTTAAAATCGACATTTAAATACGCCAGTCTTACCTTCTCTTAATGTGAAAATAAACTATTATTTTCACACACTGGCAACATTTAATTCACAATTAATTCACGCATTGCCAACCTGGATACAAGTCTTTTTAACAGCGCCGCTTTTGAATTTCATGCCAAAACCAGTGTGTTTAACGTTCTTTAATGGAGGCATTTGTTTTTACGTATTTAAATTTTTAATCTTTAATAAGACTTCTCATAAATCTTTGGGTAAATTTAATAGACTTTTGTTGAAATTAGAGCCTCATTTTGAGAGTGAAGCGTTGCGCCAGGTACGGATTGATTATAATATCCCTAACAGTAAATAGTAAGTTTGTTTTGTCTTTGGATTCAAACCTAATGCTAGGCGTTCAAATTGTCAATACAACTTGGAGTTTTAGATAAAGTTTCGTTGTTCCTGAGGCGCAAGCGAAGAAATTGGGGGGAGGTATGGGGGAGCGCCCCCCCTTAATGGCAACCTGGTGCGTGGCTCGATAATGGCTTTCAGTAAACAAACGCATATACGAATAATCTATAAATAAATAGTAAGTACGTAAAAACAGTACTAATAATGATTTTAGGCATTTTAATCATCATTTACAGCTTCGTTTCCGCGCGGAAAGCATTTATGTTAAAATAGTATCAGTGCAAATAGAATCGTACTCAGAGAATCTTAAAAATAAGTGCTTTCCGCGCCTAACCGAAGCCGTAGATGATGACTAGAATGCCTACAAACACCATTAGTACTGTTTTTACTACAGAAAACACGGCGGTAGGTTTTCTGAAGTTTCACCAATAAATTTATTATTATGGGAACTAATTAAATTTAATTCGGGTGAAAAGTGAAAATAGCACATTTCCGCGGCTGGTATATGTAAAAGGAGAGCTGGACTCCGCTTAAGGATGAATTATTTTACCCAGAAACGACCATCTGAATACCAGTCCAACCAAGCTCCCGCCGAATAAAGAATATTGAATCCAGCTCCAAGATTCCGTTTACCTTTGGAGCCAATCTCCGATCACCATTACTTAGCCTACTAGGCAAGAATAATCATAGCATTGTGAATATAAGGCATTCACTGAGGAAGCAACTAGGTAGCCGATCGGCCGAATCAAGAAAACCATCTGGTTGCCCTAAGAGTGGTAGCAAAAACTCGGTGAAAAATCAAACCCTTGGTAATCAATCACACCACCCTCGAAGAGGCTTACCTCAGTTACCTTCTGACGACTACGACCTATGACGTCACGACTACCACAAAGATATGATCGCTTTATTCGCGCATATAACAGTGAATTAGCGCATGTTGAGTTAGTAGTTCGCCAAATAGTAATTTAATGCTAATTAAGTAAAGAAGGGAACAATAACTGCAATAGTAAATTTAAAAGAGAGCCACAAAGCCGAATTCTATAGCAGCCAATCAGAAAAGTGTGCTAGTGACGTTATGACTGTGTTCCTGAGCTGGACCCTTCATAATGATAATTACAGTGTGTGTAGCAGAGCCTCTTTGCAAGAGCATACAATATAGTAATATGGTATTGATTCAATAAAGAGGGAAAGACCAAATGCAATCTCGAAAACAAAATAAAGCTACAAACCGATACTTTATTTCAGCCCATCACATGAGTTTGCAGGAATGTCCGGAAACCACGAGCTTTTGCTTTAGATTCGAATAATAGCATTAAAATAGAGAGTGTTCCAAAATATATCACTGCCCATAAAAACGAGCCAAAGAGCTTGATTTTCGCAAGAGGAACCGCCAAAAAATAACCCATCATATGGTGTGACCATGCGTGACGTCACAAAGTGTGGTAAAAGGTGTTAGCCCATCGCTAGAGCCCTCATTTTTAGCCCCCACCATTAAAAGCGCAAAAAAACTTTTTTCCCCCTTTTATCGCGATTTTTTTTATAATCGTCTTTCTCATGTTATTCACTGCACCTGTGCCAATTTTCGCATGCATGGAAATAGCTTGTATTAGGGGAGAAAATAGCATTACAATCATGTGGGCTGAAGTTGTTTCGCGCAGGGTTATTTTTTTTTCTCTATCTCCAGAACGCATTTTGGGGGCTCGGAATGGAGGAGATTTGGTGCCACAGGTTCTAGAACCTAAAGCTAGCCGGCTGCCCCTAGGAGCATTTCCTCGCGTGGGTTCGAAATAGCCGCTAGAAAAGAAGATAACAAAAATGAAATTAGCGGCCCTGTTTTTAATTCATTTCTAGTTTTCTTGCTAGTTAACCGTTTCTCCCGGGATTTTCGTTGTAAATTCCCCCTCAGAGAGGTGCGTACTAGTTTCTAGAAGTGTTCCTTCCTTACTAAGTGCAAACTAATTTTTAGTCGCGTTCGAGTCTAGTCGTGGGCGACTATGTCGGTCAGTCAGTCAGTCAGTCAGTCCGTCCCCGTTTTGCATTTCTTTTGTGTTTGTAATGACATCGTAACTATTCGGCCAATTATGAAGAAATTTAAAAAACTTATGTTGTTTTACATTCTATTTTGAATGATATAATTACCAAGGTCCTCCCAAGGTTAGTCCGGGAACTATTGGAAGTTTTGAAGGTCGTAAGGTCATAAATTAGAATAAGGGAGAGCACCCGACTTTTGGTCAGCAGACCTTGTTCATAGCCGTTTTTCTATTTGACGCATAAACTAATTTCTCTAATTTCCTTGAAGGCGCACCGTTTCTTTTTGGACAAACAAGGAATTTTCTGTGGGTTTTAGGGTGTGTTTAGGCGGAGTAAAACCCCATAAACACACGAAAAACAAATAAGGAAAACTACTTTACGCATGATTTTCCAGGCATTTTTCCCGGTTTTCTTGCTATTTAACTCTTTCCTAAGGTGTTTCTACTATTATTTCTGACTTAAGGAGGTGCGACCCTATTTTTTGGAGAAGAGTTTTCTCCTTACTACGAATGCGTACTGATTTTTCTATAGCAGGTGTTCATTTGTTTAGCCGTGAAACAGCCTGCGTACACTTCTTGCGCTATACCTTTGTTTTTTTAACTTTTTCTGCGAGGGGGAGGGGAAGATTCCTTAGTCCTACGTCGACTTGGAGACGCACTCTCCCTTTTGGGAGTGTTCTTTCCCATCTGGGAATGTGCATTGCCTTCCTCTGGCCATTTGCATTATTTTGCCCGTGAACAATTTGCAGGTGGGCTTTTTTTTTTTACCCTAGGCGCAATGCGTTCACGTTTCGGGTGCACAGTTTCTTTTGGAACAATATATCTTTCTATGGATACTGTGGGGCGTGTTTGGGGGGGTTGCACCCCACAGAAAACAACCCGATTCTGTTTTTGCAAAACCGTTTAACCCCCTGCAACTTCGTTTCCGAGCATTTTTTGTGTCCCATTTTTAATTGATTGTAGCTTCCTTGTAGGATGTTCGTTAGTTCTGCTGGGGACTTGGAGGTACGAACTCCTTTCTGAGAATGTTTTGTGCCAGTTGAGAGTACGCACTGCCTCCCTAGGGTCATTTTTGTGTTTTTTTTTTGTACTTTTTCTTTGTTTTCTTTGATTTTTTTCACTTAGCTTATGATTGGGGCCTTTTTGGAGCGGGGTGCACATTATCTTTTGGGACAATCGCCCTGTATATGGGTGTGCGTTGGGAGGTTGGGAGTGGACCACATCAGAACACGCGTTGAACTTTCCTTTTCTGTCGTGTGGATTTGCCTGTTTTTATTTCATGGCTACGTAAGTTACCCTGACAGGGTTTCAATTTCTTTGGCCCTTTTTTCCGAATCTTTGGATAACTACACTAATTTATTTATTTTTGGCGATTTTTCTAAGTGTTTCTTCAATACAATCGTTTTTTTAACGATGCTTAGGGTTTTATTTCTTTCCAATCCATTTTTCGTGTCCATCGTTTATTATTTGTAACTTCTGTCCCTAGATGTACGGCTCTAGCTTTTATTTTCAGCCTGTTATGGGCCGTTTTCCCCCTACCTTTATGTACCTAGTTCCTGGTTCCTGCCATAGTTTGAATAGGTTGCGCTTCCAGACCTGGCTTAGTCGTGCCTGTTTAGGTTAGGCGCTTTTGGAAAATTCTTACGCCGGTGAATTCGCCCTGAATGCATCTGTTTCGCATTTTCGACGATGGCTATGAATTAATAAACTTTGGATTTAACCCCCCCCCCCGTCCCCCAAACAAACGAAGAGGAACATTCGCCCGAACACCTTTAGAAGGTTTTGAGCATCATATTTTCCACCCCTGAGTGGCGCGTGCTGCAGCTAACAACTGCAACATGTATACGCAGCTCATAGGGCTACAAACTGCAAAGAATTCGTACTTAATTTCGCTTAATTTATTGTGGCGTCATCTGCTTCTTGATCTTCAGTGTGCTGCTGGTTACATCTGCAAAGCAAAATTACTATTAGTTGCAGCGTATCTATATATATATTTTATATATATATATATATATATATATATATATATATATATATATATATATATATATATATATATATATATATATATATATATATATATATATATGTATATATATATATATATATGTGGAAAATTAATGCGAAGATTTCTAGTACTTTCGAACTTTATTTCGAGTTCTTTATCAAAGAATGATCAAGTTCGAAAGTACTTGGAAACCTCGTATTAATTTTTCTTGTGCTCTTTGTTGCATTTATTGCTTACTCACGCGATACTGTGTGAGTTTTACACACACACACACATACACACACACATATATATATATATATATATATATATATATATATATATATATATATATATATATATTCGCTATTTGAGCCTATATATAGGTTCTAATAGCTGCAGGTAACATTTCTATCGCTACTTTGCTGCAGACAACATTTGCAAACGGAGGTATTTTTTGTCCCTGCGCGCACTGTGTGCGTTATGTGTACATTTAACTACTTTGTTTTTTCTCAGTTTTTCTTTACTGGGGTCCTTAGTGTTCCGCTCCGATTTGGGGCGCAGGTTCTGGCTCTAGGCGCGAACTCTTCGACATGAGGAGAGCCTCCTGGTACTCGAGGTCGTCGATCGGTCTTCACGCCAGGTCGGTGACGTCCAGTACGTCCCATCGGTCTTCAGATGAGTGATTTTGGTTAAGGTGGAAGTTTGCGAAAACTACAACTGGAACCGACTTAAAGGTCTTGGTTGTTCCTCGATACTTCCCCCTCACTCGATCCCCGTTCTTGCATTTCTCCAATTGAATGCGCGGGCGTCGATTCTTGGTACGACGAAGGCGATCCCATAGACTCGGTCACTAAGCAGGAACGCCACGTCCTGGTCTCGCCGTCCAGGAGGTTGTACCCGAAGCAGGCAGACAGGGAATAGGCCAGGGAGGTCTCCCATTTCCCTGACCCAGATGACCTTCCTGGGTGTCTACTGGAGGAGCCGCTCAACTGTCTCGACCTGCCATACTCGTAGCATCTCTCCCAGGAACATTTGGTAGCGCCAAATAGGATTAGTCCTAGGCCTATACCAGAAATATACCAAAAACAAACACACCCACTGTCATAGACGTAAAATTCCTAAGATTAGCACTGAAATGCCTTTATCACAAAATACTGAGTGGTATTTTCATTACGATTGGTTATGCCAATCAAATATAATAATTAATCACCATATCGTAAAACACGTAAAATCACGTCTAAAAATCTTCATAAACTGCAGTAGTTTGCCAATCTGGCAACCCTGATTCAAGACCGGAGTTGCCAGACATCGCCAGAGTTCAAAAGACGCCAAGTCATGAGTAAAATGTAGTGTTCAAGAAGTGGTCAAATTATGATTTTCATAATATGCTGACAAAACATAAATATAACATTATATTTGCCATGATACCTCCATGAACATCTTTTCATTTTGGAGGTAAAACAGGACTAACAGGGCAGAAAAGGACAGTTTCAGAGTGTCCGTTTCTCCCCCACCCAAAAGGACAGATGCATCTAAAATAGACAAACTGTCCTTAAAAGGACAAACTTGGCAACCTTGACACGGCTTAACTTAGCCTAGGTGGCAGCCGGCTAAGTTAGGAGGGCGCATTAATTTGTTATGGAAATTTTAATTTTGTTTTTGTCGCGTAAACTTAATTTCCTAGGCCTCGTATTTATCTGCGGCGAAG
Source organism: Ceratothoa steindachneri (assembly GCA_963969495.1). NCBI lineage: Eukaryota > Metazoa > Arthropoda > Malacostraca > Isopoda > Cymothoidae > Ceratothoa > Ceratothoa steindachneri. The sequence goes on from OZ018332.1 coordinate 26,033,379, forward strand.
CGCCAGGTCTAGGCGTCGCTTTTTTTCGAAAGGAGTAAAGTTCAATTGTACCCATTTTAAGTCGTGAAATGACCCATATGACCATGGGACCTATGGTTATTCACCCTGGAGATTTCAAATCTTTCATGGGATTTGGCGCTGGGTGGCGCCATCTAGTGGCAGAAGTCTCATTTAGCCATTCAAAGGCACTTGTAAGTGATTTGGACGATGGGAAACCATCAATGCAATAACCATTTATCATCTCACAAAACGCCGCAGGTCATTGTTTTCTCTACGCTCAATATAGTGGTTGCTTGAAGTTGCACAATTATGAGGGTGGTGGGGGCGGGGGGCAGAAAAGAAATTGGGAGGTTAGAGGTTAAACTCAAAAACAAAAACTAAAAATACAATTTATTCAGCATTTTCTCAGGTAATATTTCCCAGTTTTCTTGCTATTAACCGATTTCCGCGGTGGTTTTCGCTCTTAATTTCGATTCTGGGAGGAGCGAACTAATTCTTAGAAGGGTTTTTCCCTCGCTAGAGCTCGTAGGAAGCTTTGTAGGTAATTTTTTTGCCGCGTATCAATACTTTTCTAGGCCTTGTATTAAGTCCTGGAATAAACCTAAGTGATATTTTGACGGTGCACAGTTTCTTTTGGGACAAAAAGGAATTTCAGGGAGGTTCTGGGGAGTGTTTGGGGGTTACAACCACCCCCCACCACAAATACACATTGATCTAAGTTAAAATTATTTTTAGTTAAAATAGACGTAACCTACTCATAAATTAAACCTATTTACTCTAACCAATCTTAATTAACTCATCGTACCCGTAAAATCAAATAACCTAGCAATTTTATTCAATTAAATAACCTTGCTAAGTTATTTAATACTAATGCGCGAGGATGAGCACACATGGGTCGGCCACGTCGTTTGTTTATATAATATTCGTATTTCTTCTAAAATGAAAGGGAAGTAATTATTATTTGTTTGTAAATAAAAGTGCACAACGAACCCTAATTCGAGGCTTAGAACAAGCAAATTAGGTAGAGTGAGCAAGATAAAATATCAGATTTCATATATTTTTCATATATATCCTGATTTTCACAAACTAGAAAAACTATATTTGGCTGCAGGGCTAATTTCTTCAATTAATTCTAAGCAAATTCCTTTTTGGTGGGGCTTCTTCTATCAGGAATCAGCTCTAAAACCTATCTTCTTAAGCGCATTTTTGCATTCTTTCCGATGGTACTAAAATTACTTTTGTGGCTTTCATTTTGAGGCCACCAAAGAATAAGATTTCGTGTTGATGAATCGAAGACACTCCGGTCTTTTTTGGAATTTCATTCCCAAATACTGTTGTATCCTTCAATAGTAGTGATGTAGATAGGTTGGTTTAAGTTGGGTGTACTGTATGTCTGTTTATGTAGCCTCGTTATATATATATATAGTTTGTTGGGGGGAGGGGGTCATCGCGATCAGTCAAATGTGTGCACAAAAAACGAATAAAAAATACTCCCAAAGATGGTCAACAAATATAAAGTCACCATTAAAATAATATTGTGTTATGTCAAAAGACAGAAAGTATTTGACAAATTTCAAACCGAGAAAATGTTCATATTTATTCGGTCGCCCTAAAAAATGAGAAATTCTACTTTTGTATGCAATATTTTCATCATCATCATCATCACTAACTCTATAATTTAAGAGGGGGAATTTTTTTTTAGTATTTGAATAATAATTTCATCTTATTTTGGTTATGACTTAGGTTTTTTATCAAAGTTATTTCTAATAATTCTTTGATAATATCAAAAAACAAAATGGTAAAGTTCAGAAATAAATATAAGTATCGAAATTTTCTGAATTTTTTAAAACCCAAAGAATTACAAAATGGTGAAGTTCAGAAAATTTATATATCTTCTTCTATAACTATATTTTAGCAACGTGATATTTTGAAAGGGGGGGAATTAAGTTTAGAGTTCCTTTTTAAAATTATTATTTTTAACGAAGTTCAGAAAATTTATAAAAATTTAACCATGGCTGCTTTTTTTAAGATTTTAAATATTAATCTTAGTAACGAAGCGAAAGCTTTTTAATCTTAGTAGCGAAACCATTGCCTGGTTATTATATAATCCTTCAATAGTAAGTTTGATGTTGCAAACGCAAACGCGCTTTCAATAAGTTATTGAATGTATCAAAATGCTTCATCAGTATGTGAAACGCTGACGTCAGAGTCTCACGGTAGTTAATTTTTCTAAACAATTAGGTAAACATCATTTTCAAATCATTTCCACTAAATAACATTTAATTTAAACAAGGCTCTGAATATATTCATTATCATATCCTTTCCCCTTAAAAGAACACCATAAACTGGTTTTAACAAAAAACAAACAACCCCTAAAATTTCCAAATTGACTCACAGGGAAAAATTATTATTATTTGGTAAAAACAGGCCAGTAATAAAATCCAGGCTTCTCAACAATCGTCATACTAAGAGCGAAAATGCGGGTTAAGCACATAATGTTTGTAGATTCTATTTGTACTGAAATTTCTTGTTTATAATTTTCTCATTCTTGAACATTTTTTGCTTTTGGGAAAATTTATTGCTACAAATCTCATTCATGTCGGGATCAAGACTATAATTGTTAGAACCGCATCATTTTTCTCTATCATGCTCTTCCGTTGTTTTGTTTTTTTTTCGTTTTGTGTTCGTTGCCTCGCAAAGGCTCTATTATTGCTGTTTTTGATTGACAAATTTACTTGTTCTTTTAGTGTTAGATTCCATTTTTTGTCCGTTATTCCGCCAGAATTAGCACTGTGCAACAATAAAATAACCGGAAAGGAGAATAACCTTTTCTAGCGGTATTGTTTTCGTAAATCACGAATATACATCCGTCTCTTCCTGCAACCTTCCAGTTTCTCCAAAATTACCATCTTACTTACATTAAATACACTGATGCTTCAGTAAGCATTGAAAGCAACCAGGAGTGAGCCAAAACTGACTGTGGAGAAATCAATATCGCAAGACAAACAGACGCTAGTTCGGTTACACAGCGTCAACAGCGACGTGGCATATGGCCGATACTTTACCCTCCCCCCTCCCCTCCCTTTTTGCCCCGCTATCACAACGATCCTCGATATCGCTCGCAAGGAAACATTATAATCAGCAGATTTCGTAGCCCATTAGTATAAACAAAGGAGGGTGGTATAGCCTCTAGAAGAAAAAAAACTCTGAACAGGCTCACTGTTCCCTCCTATTGTTTAGATCGTTTCGCCAAATAGACGAAATTTCCCTTTTACCGACGTAAACCAGAAGAGACCAGAAGGGCTAAGGGTCACAACATTGAAAAGTGATGCCCTAGGAGAGAGGCTTAAAGGTAGGCACTCATCTCCCCTCCTCTCCTCCCTCAGGGGATAATTAAGGTATATATACCTCGATCTGGAGAAAAGAAAGAAGAATCGAGTTAGCGATCAAGAGAAGACAAATACCGGAGTCAGTCCGGGCATTAAGATCAAGAAAAAGTGGAACCGAGCGGGAGTTTTCCTTCTGAGGCTGTTCCTTTTGGTCACATCGAAGAGTAGACCATCGGCATAGAGAATCACTCTCATACTCCTCTCGTCAGAGAACCTCCCTATCTCAGTTTTCGAATAAAACCAGAGATATCCCTCACCATTGAGTAATACCAAAATGAAGTTCCACTCGAGAAAGGATTCACTTCTTGGTCAAGTCTCATCATCGAGAAGCTCCCGCAAGTGTAACCCAAGGATTGAATAATCATACATCCACTGTCCCCTCGCTTAGATCATCAAGTCAAGAAGCATCGACTCGCCCTTCCTTACTCACCTCGAAGTCGGCCTCTTTCTCGTCTGCGACACGCACCTCGCCTCACAACGACTCCCTCTCCAGCTCAACGAAATTCTCGGTCAAGGTCATTCCCCGTCTGACGCCACTTTGTTTAAAGGTAAAAGGATTCCAATTTAATTATGTTCTTTAATTAAAATTCCGTACTAAAGTAAATTTTTGCGTCAACCATCGCGTAGTATTCATTGATGTAATAATTTTTATTTAGACCCTCTTATTATAGTCTTAGTATATTTAAAGTTTTATTAGTTCATTTCCTTATGTAATTAAAAGTATACTTTTGCTTTAGTCGTTTAATTAAATCCTCGAAACGCTGCATATGGCAATAAATATATAAAATTTCGAATCCTCCTGGGTTAAAAAATCAAAACAAAAGATAAATAATAATATAGCACTCTTAGAGAAAAAAAATGAATGGAGTTATTCATGGACGGAACAAACATACATACATACTCGGCCGTATACCGCGACACTGACAACTCTATAAGTTATAAATGATTTTTGTAAAAAATTAATGCTGTTCCTAAGGTATATCGCAACCTAACCTAGGAAATTTACGAAAGTATACTCAATATTTTTTTAACTATATTGGTCCATATTCGTAATAAATTACGTAACGCTTGATAATTTTCTAACTGACTATAAATTCTTTCTATTTTTATTTAGTGTTTGTTTTTCCCTTACGATTTATATTATTTTTCACACACTACAGTGTTTTTTCTCTAGACGAGACAGCCAGCTAAATGCCTAGAGAATACAAAAATTCCGCAGACAGTTTCTGTTATAAATGTGGATCAGTTACATTAAGCCAATAGAAGAAACAGTTGACTAAACATATGAACAAACTTTATGACCTGTACCTTGGATGTAAAGTGAGTGACCAGGAAAAACGCTGGGCACCTCACATGTGTTTTGTCAGGTGTACAAGTTCCCTTTCTGCCTGGGGGAAAGACAAAGGACCCTACCTCATTTTTTAGCGTACCAGTGGTCTGGAGGGAACCAAAGAACAATTCAACGGATTGCTATTTCTGTTTAAGAGATATTAAAGGTGGGTATTTAATCTGTTTTCTTTCCTGGTCTTTAATATATTCTCAAGAGATGTATTAATTAAAAAGATCAAAATACATACTATGTTTTACTTCCATTATTTCTGCAAATGATCACAGTCAGTAATATTCATATTTAGTCTTATTTTATTTTATTTCACTGCAGGTCACAACACAAATGGCAAGTAATCTATAATGTATCTTCAGTCTGTTATTTGCCCAGTTCGACATTCAAGTGCTATTCCTGTACCACAGCCACCCTCCGAACTACCAAGCAATGACAATAGCAACGCAGACGATTCATAATCTCAAAATACACCATATTTGGCACAACTCAAACCTGACAAGAAACCACACCCATTCACCCAACCAGAACTCAAAAATCTAGTTCGTGATCTAACACTTACTAAGCAACAGAAGGAACTCCTAGCCTCACCACTGGAACAATCGAACTTGTTGGATGAACATGCCTGGGGGAAAGACAAAGGACCCTACCTCATTTTTTAGCGTACCAGTGGTCTGGAGGGAACCAAAGAACAATTCAACGGATTGCTATTTCTGTTTAAGAGATATTAAAGGTGGGTATTTAATCTGTTTTCTTTCCTGGTCTTTAATATATTCTCAAGAGATGTATTAATTAAAAAGATCAAAATACATACTATGTTGTACTTCCATTATTTTTGCAAATGATCACAGTCAGTAATATTCATATTTAGTCTTATTTTATTTTATTTCACTGCAGGTCACAACACAAATGGCAAGTAATCTATAATGTATCTTCAGTCTGTTATTTGCCCAGTTCGACATTCAAGTGCTATTCCTGTACCACAGCCACCCTCCGAACTACCAAGCAATGACAATAGCAACGCAGACGATTCATAATCTCAAAATACACCATATTTGGCACAACTCAAACCTGACAAGAAACCACACCCATTCACCCAACCAGAACTCAAAAATCTAGTTCGTGATCTAACACTTACTAAGCAACAGAAGGAACTCCTAGCCTCACCACTGGAACAATCGAACTTGTTGGATGAACATGCCTGGGGGAAAGACAAAGGACCCTACCTCATTTTTTAGCGTACCAGTGGTCTGGAGGGAACCAAAGAACAATTCAACGGATTGCTATTTCTGTTTAAGAGATATTAAAGGTGGGTATTTAATCTGTTTTCTTTCCTGGTCTTTAATATATTCTCAAGAGATGTATTAATTAAAAAGATCAAAATACATACTATGTTGTACTTCCATTATTTCTGCAAATGATCACAGTCAGTAATATTCATATTTAGTCTTATTTTATTTTATTTCACTGCAGGTCACAACACAAATGGCAAGTAATCTATAATGTATCTTCAGTCTGTTATTTGCCCAGTTCGACATTCAAGTGCTATTCCTGTACCACAGCCACCCTCCGAACTACCAAGCAATGACAATAGCAACGCAGACGATTCATAATCTCAAAATACACCATATTTGGCACAACTCAAACCTGACAAGAAACCACACCCATTCACCCAACCAGAACTCAAAAATCTAGTTCGTGATCTAACACTTACTAAGCAACAGAAGGAACTCCTAGCCTCACCACTGGAACAATCGAACTTGTTGGATGAACATGCTCGAATGACAGTATTTAGGAAGCGTTCTGCAGATCTAGAGCAATTCTTCACTTTTGAAAAGAATTTGACTTATTATAATGAAATCTGAGGTCTATTCAATGCCTTTGAGCTGACCTATGAACTAAATGAGTGTAGGTTATTCATAGATATATCCCTTTACAGCATAAAAGCGGTTCAGTTGCACATTGGGAACAAAATACCTTCAGTTTCAGTTACTCATTATTTTAAGAGAGACATATGAGAACCTTGTTTTTATTCTAGACCGCATAAGTTACAAGGAGCATGAGTGGCTAATTTGTGCGGACTTGAAAGTTGTAGCCCTACTTTTATGGGATACAAACTGGATACATCAGATTTATGTGCTTTCTTTGCAATTGGGACTGTAGGGCTAAATGATAACATTATGTACGCTTAGAATGGTCACTTCGGCAAACTATGGCTCCTGTATGCCATAATCTAATTTATGAGCATCTAGTTAAGAAAGAGAAAATCATTTTGCCACCACTGCATTTAAAATTAGGCCTAATAAAGAAATTTACCAGAGCACTGCAACATAGCAAACCATGTTTCCAGGACCTCAAAGCGATATTCCCTAAAATAAGTGATACCAAGATTAAAGAAAGAATATTCGTAAGCTCTCAGATTCGTCAACTTATAGCTGATGAGGACTTTGAGGGGGCAAGGGATGAAACTGAGCTATCGGCCTGGCATGCATTCAAAAATATATTCAAAGAACATCGGGGAAAGCACCAAGGAACCCATTGAGAGCCTATAATGGAGACCCTATCAAGTTCTACCAAGATCTATGATGCAATATGTCACTGAAGATACACTTTCTCATCTGTCCTTATTTCCTGAGAATGCAGGAGGTGAGAGTGATGAACATGGAGAGAAGTTCTGTCGAAATATAACGTCAATGGAAAACAGGTATAAGCGAAAATAGAGCCATGCTATGCTGGCTGACCTCTGCTGGAACACCTGAAACGTCTGACAAATGAAGAAGTAAATACTAAAATGTAAGTTAATACATTTTATAATGCTAACCAAAATTCTGATTCATTATATATTAATGAATTAATTACAATGGACACATTTAATCTGAATTGGGAGTGAAAACATTTATGGCATCGTGGAAATCGGTATCAATTGCATTATTAATAAATCAACAATTTACAAGAATATTTTACCAGATGGGATTTATTTTGATCAAATTCGAATTTAGCAAACTCAACTTCATAATAAATTCACACGAGATCTATGTTTTGTTTTTTTCTTGACACTGAGATTTGTTGTACAGTGAATAAAACACTTTATACAACCATATGATATTTCAGCCAATCACAGAAGTGTGCTAGTGACGTCACGACTGTGTTTTTGAGTTGGGCCCTTTACAAGAGAAATTACATTCTGTCACGCGGAGCCTCTTTACAGGAGCATACAATAGAGTCATGGCGCATTAATTCAATAAAGAGGGAAAGACCAAATGCAATATCGAAAACAAAATAAAGCTACAGACCGATACTTCATTTCAGTGATGTCAGTAATTCCGAAAACGACGAGCATTTTCTTTCGCTTTTAATAATAGCACAATTATAGAGAGTGTTCCAAAAGCATATCACCACCCATAAAAACTATCCAAAGACCCCAATTTTCGAAGAAGAAACCGCCCCAAAATAACGCAATATATAGAGCTCATATTCGATGAGCTCCAAACTCCGCCCAATCCTGGCGCCTCCCAATCGCCTATCGCAAATCCATCCGGGAAAAACAACTTAAATGGAAGAAAAATTTAGGAGAGACTAAAAGACTAGGCTTTCAGGGCCTATCGATCCCTCCTCTCTCTCTCTCTCTCTCTCTCTCTCTCTCTCTCTCTCTCTCTCTCTCTCTCTATATATATATATATATATATATATATATATATATATATATATATATATATATATATATATATATATATATATATATATATATATATATATATATATATATCTCCTGTGAGCAAAGGAGGAGAAGAGAGGGCGAGGTATGGAGCTCGGACGCCCCTCGCTCTAACCTACCACCCCGGAGCCTGTGCCAAATGGAGGAACAGGGAAGGAAGGTGGAGATAAAGATAGGAAGAGTAGGGAAATAGGGGGAGAGCAACAAGTTAGCATATGTGGGGTTAAGTGGTGCTACTCTCTCGGTATGTGGTACTTTTATCTTCTTTTTTCCTTTCCCTGTTATTGTTTGACCCTGTCCTCTGTAAACCCCGTTTGGGAGCGACAGGATCAAAGGAATAAGGCGAAAAGGAAGGAAGTTGAAGAGCGGCTGAGAATCGCCAGTTTGCTTCGAGGTCAACCTTATAATCTATGTCCGTGTTATATGAGTTGTAACTTGGAAATTAGGGAGGAGGGGAAATAGCCGACTATCAGGCCATTAGTCAATCGTGAGAAGCGTTGTTGTGTTGTATTAGTGTTGTTATGCGTTGCACCCGTTCTTCGTCGTTTTTCCTTCTACTTTGTCTTTTTATTCTTGTTTTTCTTCTCATATATTCGTCCTATTCTAACTCTTTACTTAGGTCTCGTGTAATTTATTCAGTTGTGTTTAGCTTTTTTTGCTTAATTAAGTCTTATTTGGTTTATCGATTCCATTTCCTTTGAAGATGTTTTTCCTCGCTGATGTGACCTGAATTACCATCAGATGGAATCCAACTCTTCACCAAATCAATTTAAGCAAACACACGCACACAACCACAACTGCATACAAAAACACAATATATATATATATATATATATATATATATATATATATATATATATATATATATATATATATATATATATATATATATATATATATATATATATATATATATATATATAAGAACCCAAGAAGTAGCACGGGAGAGCAGCAGTGAATTACAAAAATATACCAAGGAAAAAATGATATAAGGATTCCAAGTCCTTTTGAACTTTATGTAAAAGAAAAAGTATAAGCAATTTAAAAAGGAGGTTTATATAAATGAATTAAAGGATAGAGTAACATCTATTCACCAATAGATCACGAAGCAAGATAAAGGGAGAGGGAGGATAAAGCGAGGGAGGTACACATCCACCGTTATCAATGGGAAGGTCAAAACAAGGATTTTTTTCCCATCTTTGAGAGCCCATCTGGCGACTGCCCCCGAGGGCAGAAGTCCCCCTACTCACAACACAGCCCAATGTTAGCTAGAGTAACAAAAACAAATAATATATCAATAATAAATAACAGAGAAAAAAGCACAACGGCTAAAAAAACAACAACAAATAAAATAGAAAACAAAACAAAAAGGAAACAAGAAGGAAAGCGCTACAGTGTGGGGGGTAGGCTCGCTTCTCCTCGGCGCAGAAAAATGAAAACTACACAAAATCGAATAAATGTAGGAGGCCAGCCTCCTCCAAAAGGTCGTATAGTCCGCAAGTCTTTGGGCAGTAACCAGTCCAGAGTAGGAGGAAGAAGGGGAAGTAACCCCGCTCATCCCAGTACTGGGACAGGTAACGTGCACGGAGATCACCTAGAATGGGACACTCAACGAGAATATGCCAAAAAGTTTGGGAGACAAACAATTCGTCGCAATAAGTCGCAGGCGAGAGCTCAATCAAATTGCGGTGCGTTCCGCGAGTGTTTACAATTCGGAGAAGACAGAAAGCAGCATTAGGCCGGCACGGGATGGTGGAGGGAAGGTCCATAGCAACAGCCACGGCGCAATGGCACGCAACTTTAAGTTCACATCAACCGACTCCCATCTTCTATGCCAAGCAGCCCGGGGAGCTGCCCTTATTCCTGCTATGTAATCAGTGGGAGGAAGAGCGAAACGCTAATCAAGTCGCCCAATCCTGCCTTTCTTGTGGGCAGAGGAACAGTCAGTTGCGGTGGCCACCCACTTAACATTGCCAAGAACTCTGAAATTGGAAAAAATGTAAGTTTAATTTTTTTTTTTAAAGTTCAAATTTAAATATTGGGAATAGAAATTTATTCAAGTATAAAAAAGATAAAATTATGTCAATTAGTCAATTAACTGATCAAGTACTGATTCAAGGCAATATGCAAATCAACGATTCGTCTACACAGTGTCCTCCTTGACATGGAGCTCTTGCTGGGGTTCAGCGTGTTGATCAGCCTCTCGAACGTGTCAGACTCTACAACTTGAAGTGGCAGCATGTTGGCTACGAACAGGTCCACAATCCTTTCATTTACAGCAGCCCATGGTATGCCACTGCCAGTAGCAGCTATGCCAAAGGACTCGGCAATGGTTTGCTGGCATGCCTTCTTGCCCAAGGAGTTGAAAACACACTCGCTAATTCCGAAGTGCTGCTGCCACTGTTGGGACCAGAAGAAAACCTCTTCTTGTCTTTTCGAGGAGATGAACTTGCTTTGACCTTCTCCTCAAACTGCATAAACTTGGCTGGGTGGGTCCTCTTGATGTGCTGCTTAAGGTTGTTGAGGCTTGTCATGTGCTCCTTGATTGGCACAGTCCTGGGCAGGCACATCTTGCAGTTGAAAATCAATTTATCTCATTCTCTTGACTTGATCAAGAAGTAGTCGTCCAAGTGGGGCCAGGGGTTCTGGGCACTTACAGTTTCAACCTCGACGATGTCAAATCTGTTGACATTAACAGATTCATCATCTGTTGACATTAACAGATTCATCATCTGTTGACTCAAAAGATTCAATTTCTTGAGATGCTATGCTGACTTATAAAATTCAATATTATACTAGTGTCTGAATTGAAAATCTGAAAATAATTGAAAATTCAAAATCACACAAGTGTCTGTGAAAGATTATGTGATTGGTTTTGTAATAGTTTCCCGTTTTGGTTATTTATTTATAAGAACTTAAATTACCTATACCTGCACTTCCTTTTATTTATAGTGCTGCGTTGCGTGCTCTGGTGTAATATTTATTTGTTTATTAACGAAACTTTATATGATCTATTAATAGAAAATAATTGCTTAAATATCGAATACATAAAATATCACTTTGAACTCACAATTCGAAGTTTGATTGAAAAGTTATTTATAATAATAATTAGCGATATATCGGGGTTGAAAGAATGACGCATACATTATTAAATAAAGTAATGCTCTACATCTGTATTTAAAATCTGAAAATAATAGAAACTTTTAAACGTTAACCGGTTTTATGAATTTTGGGGGTTAGCGGACTTGAGTTAATGGAAGTTAATTTAAACGGAAATAAATTATCCGATAATGAATTCCAAAGTTAACTTAAAGGTTAAATCGTTAACGAAAATGTTAACTTCGTTCGTTAACGATTAACGGAATAACGGTTTAGTGCCCAGTTTAACCACCCAATACCACTGTCAGAGAGAGAGAGTTACGCAGGCGTAGAGGCCTAGGGAGTATCTCACAGACGAGAATACCTTCAATCGGCATCTTTAGATAAACTTCCGAGGCAATAATACGAGGCAAGCTGTAGCCCAGAAAAACATCAGCGGAAGGGTGCGAAGTTTACGTCCGCTGTGTCCCTTCAGATAGAGTAGCACCCGCTTCCGTCAGCCAGCGAAATCGCTTCTGGTGACCCCGTATATAATTCTCAGCACGGGCATGAGAATATTAGTATTCTCCAGTATTCGCCAGAAGCAGCCAAGGACACATCTCACAAATTCTCAAGCGACTCTCGTACCCCAAGGGCCCGCAGGCAAGAAACATTTATTCAGAATTAACGACAGTCATCAACGTGAAGACTCGCCCTTCTGCAATTACCATCTCAGCTCCTTCCGTCGAGAATACGCCATCGAGGCTCACCACGGAATTTGTAAGACAATTACATTTTCTCGCTATCAACTTCGGCGTGTGCCGAAGTATCCATTAAAATCAATGTTGCTTCCAATTAGTCTGGTGTATTTCCCATGGTATCTCATTTGTTGTTAAATTTTATTGTTTGTATAGTAGTAACGATTATTTTTGTTTTTCCTATTTGAGTCCTATAGCCACTTAGCCATTTTACTGGAATCGGCTAAAAGTAGAATAAGCACTAATATATAATTTCGTTGTGGCCCACGCCAAAAAGGGGCCTTCTGGCTATCAAGGAAACTATGAAACACTAATTTTCTTACAAGGCTACTTACAAAAGTTTGATACACGATCTCAGTGACTATTTGAATTTATTTACTTTTGTTTTTATTATTTTTGGTGACTGTGCATTACTATCTTTCCAAAGCGGAGCTTATATTTGTTTCTTTCGGCCTCTTATACTCTGAAATTTGAAAGATTCAGTAAGAATTTTATTGTTCGGTTTTGTTTGACTTACTTAATGAGTAGGCGCCGAGGCTTTTCGTCTCAATCACAGAATTCGTATCATGCAAAAAAAGTGAGTTCCTTTGCGTGTTTATTTTCATTTATTTATTATTGTGTCAAATAAATCCCAGTTGCACCTCCATGAGTGTTTCTAAGTGCGTTTAAGTAAAACACGATTAATTCGGGTTAGACAAACCAGCTACATTATTTTCCAGTGCGTTTATTTATTTTTTTTTTTCTTAAATGCGAACAATTGATACAACAGCATATCTTCATTCGAAACTCTTAAGGCGCAAGGAGAAACTCTGGGTCTGCCTGGAAAAGACCTAATGTCCTATATTAAAAAAGAAGAGCGAACATTAAGAGCTAAAAGAAGATAAATAACGTGAAGAAAGAATAGAAATAGAAAAGAAAGAAAGAGAAAAGGAATGAAAAAGAGAAGAAAGGGAGAAAATTCTTTTGCACGAATTAGAAATGTCAAGGGCAAAGAACGAAACTCTCTCTATCAATTCGTGGATCTGTATACAACAACCCGCATCTATCAAACTTCCTGTCTTCAAGGAAGGGGAAGATTCCGATTCATATCTAACCCCCTTCGAAAAATTATTTGAATTAAATCACAGGGTTGAAACAGACGGCGTAGCTAAATTGTTGCCCCTACTTAACACCTAACTAAGGGATATCTTTATTTCACTCCCGTCAGAAGCAACTATCGATTATTTCCCATTGAAAGCCGAGTTACGTGTAGCTTACAACATGACCTTATATTTTTACCGCGCGAAGTTTAGACGTTGCCGCATTCAGCCAAATCAGACATTCCGTTAGTTCGGTTGTACCTTGCAACGACACCTAAATTTCTGGTTGACGCAAAAATTGAAATTGGCTTGACGCACAACTCCTACTTTACTGGCTATGCCGAAGTTGTAGCACACCCATCAAATTTTGTGGTGTTCTTATTGGTCAGAGTCCCAATGTTTCGACACCCTCTGTGGCTTAACCGATGATCACCCGCTCACAAGCAAAAGCAGACTTGGAAGCAACCGAACCCCTGGGAATTCCTGGCGCTTCAGAATACAGTAATGTCGTGAACGAAGACTTTGCTAAAAACAGAAGGATTGTAAATCTCTTTGCCCTTTATGGATTAAGAAATAAAATACGACACAAGAGTCTATTAGAGGAAAAAAAGTGATTTCTTTCCTCATTAAGGATAACCTGTATCGTATATGCTCGGACGGAGATAACACCAAGTCCCGAGCATTATGTATTCCCCGCCCTCATGTTCAACTTATTTTGCAAACCGCAAATAACAGTCTCTTCTCGCGTGATTTTAGCCACACGAAGACTGCCCAATGAATTTTCAAGTATTTTTATTGGCCTGCAGCTTCGGATGAAATTCTGCGTTATTTTCGATCATGTAACATACGCCAGAAAACTGCCATTAAGGAACAAGTTAAGCCGGCCCCATTGCAGAAGTGTCCAGTAATTTCAGAACCCTTCTCCCAAGTGGCAATTAATTTGATTGGACCAATTCATTCGCCGTTCAATGAGGTCCACAGCTACGTGCTCATTCAGGTCCATCTGGCTACCAGATTCCACGACGCTTTACCATTCAAGAAGATCTACAACATTTCGTGTGCCGAAGCCCTTATTACCATTTTCTCCCGTGTCAGATTGTGGCCCTCAATTTACATCCCATTTCATGGAGCAGGTAGGCAAGTTGCTTATAGTAAAGCCCTTATTTACCACCCCGTTTACCCTGCCGGAAATGGTATGTACGAGAGGCTGAACGGTAATCTCAAAGCCATCTTGTGGAAGGTATGTGCCGACCAGCCAAGAGAGTGGCATCGTTATCTTTCGGTGGCTCTCTTAGCCTACAGAGATATACCACATCGCACACTAGGGCTGGTGACATTTGAATTGTTACTCGGTAGGAATGTACTAGGCCCCATAAGCATTCTGAAAGAGCTTTTTACCAACCATAAAATTGAATCAGGAAGTCCAATCTTCGTATTTGTACCTGATCGAGCTCCGTTAGAGGTTGAAATAATGTGCAGAAATAGCGTACCAAAATGAGGACATTAGCATGGACAAATACAAAAGTTATTTCGACTGCAAGTCCAAGGCAGAAAGTTTAAGTCCGGCGAAGAAGTTTATTATTACTCTCGACCGACAACAAAAAATTGCTAAGCCAATGGAAGGGCCCGTACCAAAGAATCAAGGAACGCGGTCCCGTCGATTATTTTGTTGAAACACCATCAGAAGGAAGACTTTTCATATAACCTCCTTAAGAAGTATCACCTGTGCGCATGGGCTAACGAGATTGTGGTGATAGACGAAGAATCGCTCATGGATCGAATTACCCCCTGGACCCCCTAAGTGTTGTGCAATTTGCTTGCGTAGAGCAAGATAGTGAATATCCTTTGCTCGTTTTGCCAGATTTAATGGAATCCTCGTTAGCCGAGCTCAAGAAAAACTACCCCTCTATCCTCCGTTCACACGAACCAGCTACAATCGCTCCTAAATCGATTCGGCGACGTCGTTTCGAAAAAAAACAAGTTGTACTACTCAATTTGAACATAACATTCAGCTGACCACCCAAGAGGCTATTATGGCCAAGCCGTATTCGCTACCCGAACATTTGAGAGGAACCTTTAATGCCGAAATCGATAAATTGTTAAATTTTAAATTAATTAAACCCTCGAAATCTGACTATTGCTCCCCTGTCCTTATGGTCAAGAAACCCGATATTTCTTATCGGATGTGTATAGAGTCTAGGAAGCTAAATCTGTTACTGTGTTCGATTCGGAGCCGATTTCCCTTATTGATCTAAATCTACATTTGTTTGAAGAAGTCAAGTTTATAACCGACCTGGACTTGTGTTAAGCCTATTACCAGATCCCATTACGGGAAGAGGTTAAAAGATACAACACTTTCCCAACCAAAAGGGGTTAATGCAATTTCGTCGGCTCCCCTTTGGTCTCGTCACCACATGAAGCAACTATAATAGAATGACGAGATGAATACTAGATGGGCTACCCCATATATCGTTCTATTTTGACAAAATTTACATGGCAACAAATGAATGGGACCAGCAACTGACCGCTCTCCAAGCGCTGTTGCAAAGTCTCAGGGAACATAATTTAAAAATTGGTCCGAGTGAATGCCATTTTGCATTTATCAACATAGATTCTTTAGGCTTACGCAGGAAAAAAGATCCACAGCATCGTCAAAATGCCTCTACCCACGACTAGAGAAGAGTTGGGGCCATTCATGGGTTTCACCTCATTTTATCGGAGATTCATCCAGAGTTTTGCCACCCTTCCCGCTTCCTTGTGCAAACTCATGAAAAGAAGGCTACAGAACAGCTTTTGTGGACTCCGCTGTCAATCTTCAGTTTCAACCAAATCAAAGGTAAATTAGCGTCGTCCCAGATATTACGATTGCCCAATCCCTTCGAAACATTTGGAAACGGACATACGCCAGCAATGAGGGTATAGGTTGTATGTTAATCCAATACGGGAATAATAACGAGTTTTCCTATCGCTTACTCCAGTCGAAAGTTATCTTGCTAAAAGAACTATGCTGTCGTTGAGCGAGAAGCCTTCGTATTAGTTTGGGGAATTCAAAAATTCAAAGGGTTTTAGTAGGAAAAAAGTTTATAATAGAGACAGACACAAACCTTTTTCTTATCTCAGAAACATTAAAAATAATAATGGCCGATTAATGCGCTGGAGCTTGTTCCTCCAAGAATTCCAATTCAGAATATTGTATGTTAAAGGATCTGAAAACTGTATGGCTGACAGTTTAAGCCGAAATCCATTGGATTCCCTTCTAAGCGAAATCCTGAGCCTACTATTTTTAAAATTTTCTGTATATATGTTCAGTCTAAATTTCTGTTAGGTCAAGGAAACACGTTCCTGTGGTATTTATCTTTCTGTTAAACTAACTTTAAATTATTATGGACCCGAGGAAGATGTGCCTCCCTCTCGAAATCAATTGTTAATAATTGTGGTTATTGTAAATTAGTTCTTTTCTTTATGACAATATTTGGCCCATGTATTTTTTCCAGTTCCTCTATTGGTATTTATTTTGTATGTTATTTTGTGTTCCCTTTTTGAATTTATTTCCATGTATTTTTTTTCTTCCTATTTTGTAATGCGAATTTATTATGCACAACCCTTTTTGTACCCGGGATGTCACTTCCGGAAGTTCCTTCTTAAGGGGAGAGGAGATGTCAGAGAGAGAGAGAGAGAGAGAGAGAGAGAGAGAGAGAGAGAGAGAGAGAGAGAGAGAGAGAGAGAGAGAGAGAGAGAGAGAGAGAGAGTGTGTGTGTGTCACGCGGACGCATACGTCTTGGGAGTCTTTCAGAGAGAAGACCTTCAATCGGCGTCCTTGGATAAACTTCCGGGGCGATAAGACGAGCTAAGACGACCCAAACTGGAGCCCTGGAAAAGATCAGCGAAAGGGTACGAAGTTCATGTCCGCTGCGTCCCTTCGGATGGAGTGGAACCCGCTTCCGTCGGCCAGCGAAATCGCTTACGGCGACCCCGTATATAATTCTCAGCTCGGGCATGAAAGAATCAGTATTCTCAAGTATTCGCCAGAATCAGCCGAGGACACGACTCGAAAATTCTCAAGCGACTCCCGCACCCCCAAGGGTTCGCAGGCAAGAAACATCTATTCAAAATTAACTATAGTCAATCCACGTGATGACTCGTCCTTCTGCAATAACCAGCTCAGCTCCTTCCGGCCTGAATACCCCCTCTGGCTCACTAAGGAAATTGTAAGACAACTACGACGTTTTCTCCCGATCAACTTCGAAGAGGCGCGACGCGATTCGACCTCGAGAATTCACTCATGATCTCCTCCTCCCGTTTTCTTCCGGTTAGTCGTGTGTGCTTGCTCTCGCGGTATGTGCGGAAGCATCCATTTAAATCAATTTTGCTTTCCAATTAGTCGTGTGTATTTCCCATAGTGTCTCCTTTGTTGTTTAATTTTATTGTTTGTATAGTAGTAAAGATTATTTTTGTTTCCGCTGTTTGAGTCCTATAGCCACTTAGCCATTTGACTGAAATCGGCCAAACGTAGAATAAGCACTCGTATATAATTTCGTTGTCCCCCACGCCAAAAAGGGGCATTCGCCCGTTCCTACTTGTCGCCTCATTTCCCTGCATCCAGGGAGGCAATCGAAGGTCCGGGAGCTGTTACCTGACAGACGAAAACCACACATGTCCACTTTTTACTCTTCCTATCTTTATTTCCCCTCCCCCTTTAAACTTCTTTATCTGTTCCTCCATTTGGCACAGTCCCCGGGGTGATAGGCTAGAGCGAGGTGCTTCCGAGCTCCATAACCCGCCCTCTCTTCTCTTACCTCGCTTTTAAGAGATAGAGGGGGGAGGGATCGGTAGGGAGGAGGGATCGGTAGCCCCCGAAAGCCTATTCTTTTACTCTCTCCTAAATTTTTTTCCATCAGAGTCGTTTTTCCTGGATGAATTTGCGATCGGCCATTGGGAGGAGCCAGGATTGGGCGAAGTTTGGAGCTCATCGAAGATAGTCGGAGATTATCAAAATTTCGATTTATTATCTGACTACCCTCAGATTACCCAGAGGGAAGAAGGGGGGGAAAGATCAACCCTAGTGGCTCAAATAATGAGACCTTTATGTCAGCCTAGCTATTTCTCCATTCTAGGGGAGAAAGGAGAGAGAAGAATGGACCATTAAATACAAAAGAGAAGCAAACAACCGAGAATGAGAAAATAAGCCAAATAGAAGAAACAATAAATGCAGAAGAAACTCAAACCTCTCCCGAACTAACGGATAATGGACGGGATAGATAGCGCCATCTACAAATGGAAATATTACTCAGAACATGACTTCGACATGCTCGAAACGGCATTAGACGTAGAAGACATAAAAATACCCTACGCTCTAGGAAGCATTTTAACTACAAAAAAATATAAACCTCAACCACTAGAAGAGAAAAGATTAACTTAAATACAAATAAGAAACAACAGAACAACAAAGGAAAAACGAAATAGTAACAGAACAAACTAAAAGATTTAATCTATTAAAGAAAAAACACACGATTAAACCCCAAAGTTCAATAATTCGACATTTTTATTTTATTTTATTTAAAATAGAGCTTAACGCCCTATTTCACCCGCCATTGGGTCTAAACCAACTTGGGAACGATATTGAGAGATTTCAAATTTTGGATAAAGAAGACCCGAGAGAGATCGACATTTTTTCTCTATTCACTTCTATCTAATGTTTCAGTTTAAGCAGATGCATTGTCCTAGTTCCACCCTCCCCTCTTCGATATATAAATAAAAGTTGTATTAAAATATTAATAAATAAAATTAATTATTATAATTAACCTTTCCTGCCTATTTTTTGTCTTGTTCCTCAATTACTCCTTTTTCAAATTCTAAATCACTTTTCGTTTAATATTTCATATTTAGATTCGCCAAAGTTCGTGAAAAACTAAATATTTTTTCAACCTTTTTTCCTTAAATCAATTTACTTTTTAAAATCTTTCAAAATTTATTCATTTTCGAATGCGATGAAATCTTTTATGAGATAAACATTGATTATTAAAAAGCTCACTTCTTTTATAGATAAGCAAAAAGGCCGTGTCATTTTACTTATTCTTTGATTATTCAATATTTGAGGTACTTTACTTTTGATCTTTGTCTCCCAACTGTGATACCGAGCTTATATAAGTAATCGCGTGGTTGTGTTTGGTCGGTTGTCGAGAAGCTTTATTCCGGTCGACCGCATCATTTTCTCGAGCTCCTGACCTCCTGAAAATTGTTCATCTCTCAATTCAATCTTTTGATTAGTCTCCTAAATAGAGATGGAAGGATTAGATGCGATAGAAAGGATGTGGGAGGAGGATCAAGAATATGACAGAGTAATAGAGGAGTTTAGACGTCAGGTTTGCGAAGGAAGGATTCCATTTTATAGATAGATGAGTCGGGTTTCAAGAAGGCCAAGACTTACAACCATAAGAGAAGAATATGTTAAGTAGAAGAAAAGGAAGAAAATTAGGAAAAAGAATATAATTAAGAACTTCTTCTCATCTTGTTTTTGTTGTTTACGAAAGAAAGAGAAATGAATGAGGAAAAAGGATGAAAAAATAAGAAAATAATAATAGATATATGTGATAAACTCGTAGAATAGAGGGAGTGAAAGTTGGCACGCATAAATAAATAAAGTAATAATGAGAGTATAATTTTGTTTCTTTAAACCTTTAAACTGAGATCACATTTATTTGTTTATTTATAAAATACTTTCGGGTTTTTTTCCCTTTTTAAATCTTTACAAAATGAATTCTTTTAATTTGGTAATGAAATTAGGTCTTTTTAACATCCTCCATTTGTTTGTTAATAACAAAACAAAATCTAAAAACATTTTCACCTTTCATTTTTCGACAGGTGAGTGCCTTCACGCTTGAAGGAAACCATCACCTGTTACTCCATCCACCCATCACCCGATAGGTGGTGTTACGATGCCCCAGCTACGACTGAAACCCGGAGGGGCGGCAGGTTCTCCCGACCCAAGTGCCCCAAGAGAATCTGATGGTGCTCCTCTCTCTCTCTCTCTCTCTCTCTCTCTCTCTCTCTCTCTCTCTCTCTCTCTCTCTCTCTTCCTCGGGTCGTCTTTTTCACCTCTTTTCAATCTCTCAATTTATTTACCTCGACTGTAGAGACTCAATAGAGTGGGAAAGATGGCGTTAACCGTTCTAAAATAACGTGGTTTTGCCATCCATTCTCATTTCAATATTTGCTATTAATTGTAAGGAGATTTTCTAACATTAAAAGGAAAAGTGTTCAAATACTTGATAGGACTACCTCCCTCCCGGCCCCCCTAAAGGCCAAAACCGATTCCCTCCTTTTATTCTCTTCTCAGCTATTTTGTCGAATCAGAGGAGGCAGCTTCAAGGTCTCAAAATAGTCGACTATTGTGATAGTGAAGAGCTTGAAAGAGGATAAACTAAATTATACCCACTACCCTCTTCCCCCAGACCTCCAAAACCCCTCGTACCCTCAATGTGCCGGGTAATGATACGTGGAGAGGTCCCTACCTGCTGGCCTGGCCGAAAGGCACCCGGCTAGAGGGGGGCATTAGGGCTGGGGGTCGCGGGATGTAGCCCCTCTTCACCGCTTCCAAGAGGCTACGCTGAGCTTCTCCTCCTTCTACCCGCTACTATCTACTTTCTACCTTTCTCTCTCTACCATTCTACCTTCAATGGTGAAGCCCCGTCATTGGGTCGACCACTCTGTCATGGGAGCTGGTTCTTCTCTCTTCCCCCCTTCTTTACTCCTTCTTCGCCACTCTTTCCTTCCTTCCTCACTTTCCTTCAAAGCCTCTCAAACTCTCTTTTGGGGTCAGTTTCCCCCTCCCCACCATTTATCCGGGTTCGGGGCATGGAGCGGAGGGGGGGCAATGCCCCTTTCCTCTTGCCTGAGGCGGTGGACTTTAACCTCCTGCTACCCCAAACACCATCTACCTACCTTCCACTCCCCTCAAAGGGGAGGGTCCAACAAGGGTAATGGCCCTGAAACAATTGATACCTGGAGGAGCTGCGCACCCTACCAACCCCAGAGCCTTAAAAAGAAACAGTTGATCTCTCTCTCTGGTTGTCTTTTCCAACTCCTCTACATCCATCCAACTTCATCTCTTCCACGCACGGATAAACCCAACAAAGGGTGGAAGAGGGCGTTAGAGTGGATCTGCCATGTGATAGGCTGCCTGGCCCCAGAGCGGGAGGAGTGGCCATTAATGGCGGCGGCTGGCTTAGCCGGTCCCCTATGCACCCCTCGCAAGAAGGGGTGGGGGGGGATATAAATCATAAGAACCCTTTGCCCACACATCCTGTCTCATCTTCCCCACAAGAGGACCCAATTGGGGATCCAATACCCTCCCCCTACCCCAATCTCTGTCAAGCACACTCTACCTCTCCTCGCCATAGAGTGCCACTTTCGCCTCAACTTCTACTAATTCAATCTTCAGAAAGCAAATCTCTCCACAATCTCAAGGACAACCATGGGGCATGCAGTAGTAGTTTGGTTGTCCGCCTCCCCTCCCCTATGTCTAATCCCTTTCTTTTTTTCAGAATGTGTGTGTGTGGATCGCGTGATACATCGTCATTGCTTTGTGAGTGGGGGACTCGATAGACATCTATCGTGCTCCTCCATTCATCTCTATTTTCTTTTTAGGCGGATTCTTTCAATTTAATAGTTGTGTATTTGCTCATAGTTCGAAAGTCAAAAGTTTTGACTGAGGAAGGAAGAGCTGCAGGACAGAAAATAGGTGAGTGCAAATTGTGTGAGAGTGGGTGTGGTTGAATATGTTAGGAGTAAAGATGTTTGAGTGCAGCAGTGAATCAGTGACTGAATGTGCTTTCTCTTTTCCAGCTCTGTGGTACCAATAAGTCGACCGAGCTCTGGATTTTTGGAGACGACAGAAGCCAGTCCTGACCTTCGCGCGCGCCCTACCTTAGAGTGTTGTCATTGGAGCTAGCACCTCACCTACTATAACACAACAGTTGGGACTAACAAGTGTCTCAGGTCCCTAAAGTCCTTGGCTTGGCCGATTCCCGGACCCGTCAGAATCCCGCAGAAAGAAAGCCACCTTCCGTTTTCTCTGACTTGCCTCGCTCTGTTAGTTAGTTAAGGGTGCACCCGTCATTCCCGATATCTTTCGGTCTTTGGTTTGTGTTCCTTTGCCGCGTATTGTTGTATATAGATATTCTTTTGTGTGGCCGAGATCCATTTGTAAGGCCTTTTATGTGGATATATACGTGTGGTTGTTGGCCAAGGTAATATTGTGAGGCCAACTTAATATATATATATATATATATATATATATATATATATATATATATATATATATATATATATATATATTAAGTTATTTTCGGTTTAGGTTGAGGGCTGTACATATTGTATTTTGTGTTAATATTTTGGTTGATTATGTGCATTTTCATTATTTACTGGGGTTGTGGTGGATCGCAATTACTTACTGTTTCTAAATAAAATTTGAAAATAGACTCTCTTCAATACCCTCTCCTTGAACCACCGAGCGGACCTTATTGGGGCGGTGGGAAGAATTGGTGAGGGTGTCGTAATCCCGCCGCCACATATTTTTGGCGCCTGAATAGGGACTGCCCAGTGGTTTGAGCAAGGAGAGGAGTGAGAGCCTATGTTTTTTCTCACCCTGATGGAGGAGGAACAGATTGGGGCCATGGAGTTAGAAGTGAAAAGATTAAATGAGTTAGTGCGGCAGAAAGACAGAGAAAATGTGCAGTTGAGAGAAGAGAATGATAATTTAAAGAGGAAAATGAGAGATAGAAGTGAGAATGGAAGAGGGGATTAAAAACAGTGAGGTGCGAATGGAGGAAAGATTGATGCAAATGCTGAATGGGAGAATCAGGTGCAATTGGTGGGGGTGTGGCCTCGACTCCACTTGTAATGGACATAACAAACAAAAAGGGATTGGCAGACATAAATGAACCACCGCAAGTGACTAGGCACAGAAAAACGAAGACCCCAAAGACTAGACGCCCGGACCGACAAGAAAGGATCCGACTGGCTAGCATTGACTCCTTGTATTTCAGCTCGAATGAAGGCATGAGTGAAAATGGGAAAGAAATGAGTGATAGTGAAAGTGATTTTGAGGTTCATCGGAGCATATTGATCAGAGAAGTTCCAAAGTTAATTAAGTTTAGAGTGGAAGGAACAAAAGATGTGAAAGTGTTTTTGAAAGAGTATGAAAGTTATTGTAAAGAAAATTTTTGAGAGAATAGTAGGTTTTGGGTGAAAGAGTTGTGAGAGTTTCTGGATGGGCGTATGAAAGATTTTTACTGGAAGATTATGAGCGTGGGTGAGCCTAAGTGAGATATTATGAAAGAGAGAATGGTAGAGCAATGTAAGAGGATGAAGACAAGTGTGAAATTTAAGAAAACAAATGGGTTTGAGGAAGCGAGAATGGGGAAGAATGAGGATGTGAATTCTTATGCGCATCGCTTAGAGTCCTTGGCACGAATGAGATTTTGAGAGGGTGGAATAAATAGGAATGAAGAGCTGATGAAGAAGTTTTTAGACACGGGTCCGAATGATTGGGTGAGTATGTGACGTTATAGCAATGCCTCTGGGCATTCCTATAATAAAAACCTCCTGGGAAACTTAAATATATATATCATCATTTATTATGTATAAAATTCATTCAATTATTTTACTTTAACTTTGTTAATTTAATCATTCAATTATTTTAATTTAACTTTGTCAATTTAATCTTTCAATTAATTTACTTCAACTTTTGCAAATTAAATCATTTCTTGTTAAACTTAATAATTAATTAATTCATTTATTTTACTTGTCAATTCAATTAACGTATACTGTTCCAAACAACATCTCTTAAATTTCACCCACAAACAAACAAACACACGTTCCCAGCTCGATCAAAATAGCACGCTATTCCGCCCACTCGATTCGCAGCTTTCTTCTTATAAAGGTCGGTAATCATTTCTTCTACAATTATAAATTTACCTCCAAACAAATCATACTTAGTTAATTCCATTTTCTCTCACAATTCTTTGCAAACGACCATACGAGAGTAGATCCTAATTATATTTACTTCTCATTGCAGCCCCAATTCAGTCCATCATAGATACTCTATATTATTTACTATATTATTATTTACTCTATTATTCACACTATTAATTACTATATTATTTACTATATTATTCACTATATTACTACACTATATTATATATATATTATTCACCTTATTGTTTCACCATATTATTCCACCATATTAATTTCACATACTTCAATTCTTTTCGCATCTTGTTACTGTAAATCATGTGTTAAAATATCTTACATTGTATACCTAACCTACTTATCTCATTTTACATTAGTTGATTTTATGAATATATTTATATTTGTGTAATTGTCTTTCTTAAAGCCCAGTTCATTATTTCAAAATTGATTTCACTGTCATCTTAAGCCTAAAAATTATCCGCCGACAACTTCGATCAAACAAATTTATGGTTTTCGAAACGCTATTCAGGCTGATTTATTAACATAGAATAAAACACATAGATAACCATATACTATAACGTATAAGAGGAAAGAGAATATGAGATGATGAGCTGGTGAGAGATTGCTATGGAAGAATGTACTGAAGATGTTTGAGGACCGTGAAGTTGAGGATTATGGAAGGGAAGAAGCCTCGATTCACACTGTGCGCAACTCAAGTAGAAGTAAGTTGCCCCAGTTCCGGTCGTATCAGGACGCGTTGACAGAGAACCCGATCGAGGTGATGTCGAGATTTTTCGAAAACTATTACGGACAGAATGAACAGCAGAGTGTGTATGTTGGCCGCGAACCGAAAGTGAATAAAGGTAGGAGTGAGAGTCGGAATGGTTGGGGTAGGGTTTAGAATGGTCGGAATAGTGGTCACGCGAATGCTAGAAATGGCAGTAGATCTAGATTGAATGAGCCTAGGTGTCTGAGATCCAAGAAAGTTGGGCACATGAGGGCTGACTGTCACTGGTCACAAGGAAGTTGCTTTGGCTGTGGGCAAATGGGGCATATGATAAAAGATTGTAGTTATGCGAGGGAAAGAGTGTGTTATGGATGTGGAAGAAAGGGCCACTTGGCACAAGATTGCAGGGAAGGTGGTCGAGTGAATATCAGTGGCCCTGGAGTGTATGGCAATTGTGGGCAGATAGGGCATTATGTCAGGATGTGTGCCAGTATAAGAACTAGCTGTAGTAAATGTGAAATGGGAGGTCATGGGACAAAGTTGTGTAGGACTAGTGATAGACGCGTGAATGAAAGAATGGATGGGAACGATGCGAGCAATTGAGATGATACAACTCAGGGAAACTAAGGAATGAGAGGGTTCCTTCTGGGAAATTCTCGAGAGTGCAAGTGATGAATGTGAGAGAAGGATTGTCAAATCGTGGAGTAAATTGGGGTCAGAGAGTGAATAGGTGTATGTGTGTTAAAGTTAAGTGTGAAGATCAAGAATAAGTGCATTGATTGATACAGGATATAAGGTGAATGTGGTGTATAATGAAGAATTTGTAGGAATGAAAGTGAGTGAAGTTAAGGATCGTGGATATCATTCGACTGGATTAGGTGAGCAGGATGTGCCGATTGTTACGAGGTTTAGAGAAAGTGTTTCGATTGCAGGTGTCCGGATGAATGAGGATGAATTTTGTGTAGTAGAAGGTGAAAACAAGAAGTATAACATACTATTAGGTTATAGGTTTTTGAGAGCGAATGGTATCGTGATTCACCCTGATTTAGAGATGATTGAATGTAAGAAGAATGGAAGTATGAAGTGTCAATGGTATGTGGATCCAGATGGAAGTGTGAGAGTGAACATCATGAAAGGTCTGGAGGTATGTGCGATTGAGAGTGTGTCTGTCAAGCAGAATAAAACATTGAGTGTAAGGATTGGATGGAATTCTGATGTTAAGATAAATGAGAATGATAGGAATATTTATGTCTTGGATGGTAGTGCGGCGAACTATCGATTGAGGCGAGTTGTGCATGTGTTAGATGGTATAATTGATATGAAAGATCCGCGTTGTGGTGGAGTGAATGTGAATGTATGTGAAGGGCCATTCTCCCACCCATTTTCCCAATACCCTCTCCCTCCCTCTGTAAGAATGTGTGTGAGTGGGAATGGGATTTTATATGTATATATATATATAATATAAATATAATATAAATTCCGGATTTGATTTTTGTATAAAATGCTGTTTTTTTCTCTTCCTCGGCAAATTGTTGATTATTATTTTTTCGAAAGATCACTCTATTAAATTGCAAAATATTCCTTTTGTAAAGAGCGGCTGGCGTTGTACGATTTGGAGTATTACAAATTGAAATTATTGTATGTCCCATTTGGAGTGAGGGCCTTTTCTTTGATAGCCTCAAGACGTGACCAGATTGCAATATTGTATGAGCTCGGAGAAGCCAGTTTTTTTTTGTAAAACGTTTGAGACGCCAATACCCACCTGGGTAACACGTGAGCCCTTTCTTTTTTGGGGGGTCCGCTTGTTTGGGTTGACTTACTAGAGAAATAGAATGAATGAAAATTTGTTAAGGGTTAAATACAGTAGAAGGTATACACTTGCCCGGAGGTCGGAGTAGTCAACCCTTTTCAAAAATTACAATTACATTTTTTATAAATATTAAATTGATTATTGTATATTATTGTTGTCCCGTTGATTATTAAAATGTTTTTACAACGATAATTTACGTTATGTTATCATTTTCTTTCTCAGTTTCTACATAATTGATTTAAAATTGTTTTTAAAAATTTGCACAATATTAATTTACATTAATATGTTTATACAAATTTTACATCTTAGTTGTATTGTTAACAATATATTCTCGCATTTAGTCGTCGATTTTATAAATTGTCACTGTTGATTTACATTAAAAAATATGTATAAATTAAATATTAACTATTCTCCTTATAGAAATCACTCTTTTTGCTACCTTAGCCACTTTTGCTACCATTGGTAACTTTTCTTTTTACGATTAACTCTTCTGACGCTTGCTTCAAATTGAATCATTTAGGCTATTATTCACTGTTAGACTTCTTGTTATTAATTTGAACTTTAACACTTGTATTCTCGGTTAAGACACTTTTTTTTAACTTTGGGGGATTATTTCACTATACTTTTTATTTGATCTTTAACGCTTATATTTACTGTTAAACACTTAGGACCCTTTTTTGGTTATTTCACTGTGTCTAGGGTTTCTGGGCGTATCTTTGTCCATTGCTTATTGTCTTGTATTCGGACATGGTGACGACGCGGACACATGTATCGGGAATGAAGATTGCCTCATCGCACGATAGATCCCGACTTCCTTATTAGAGTACGGCCCCTCCATGTCCCTTTGTAGTTCCCTCTGCGTATGCCGTCGACTAGAAGCCGAGTGTTACCACTAGGGGGTACGCAGACCAGTGTTCCGTACACCTTGAAGGAGAGCTCTTTTCCGTCAATGAAGAAGCTTTGTTCAAGGACTTCCCTTTTTTGGTAAGTGGGACTCCTTGGAACAATGTGCACATAGTTTTCTCTTCTTGTTTCTTAGTTTTTGCTTTTTCCACGATTTTTTCTTCTTCCACCTCTTCCTCCATCGTTGGAGCGTCTAGCTCTACTTCTTATATTTTATTCCTTTTCTTTTTTCCTTTTCGTTTCTTTTTCTTCTTCGAGTTTAAATTGGGGGTTTTGTCTTTGGTGGCATCTTCGTCTGCGGACTCTTCTTTTTGCGTTTGAGCTTCTTCTCCTTTTTTCTTCCACGTGGCGACTGTCGGTGAGCTAGATTTTCAGGACGTCTTGTGAGGCAGGATTAGGCGGGAACCAAATCTTCTTGTTAGTCCTGTTCTTCAGCAGGAGGCGGTTCAATTCCTTCGTAAAAGTGCCAGGATTTTCCAGGTTTGCCAAGTGGGCAAAAATGACCATGGCCATTATGTCCCTGGCCGCGCTTGGCATCACCAGCTTCGACGCCATGATTCCATGTTTATGCTGCGTAGCCGTTGCTTCCGCAAACGACTTTTCCTTTGTCTTTGCCTACTTTTCGATTTTGAACTGTTCCCTCTATGTCCGAATGGCTTCCTTGCGGATGGGACACTTCATGGCTAGCGTTCTGTGTTCCCCTCCGCAGTTGATACATTTTAACTTCTCAGCCACACATTGTCTCCATTCGTAACCAGGTTGGGCACAGTTGGAATACGCAACTTCTATTTCTTTGCATTCACGCGACGGGTGCTTCTCGATAGTGTAACATCTGTAGCAGGAGTCTACTTGAACGTATTCCTCTGCCTCGACTTGCTCTAGGGCCACTCGAAGGTAAAAGCCTAGGAGGTCTTGCTTCTTGGCCCTGTCAGCCATCTCGATGGTCTCGAAGACGACTTTGAAAATTCCGTTTCCTTTGCCGAACTTCTCTACTTTGGTTATCTTTGCCTACGTCTGCTGTCTCATCAGCTCTTTCCTGATATATTCACAGGAGTTATCCGAGAAAAACGAGTCGAGCTTTCTAATGATTATGGTCCGTCGAACGAGGATGTCCTGTGGTACGGACGCTTCCAGCTCGATCTTCTGAAGCTCCTTCTTGGCCTCTTCAGATACGAGTTGCTCCACGTCCTCCATCGAATGGCAAATGGCGACATATCCATGCGGGGTGTCTATTAGCATCATAATGAGGAGATTAAGAATTCCGAACAGAAATTCTATAACGGCCGGTCTTGTAGTTTTTGTCCCCCCTCCCCTCGTATAAGGCGAGGAGGAGACCCATCTGTTCTCTTTAAAGGCTGAGCCCATGGGGCCCCCCTCGGGTAGCGGGATTCTACCCTTGTTGGGGCACTCTTCTGTTGGTGTGAAGATAGCTTCTTCACACTACGGTGTTACTCTCTGGGGATAGAGTTTACCGTACTAGGCCTTTACTTTTCCTCCTTTGCAACGATCAGACTTGACGACTAGTGCGAGCTATATATATCTACTTCACTTCATGGGTAATCAATCCTACTAATAGCCTCAAGTGATATTGCAAAGATCTTTCTCCATTGTCTTCTAAGAATGATCCCTAAACTAAAAAATGCAACTATATAAATAGTCATTCCATCTACTCATAATTATACAAAATTCAACCAATCAGGGTTGAGACACATTTAATTGTCATACTTATGTTCACTTTTGAAATAACAGACCTAAGCGTTAACAAATTGGCCAATCAGCTTTTAGACTTAAGCGCTGCAATAATTGTTCAATCAGAGTCACGATAGATTTAAGAATGAATAACGCTCAAACCGTTTCGCACATAAACACGGCTGATATCTATTTCTAACTTTTAGATTGCTTGGAAACTTCGAGTACTTACCTGCTCTACCGAAAAGGAGGAAAAGATCCTCAGCTATCTTCGGATTCTCTCCTTGTGTCTTGCTATATACACGGAATTAAAAGAAGAAGGTCACGCGTGCGCGAACTGACTTCAGCTCTACCCTACAGCAGTTAAGGCCTTTAGATACCACCAGTGTCTGTGCGTGTCAGAACCCCCGAAGGAAGTCCTATGGGGGCGCGAAGAGGGGGACCTTGTTCGGGGGTGGAGTGGTCCGAACTGGTTGGTGGGCCCTGTTAGACAACATAATAGGTAGAGAAGTCGAGGGCGGACCCGAGATTAACTTTAGGCACACGCCCCCGCGATAAGGGCCCATAAGGAAAACCCAACCGATCTTCGGACTTTGGGTGGTTATGGACGACCCCGGGTGAGTAGGCGTGTCCTACTTGTGACCAAAGAAGGGCGAAAGAAACCGCCAAGAGAAAAAAATATTTGAAACAGCCTTCGCCAAACTTGGAATTGCACTATGCAGCGTGTAGGAACAATCTAACGGATACCTGGCCATTTGTGACACAAACAAGGACGTGGATAGCATGCTAGGCACAAAAGGAAGACAGGAATTTGAAAAAATTGGGCTCAGCCCCAAAACATTCCCCAAAATAACAGCCCAGAGATGTATTATCTGCCGCCGGATCAACCCCTACGTAGGCTTCCATACTGCCAATGAAATAAAACAAGAAATTGAGGACATGCAAAGTTGGGCGAAAATAGATTAAGTCTACAAATTAAAAAATCAAGAGGGTGAAGAGCATACCCCTGTCTTTAAGGTTACATTGCAAACTACAGAAATGGCACAGAAAGCAACGGAAGAAGGAATCTTACTATTCAATTAAAAAATCTCGTCATCATGCATCGAACGTGAATCCTTCATACCCGTCCAGGTGTGTTTTACCTGCTACGCATTAGAATCGAACGCAACAAAAGATTGCACATTAAAAGGCAAGAAATGTTTTGAATGCGCTAGCGAAGAACACACCTGGAAGGAATAGAGTAGCACCCAAAAGAAATGCCTGAACTGCGGTAACCCCTATCGTACCCTGTCTATGACCTGCCCAATGAAAAAGTCCTACATCGCGGAAAAAAGAAGCCAAGAGAAGACCTCGTTACAATTAAAACCCGGAATGAGAACGGACCTGATTATAGTCATCCTCCATGAACATTTTGCGAAGATGATAAGCCCAGGGACCTACCAACCGAAGAGAACCACATGCTAGTGAACAACGGGATGAAACCAATGTGGTTCCCGGATAACCCCCCATCCGCCGGACTTCTTCAGGCACAGATCAAATGTATGACCACAATGGAGAACAGATCTAGAGCAACCTCAAGGGACCCCAGGTTAAACAAAAAAAAAACAGTTACGGAACCTGATAATAGCTCTTCTGTAGCATCTCCCTCAGTCTCAGATGAATCGTTTCAGGCACCTACCACGATGGACGACGACCACGAACAGGACGAAATGGAACCAGTTACAATAATGCACAGCTTAAGCCAGGCTCTCAACTTGAGACTTTAAGGCACCTCAACCAATCCACTTTCCAAAGCCATAGATTCATTGGCATTTATGAAGGGAATAATGGATAGAAGGTATAAATGAGATTATGATGCTCAGTACACAGAAGAAGAGGTCTACGAAGCACTGACTACCAGATAAATAGAAATCTGACCAGAATCGTGCCTCAACATCACCCAAGACTCGTACAAAAGAAAGAGAACCGGCAAAGTGAGATCTCCAGCCCGCGAACAGAAAAGCAGCCGGAAACAACCCCGTAAGAAATAGATAATGGAATACAGAATCCGCTACATAAAAAAGGCTAAAAATATTTACAATGAATGGTAACGGCTGGCACAACAAACGACATATCTATAATGAAATCATAAGAAAAGTCAATCCTGATATAGTCCTAATTACCGAACATGGAATTAACCTTAATAACGACCATATTAAAATCTACAATTACAAAGTATGTAATAACGACCAATTAATCAAATGGTAGATACGACGTGGTGGCCTTAGCAATGAAGACAGGAATACCTTTCCAAAAAGTGAACGACCTAGAAGAATCACATCTTGCTGTGAAGATCAAAATGACTTACGACGACCTAATAGTAGCTGGCGGATACCAACCCCCCAGGCGCCCATATCTCCCTATCCTATCATTTTTGCGCCTATTCCGCAGGAATTCATCAGTCATCATGATCGGCGATCTTAATTCAAAATGCAGAGAAACGGGGTACAGCGCAGCGTTCAACGGGGCGAGCAGAACGCTAAGTCTACTAATGGATAGGAATATACTGCAAAAGTTGGGCCCAGACTTCCCCACATTCTTAACGGAAAGATCTGCAACAACGCCCGATATAGTTCTAACAAATCCCACATTCGCCCTTAACCACGT
Source organism: Ceratothoa steindachneri (assembly GCA_963969495.1). Classification (NCBI taxonomy): domain Eukaryota; kingdom Metazoa; phylum Arthropoda; class Malacostraca; order Isopoda; family Cymothoidae; genus Ceratothoa; species Ceratothoa steindachneri. Next base: position 26,065,483 of record OZ018332.1, read on the forward strand.
CACAATACCGGGACCCTACATTCCATCGGATCATCTGAGCATGATCACAACTGTCTCAACTTCTCCAATATAAGTGGAGATCCCTCGACGCAAATGTCTCAGAAAGGCTGACTGGGACCAATACAGTTGACAATTGGAGGACATACAGTCCCAGACAACTGACTGCTATACAACCCACGAGATTGAAGAGAGAATCAGATATATAACGAAGAGGATAATAGAAGCAGATCGCGATACGATACCGTGGACACAACACAAAACTCTTCACGCTCCGAGATGGGATGCAAATATCCAAGAGGAGATGACTAACCTAGAAAATCTAATCATGGAGATTAAACAACTTGGGAACTCGTACCATCGTAATATCGAACAGAAAAGATTGAGGGACCTCATAAAATAACTAATCACTGAAAAGAACAACGAAACATGGAATAATATTATAACCAGGATAGACACTGAGGGAAACCCCAGTAAATTTTGGAGTCAGATAAGGAGACTTAGAGGAAACCCTCCTAAGGAAAGAATCAAGATCAAGATGGAAGGCAAGGTGATCACAAATACGAAGGAGATAGAAAGGCATTTTAGGTCGCCCTGGCAGAAGAAATTTGACATAGGTCAAGATGAAAATAGAGATTTCGACGCTGACTACGAAGCAGAGGTTGTCGAAAACCTTAGAACAAGACGAGGCAGAATCTTGTAGAAGGTGCACCGTTCAGTCAAGAAGAATACGAGCAAGCCTTGAAGTCATTCAAACAAAAAACACCAGGCATCTCAGGTATCACAAAAATGCACCTACAAAAGGTTCCACCAAACATCAACAAGGAAATACTTAATATTTTCAACGCCTGTCTCAATACAGGATATTTCCCAGGAGCATTTAAGACCACAAAAATTATATTACTTCCAAAACCCGGGGAGCCAAAAACCGATCTAAACAGCTATCGACCAATATCCTCGCTCAAATTCATAGTCAAGGTTCTCGAAAAACTGTTAAATAACAAATTAAATGCACCATCTCGAGACAAATAACATATAACACACAACAAAATGGTTTCCGAAGAAAATTAGGAACCGAAACGGCCCTGGCTTTTATCACAGAGAAGATTGCCTTTGCTAAAGCAAGGAACCATAGAATCGATGTGGTTCTGAGAGACATGACATCTTCCTTCGACAAAGTCTGGATCCCGGGCCTCAAGTCGAAAGTCTCTGGCCTCGGCCTGCAGGACAATTTTAACAGAAATATATATAACTATCTGGGCGAACGGGAAGCTAAAATAACTATTAATGGCTACAAAGGGGAAATCTTCAAGCTGTGCGCCAGAGTGCCCCAAGGAGGCTGCCTTAGTCCCACCTTTTACGTGATCTATACGAATGACCTCCCTACCCCCCCGATTATGACTTTGCACAGAATATCCAACTGGCCGATGACATCACACAGATCGTGACAAGCGACTATCCGAACTCTAGGGACGTTGCCAACAGAACAGGAGCATAGATGAGCACACTTAACAACTACGAGAGAAGAAATAAAATCAGAACTAACGAAGCCAAATTTAAAGTGATTCCGATAGGACGCCGTAAAAATTAAACCCCCGTACAAACAGCAAAAACTACCCCTATACGCATGACGGCAAAGTCCTTGGACTAAAGATCACTTCAAATGGATATGTTTCACACTGCAAGGAAAGAGAGGAGGCAGGCCGGAGGGCACTCAATTCGCTTTATATTGGGTTGAGGAATAAGTTCTTGCGGTTTTATCAAATTTAGTCATTACCATTAACAATTTTAGAAAAACTTCATTTTTTAATTGCTAACAATATGCAATTTAATCAATAATTTATTCTCCCTTGTTATTTACGACTTCTTCCTAACGTTCAGCTAGTTTTATGATGCCTCTGCAATAAAAATCTCTGGATTTTGACTTGAAGAATTCGTCTAACCAGGTTCTTAATTCCACATCAGTATTGAACGAAACACCGAGCAAATTGTTGGGGAGCGATCGCAACAGATGGAAATCCGATGGAGCCAAGTTTGGGGAATATGGAGGATGCGGCAGGATTTCCCAATTAAGCGTTTGGGTGGCATCTTTTGTCATATTGGCAATGTGAGGACGAGCATTGTCGTGTTGCAGAAGGAATCCATAACTTCGATGAGGTCGCTTTTCACGAATAGCTTCGGCGAGTCGATACATTTGTTGAAGGTAGAGTTCTGCATTGACAATCTCGTTGTTCCCAAGGAGCTCATAAAGAATGATGCCTTCACAATCCCACCACACACACAGCATCGTCTTTCGTGGATGAAGTCCTTGCTTTAATCGCGGAAGTGTTTTTTAGTGGGGCTAAGCTATTGTCTTCGCTGGTTCATGTTGACATAAACACACCACTTTTCGTCGCCAGTAATGATGCGGTGAAGAAATATGTCCTTATATCTATGAGTAGCCTTGTGACGAGCAAGAAAACCTGCGGCAATCGTAGAGCGTTAAACTTTGTTGCTTTCCCTCAAAGCACGCGGAACCCATACACCGAGTTTTTTAACTTTCCCCATCGAATAAAGGGGATTCACTACAGTTTTCTGATCACACGCCAATTGTACAACCAATTCTCTAGTCGATTGACGAGGATTTTCATGAAGAAGGTTGTTCAATCGATCTTCATCTAACTTAATGGGGTGACCAGAACATTTTTAGTCATTAAGATTGAAATAACCGTTTTTGAAACGTGAAACCACCATTGAGCTGTCCTTTCTGATAAAACATTTTCTCCGTACACAGCACAAATATCTCGACGAGCTTTGGCTGCGTTTGCATTGTTTCCGTCTCGATTGAAAATGAATAACAGCAAGTGTCAAAAATGCGCTTTTCTTTCAACTTGACATTCCATTTTGAGGGTACAAAACAAAAATTAAATTAACACAACTTTTAAATAAACCGCAATGACTTATTACTCAACTTCAAGACGTAGCCTAAGCAAAAGCCTACTAGTCTACGCTGTTAAGAGACGTAGCCTAACCTTTGCAAATTTTGCTCTCAATATTTATTAGTGTTTCTTAATATGTGCACAAATCACTTCAACAAAACTTAAATCAACACCACATTAAAAAAACGCAAGAACTTATTCCTCAACCTAATAAGTTCAAACAACTCTCGCCCGCAAATAAACACAAATTATATACCACACTAGTAAAACCAGTCCTTCTTTACCCGACCATACCACTCCATACCCTCAGTAGATGCGCCCTGAGGAAACTTCAGGTGATTCACAATAGTTCACTAAGATTTATTGCTGGTGTCACACTGAACGACCGAATACCCACACGCCTCTTACATCAAGTTACCGATTTGGACCCCATCAATGTAACACTCTATAACCGAGCGAAAAAAAATATGGCAAAGGATTAAAAATAAATGGACCCCGAGATGACAAACCAAATAAGACTACCTGATGTCAACCACGAGCTGACCTTCAAATACGCATTTCAAAGCAGCCAGATCCTGGATACAGCAATATACTAATGACCTTTACCGAAACCAACTCCAAAAGTACCTTGAAATTATGAACAAATTATTTTAATTAAAAAAAAATAATAATATTTAGTGGACAAAAATAAATAAATAAATAAATGAAATAAAATAAAAAAGTTCCGTAGTGGACAATTTTTTTTAAATAAATAACTAAATAAAATAAAATAAATTAATAATAAAAAAATCCGTAGTGGACAAACAAAAGAAAAAGTGGTGAGTCTTCCGTCAAAATTGGAACTATCGAAAAATAGAACAAAGACTTGACAGCTTTTATCACACAAGACAGCCAAGATAACTGTTATTCGACCGCAAGAAAAACAGAGTTAGCCAGTTAACCTAGTATACACTTCTTACACTTATATACACACATTCAGACTTTCTTCTCCTATTTATCAATACACATTTCTAACTTACACCATCATTGATCATTCTAACCTTTAGGCGCTTAATCAGAGTTCGGATCCAGCTACGCTACCGAATGTGAATTCTCGGTAAAGGAGGTAAAGGTTTTAGGAGCGAATTCGAAAGCGTGAACTCTTCTCTACGAGGTCTTACAAGAAAAATAACAGAAGGAGCTCTAAGTAGCATCGACTCAAAATGTCGCTTTCTGTGACCAACACGATTGGGCCTACAAGAAAAACGTCTATCACATTGGCCCTTTACCTCACTACCCGGCACAGGAGGCAACGGTTTCGGTAAGCTCCTTCACCGACTGCGTACACTGGGAGTTTCGTTCCTCCAGTTACAAGAAAAAAAATACTGCATACTGCGAAGTTTAACTTCCCATTTACAAAAGAAAGATTACTACAAACCTGGAAGTCTATCTTCCCATTTACGAAAGAGAATAATTCATACCGGGAAGTTCTTCTTCTCATTTACAAAAGAGAATAATACCTACCGGGAATTCTATCTTTCCATTTAGAAGGTTGAATGTGTGAACCGTTTAGTAGATCTAGGAGCAGACGGCAATGATCACTTCCACACAGGTTATCAAATACTCTGAAGAAGTGATCGGGTGTAAAGTCAGTTGAGCACAAACAGAGATCTATGTGGGTAAAGGAGTCTGTCTGGGGATGATAATGGGTAGGGGCTTCGTCGTTGAGGACTTTTAGGTCTTGTTGTAAGAGTACGTCTAGTGCAACATGTCTTTTGCTGTTGTTTATGACATCGTAGCAGTACTGGTTACAAGCATTAAAGTCTCCAGTTAGAAGGAATGGTTTTGGGAGTTGGGACACAAGTTCATTCATGGAGGCAAAGGTGATTGGCTTGGAAGGTGGGAGGTATATTGAGCACACAGATAAGAGCGTAGATCGGTGAAGGTGAACAGCGAGGGCGTTAAGGTTTGTGCGGAGGGGGATGGTGGTAAATGGTATATCCGAGCGGACCAGGAGGTTACCATAAAATTAGGGTTATAGAAGGCTAACCTGGGTGTGGCCGACAAGAGAAAAGTAAGAGGAGTTTAGGAGCTTTGTTTCACTGAGGTAAATCACTTAAGGTAAAAACTGTTTTAAGAGGGCCTGCAGTGAACCATAATTGGCCCGGAGTCCGCGGATATTCCATGTCAGCAAGAAGGCTGAAACGTTGGAGTGTTAGAGGTTGAGTTAAGCAAAGGGGTGGGAGTATGGTTCATCCGTTTTGATCCAGACGTGCTCAGAGTGGGGTCAGTACATTATCTGTGGGTACACCAGGAAAGTGGGTTAAAGGGTTTGGTGGCGATTGGTGGGTGGTTTTGTTGCTGGTCGGAGAAGAATCTAGAGGATGACATCAGGTTGTCGGATGCTAGATTAGCAGCTGTACAACCCGGAGGCAGATCATAATCTCTAATCAGGGAGTTGTGGTTAGGTGATACGAGGTGCATAAGGCAATGTGGTGAGTCGGCCATGGGATCACATGACTGACAAGGGTCAGTAGTTGGTGCGGTCTCGGTGGTTTTATTTTAGCATGGGGATATCCGAGTGTTATCGTTATCGGCAGAGTGAGGGGGATCTGGTGTTCCGATTCCATGTAGTTGATCGAGCGAGATGTCTACAAGATCTCTTTAATCGGTAGAAGGTATTTTCTCGGATAGTGTGCTTTGCGAGGGGCTATACGAGGTATATGATTTAATGTCGTAAAGCCACGTTTCTCTGGATGAGCTCATTGCTACATGCGAGTTTTGGGCGTCATCTTCGAGCCGGGTGTGTTTGTCGTTGCAGGGGCCCAAAGAGTAATCGGAGAGAGCGCTTAAGACCTTCATCTCACCCACGAATGGCCCGCGATAGGCTAAGGGATTCATTATCAGGGGTGACATTGGGTAGTGTTAACCTGCGGGGAAGGGGACCAGGCAGCGGCTTACTTGGGGCAAGAACAGCTTCCACATCCATCAGGCCCTTAGTAGAAGCACGCACCTGGGTAGTTGGATGATCTATAAGTTCATCATCGTGCGGGATCGTTGAGGATTTAGTTGTAGATAGTATATGGGTGGGTTCATGATTTAATACATATTAGGGGAATGGAGGTAAGTGAGTTCGATCTCTGCCTCTTAGAAGGTTGTTCCTGCGATTAGGGGGAAGACTTGTATTTTGATGATAGGTGAACGACATGTACTTCGGGCGAGAGTGGCACTCTTCAACGGAGAGAGATGGGTTGTGTTTCATTAAGATCGGGGGGTTATATTGGTTCTTCTATTGCGTCACCTTGTTGCGAAAGCGTAGCTAGATGCGTTCGCAAAGGTTCCTTTGAGCGTTGTTTCAAGGGAAGGGCCACCATTGGAGGTAGATAGGCTGGTGTTGGTCGGTTCTGAGCGCGGATGTGCTAGACGTAGGCAGAGTGCCGTGAATGTTAGGAGCACCACTCGTAATACCGGAAAAGGTGGTTGTTGACATGTGATGCTTTCTTCACGTAAGTCTAGTTTTACTTAGCGTCTAGAGATACCGCATCGTAGGCACCGAACGCGGATCTCCTGGCGATAGAGGTAATGGGGGCACTTCTTGTGGCGGGCATGATGTGGGCCGCCAGAGTTGACGCCGTGTGTCTCTTCTGTGCAAGCTGGGGCATTGTGTATCAATCATCCACATCGAAAGCACGGATTCCTAGTGCTCTTAAAATATTTTGAGGAGTGGACGTATCTGCTGCAGTTACGGCACTGGAGTGGGGTTGCGATTTCTTCTTGAACTCGTATACGAGTTCCTACAAATTTAATAAACATTGGTAGCGTCAATTGTTTTAGTTATCTTAGCAACCCTAAATTGAGTGGAAAAACGAGAAGATGGCTTTTAAAAATCCTGACTGACTCAACATTATGTTGTTGGTTGGTGAAGACTTCTTTGATGGCAGAAGTAATGAACTCGTCTGTGGCATCAGGACCTAGGAAGAAGTTATCCAATAGGACCGTATAGGTCCTTACATGAAATTCGTCCTTATCAATCTCCGAGATTTTTAGAAGGCCAATAGATTGCAGGCTAAGCAGGCGTTGGGAGAATGACTCAGTGGTAGCTCGGTCTATTATTTCTGAGTGTGAGTCAGCAATTGAGAAGTTTGGAGTAGATATAGGGAACATTTCTTTTAATGCGTGGTACGTATGTAAGCCACAGACCTTTTCTTCTTTTAGAACATGTGGGATAACGAGACGACGCAAAGGGAGCTAGATTGGTATGTAGGTTTGTCATCGGTTTTCGGCGAAGATTGAGCACAAGAAGGTTGGTTAATATTGCGTGGAGGCGACCTTGAAGTGGTTGCTGCGACGACTTCCGTTTGAGAGCGACATAGAGGCTATCGCGTAGGCCGCGAACTTGTCTGGTTCGAAGTGAAATCCATGATCGTACCCAGTGGAGGAGCAAGGGGCGGGTGATCAAGAGATTTTCTAAAGTTTTTATTGATGGGCATTGGGACCCTGCTACTATCGCGGGACGCAAACGCTAATTACCCCCCGCAGTAGCCTGCTCTGCGAGGGGTGAATACGAGGCCGGCGAAGCCGGTTGCCTCCATTTGAGGTCACATCTCTCACCCAGTAGTCAGGCAGCCCATTAGCATGGCGGTTCCACCTTGGGTTCGGCGTTAAATTAACAGTCTGCGGAAATAAAGAGAGGGTATGAGAGGAAGATGAGGGTAGGGGTGAAGCAGGTTGTTAAAAAAACACCACCTTAAAACCTGGAGTCAGGCGTGAGGGAACATTATTCCCTCCCCCCTTAGCTTCAATCTGGGATGATTGGGTGTGAGGAAGCTGGTCGGTATCTAACCTGTGAAATTAGAGTCTGACCAGAGAAAATTGTGGGAGTGGTTGTATGGAAAGTGAGGAAGCAGAGTGGGAAGGCAGGGTGACAGAAAGAATGAGAAGAGGCTAAGCTGGGGCCGGACGGGGCGCTGAGTCCCGTCAGTGCAGCGGCCTAGGAAGGCAAATTGCCGTGCCCCTTATGAGGCAGTGGATAAGATGCTGCAATTTAGGGAGTGCTCAGTCGCCAATGGTTACCATATTGTTAGTGAAACAGTTCATATCATAGCTATCATGGAAACTAAAGATAAGTTTTCAGAGCTTCTATTCGTTGAGGGAACTTCTTTAATTATCTTTAGAGTGCGTAATTGTCTGGCGGGCCGATATTATGTATCTTCGATATGCTTAAGAAGTGGAACTGAGCTCAGGGATAATAATATTGCTATCATTAATAAAATAGAGTTTTATTAATAATAACTATCAACAAACAAAAGACGGAAAATATTGACATAAACAGAGAATGGAAAGGGTCGTGGGGGCTCGGGCTAATCCGAGGATTAAAGGATTTAAAAAGGTAAGACAAATATAGAGTTAAAGGGATGGGATGGTTCGCTAAACCATTTAAAGCACAGGGTAGAATTGACAAAAAGGTTGAGTACTCAAAGGTGAAGTTTGGCTTACGTAACTTTATACTAGTGGTGCAGTGGAAGGCGACGTGAAGGAATTTACGGTCCGCTGGCGAGTTCCAGCCGAAGGGGGGAAATAAAAGGATCCTGACGTGGCGTCTGGGGAATGAGAACCGTTTCTCGACGAACGGCTTGAAGAACAATGGCTGTTCTACGTTGTTCTCTTCTGAACAACAGCAGGGGTGGGGTGAGAACCGTCTCTTGTCTACGGGCTCAAGAACAATGGCTGTTCTAATGTTGTTCTCCTCTGAACAACAAGGGGGAAGGGTGAGAACCGTTTCTTGGCAAACGGACTCAAAAGAACAATGGCTGTTCTACGTTGTTCTCTTCTGAACAATAGGGTGGGGGGAGAACCGTCTCTTGTCTACGGGCTCAAGAACAATGGCTGTTCTAATGTTGTTCTCCTCTGAACAACAGGGGGGAAGGGGGAGAACCGTTTCTTGGCGAAGAGCTCAAAAGAACAATGGCTGTTCTACGTTGTTCTCCTCTGAACAACAGGGGAGGGGGGGGGGGTGAGAACCGTTTCTTGGCGAAGGGCTCAAAAGAACAATGGCTGTTCTACGTTGTTCTCTTTCTGAACAATGAGGGGGAAGCCTTGAGGACTTGGCGTCACGAAAGGCTTGAACCTTTGGCACTCAAGGGATATTGTCCTCTTTCTGGACAAGTGATGGTGAATCTCGAGGTCGAGGTCCCTTGGCGCACAAAGGGAGAGAGGGTCGTGGTGATGTTTCGCGACGAAAATCTGGATCTCCAATCTGATCTTAGTGGTAAAGTTTCCATTTAAATAGTCGGGACACTCCCTTGGCGTGGGGGACAATGGAGTGGGAGCTTCGAGGGAATGCACAGCCGAGCCTGAGAACAATGCCTTATCTGCCCATAAGCCTAACTCAATCTGGCGAGGTCGGCGTATGGGGGCGAACGGGGGGACGATAACCTCCTTGTTTAAACATTGACATCCAGTGGGTGCGATAAGACGCCAAGCTTCGAAGCGAAGATGCACGTGGGAGCATCGTGGTTTTAAATAATATGTGATAGGAGTTGAACTTAACGCGTTTTCAACCCGTTCTATCACACCCCTCCATTCTGAGGGAAGTTGTCACTTCGAAAAAAAGAGAGAAGGGACAACGATAGAGCTCCGTTGTGGAGAACTCGTTTTCTTGTACCAACCGTACCTTCCTGCACCTAACTAATATTACCTCAATACATATGATTATTTTGATCTTTTGATTATAAGGGAAAATAACCTTTAATACAAACTTAATAAACAAAAAAAAAGCATGGAACAATGAAATGATATAAAATTAGTACATATGGACAAAAATAATTTATACGTAGTTAATGGGTACAAATATATATACATACAAAAAAAAATAGACATTGAGCGTTACAAAATTCATACCTATACATTAACTAATTATATTACAGGAGAATCTTAATTCAAGTCGTACAAGACGGTATATACCTACATGGAGATACTAATCCTATGAATACAATTATTCTACGCTATTCGGTAACGCATTCCTACTGAGTGCGTCAGCGACCTGGTTATCGGAACCTTTTATATAATTTATTTTAAATTGATACTCTTGCAAGAGTAATCTCCAGCGCATGATTCGGCCGTTGGAGTGTCGCACATTCCTAATATAGGCTAACGGACGGTGGTCGGTTCCTATCTGAAATTCTTTACCTATCAAGTACATCTTGAATTTGTCTATGACCCAGATAATTGATAGAGCTTCCTTTTCTATAGTGGCATATCTCTTTTCGCCTGGTAATAATTGACGACTAGCATATGCAACTGGATGACTCGTGCCGTCATCCTCGTATTGAAGGAGTACACCTCCAATGCCCTCGTTGGACGCGTCTGTCTTAATCCCAAAGGATTTTTCCAGGTTGGGCAACTTTAAAATGGGGGCAGAAATGAGCTTACTCTTGAGCTGATTAAAATGGCAAACAGCGACATCATTCCAACGTAAATGATCGGGGAAATTCTTTTTTTGAAGGGGGCTGAGGGGGGTCGAAATTGCAGCGAAATTCGGAACAAATCGCTGATAGGGAGAAGCTGATCCTAGGAACGATCTTAACGATAACCTCCTTGTTTAAACATTGACATCCGGTGGCTGCGATAAGACGCCAAGCTTCGAAGCGAAGATGCACGTGGGAGCATCGTGGTTTTAAATAATATGTGATAGGAGTTGAACTTAACGCGTTTTCAACCCGTTCTATCACAGAGTCTGACCAGAGAAAATTGTGGGAGTGGTTGTATGGAAAGTGAGGAAGCAGAGTGGGAAGGCAGGGTGACAGAAAGAATGAGAAGAGGCTAAGCTGGGGCCGGACGGGGTGCTGAGTCCCGTCAGTGCGGCGGCCAGGAAGGCAAATTGCCGTGCCCCTTATGAGGCAGCGGATAAGATGCTGCAATTTAGGCAGTGCTCAGTCGCCAATGGTTACCATATTGTTAGTGAAACAGTTCATATCATAGATATCATGGAAACTAAAGATAAGTTTTCAGAGCCTCTAGAAGCATGCCAGCTTAAATGTTGAGAGACATAAAACAGCTCCATAATTGAAAAAAAAACCTACTCGAAAACATCCCCACACCTACACTCTGGACTACTTCATTGTGACCGCATCTTCAGGAAAGGACGAAGAACAGCCCCTCATCTCTGTATATTTTGAAATACTGGATTCATTCACCAACGAGTTAGAGCTGCGCTTCTCGGAGTGAAACACCAAATTGGTGGCATCTATTTCTACTTTGCTTTCATGCTCTGAGATGTTTCTTAATTTTGACCAATTGCAAACGTTTAGTGATTTAATAAAAAAAACAGGAGCGGCTATTGACTTATTTCTGCTTCGACATGAGGGGAAGGTTGTTCGAAACATGTTTTAGAAGCAGCTCTGAACAGAGGCATGTCAGGAGATCAGGACTGCCATTGCAGGTTTCTTGAATGGTTCCACAGAATGGAGCAACATACACCTTTCCCAAACATGCACACATTGCTCTGTGCTGCCTTGACTAATGGAACATCACCAGCTACATTTTCAATGGTGACAAGACTGTTTACAAATAAGAACGATAAAATAGGACAAAGGCTAAACAAAATTTCCCAACACAAACAAAGCAAAAGGCAAGAGAGAAGTGTGCTCCAGCGTCGGGGGTAGGCCCACCTTCTCTCGGCGCAGGAACATGTGGCTCACAACAAACAGTCAAATAAAGTGCAAGAGGCGATCCTCCTACAAACAGTTGTTTAGTCCACAAGTATGTGTCCACGAACCCGCCCAGATGAAAAGGAATAAGTGGGACAGGCAACGTGCACGAAGATCACCGAGATTGGGACATTTTACAAGAATGTGCCGAACAGTCTGGGGGGCAACGCAGTTGCTGCAATAAGGAGGAGGTGAGGGCTCCGCCAAATGGCAATGCGTCCCGCGAGTGTGCTCAATTCGGATACGACAGAAAGCAACCTGAAGCCAGCGCCGCATTGAGAGGTAGGTCCATGGGAACAGTTGCAGCGCAATGGCACTCAACTTTAACTTCCCCTTGGCCGTCTCTATGAGCCTCCCAGGTAAAGTGTCGATCAAATACAAGATCTAGGAAACGGTATGAGTCCACAACCTCCAGGCGATCCCCATTTAAAAAGAAGTCTGGGTCAGGGTGGAACCGTGCATTGCGACAATATTGCACCACCTTAGTCTTCGCCAAGGAAAATCGAAGACTGTGCTTCGGCATAAAGGAGGTCGACGCTCCAGAGTAGGCATCTGGGCCGCACCAAAATAGATCGAAAGGCCGTCCACGTAAAGCGTAGCGAGAATATCTTTCCGGCAGCACAGTGGTGATGCCGTTGCTGCTCAGGGAAAAGAGTGTGACACTGCGAGACACCACCTTCCTGCTCCATCGGAACAAAGAGTGCTCCCCCACCCGTGAGCGAATCGACGATCTCGCGAGAATTCAGATATAAAAATTGGGCGGCCTCCACTCACCTCAATCTTGTGGAGAGTATCCATGATACTGCATCGCAATGAGGTATCATAGGCTACTTCCAGATCGAAAAAAACCGTGGCGTAGTGCTGTCTACGAAGGAAGGACGCGTAGATGGTATTTTCCAGTCGGAACACAACATCCGAAGTAGAGTGGAACTTGCGGAAGCCACGATATGGAGAAAATAGATGGTCTCCGCTGTCCAGAAAAACGGCTAATCTAACATTTACAAATTACTCCATCAACTTTCGCAAGCAGGATGTTAGAAAGATTGGTAGAAAACCAATCGGAGTAGCGGTATCTCTGCCCGATGTTTTAGGAATAGTACTTAGGCCCACGTCAATGAGGTTGCGGGAAAAGTCAACGGCCTCATCTAACAACCTAAACTCCTCGGGTGAGACAGAGAATTCAGTAATTTCCTGAAATGCAGACTACCCCTCCCGCTCCAAGCACCACCGGGGCAGGCTCTCAGGTGGCAGAGGCTCCGAAAACGATATTTGAATGGGAAAGTGATTACTACCATCGACTATCCCCCACCCCAAACAGGTTCTGCATTCGGAAAGCACAAAGATAAATTGGGGCAGGAAAATAAAGCGGTTCTTGGGGAGTAATGCTTAAACTCATCCAAATTTAGGTCACGTATCTTCACCTCGTCGAGCACTTCGGCAAGGACTTGACACCTGGGATTTATCGAGTAGTCTTCCCAGAGGGTGTCTACCCTTCAGATCTCTGAGCAAGAGAAAGGGAGGGACTCGGTAACCGTGCTACGATGCGAAGGAAGTCCTCTGCGTCGTTGTCAGCTGACGGAGAAATATACCTGGAACTAACAGTATACCACCTAACCAGGTGCAGCTGCACAGCTACTGTTTTGAAGGAGGTATCTAAAGCGAAGTGAAGGACGGAGACATCATGCCCGGTGTAAATCGGACATCCCTTCGACCGGCCCCCATCCCGTGGTGGTAAGTTAGCAAAACCCTTATACCATGGGAGGGTGGGCATGGGGCACGCACCCAGAATGGTCTCCTGAAAAATGATAACTACCGGGAAACGGGATGAGACGAGCCTCCGCATCTCCTCCCAGTTAGCAAGGAGTCCGGGGCAATTAAAGGAATATGTCCACAAGCCTCACTCGGAGGAAATGCGGGGGGCCCTCTTCGGAGTCAAGACCCTCACAGGAATGGGCATACGTTTCCCGGAGTCAGAACTCCGGGCGCTTTTGGTCGGACAATGCGCCGTCGCCTTCGAGAACTTATCGGGGGAGGTTAGGCTCGCCATGCGAGTCTTTTCCTTCCTCCACCTTGAAATCTTAGGCGAGCAGGGCGGCTTCGGAGGCTGGGATGAGGGAGGGAGGGGGGTCCTCTTTTCGAGGATCCAACGTCTCCAAGCTACTAGCGTACCACTGGATGTGGTTGTAGGAGCCAAAGCTCCTTTCGAGAGCAGCTTTAGATACCTTGGAAGATGGCCTCGCGATCAACTTTAGGGGTGTTACCTTCTGTGAGTCTAACGACTCGGGGAAGGCGCGTTGCCGCTTCACCATATGGGAAACAGTCTCAATGTTGGAAAGGGGCGGTGGATAGCCGGGGCTAGATGTGAACCCTTGGTGCCGCCAGCTCTACTATTGGAGAGACCGTTGTGGGTGATACCCGCAGAAGGGTTCTAAATGGGTGTGGAAAAGAACGTGCTCGTAGGCCTAGAGGGGCCAGGACTAGGTGGGTGTCTTTCTTATCAATGAAGCATAAGACGACCCAAGCAGCGCTGGGCGCGCCAGGACCAAGTCCTTAGCCTCGCGAAATGCGAGACGATCAAGGCATAGAACGGCCAGGATTTCCTTCTCAAGGTGATTCGCACCCTATCGATTTGAAGAAGATGGGGGTGGTTCTCCGCAATTCACATACTTCGCTAATATGATTTGGACTTATCGTGTTAGCCTTAGAGCACCTTACACAGACTTCGGGTAACACCGACTTTACTCCTCTACATGAACGATTCGTTTTGCCGAATCGGTGGCAGTAGTAACACTCCTGCGGCACTTGCACGAATGCCTTCACGCGTAGCGATACCAACCGACACGCACCAACTCTGAGAGCTTGTCACAGTCAAACGTGACGAAGAGTATTGGCGTAGATCTCGAGGCCCCTCCACGTTTTCACATTACACGTTCGACCTTGACCGCTCCATTGTGGGCCAGGTCTAAGGTGATGTCCTCTATGGAGTAGTCTACGAGTTTCCTCGCATAAACCACTCCTTTCACGAATTTCATCCTATAGTGCGGCGTCACACTCATTCAATCTCCAAAGGGCACTAATAATCGCCACCTCAGAAGGATTCGACGCATTCCTATGCTGACGCATCATGTTGCCCTTAGCCAACATGTTGCCGTCAATGGCGCGAATAACATGGAAGAGTTTGAAGCCAGTGGGTTCGAAAGCGCTAGGTAACCTCTGAATGAGGAGATCATAAATAATCGAGGCTCCGCTCTGCGTACTTTTGGTCTTTGTCAAGGACTCCCCACAGGAGGGGGTCACCGGGGCTTCAGGTGCCGATCTTGGCTTGGTCGCATACCGAAACGGCTTGGACCCGTCCCTTCCTGTTGAGAGAGGGGAGCCCCGAGTCTTTTTGGTCTTTTTCCTGTTTCGTTTCTTCTTAGGAGACACGCGCGGTGAATGAACCCTCTTCTTCCCTCCGCCAGCTGGAGCCCTTAGGGCAGATAGGCCGTCCTCACCAAGATCCTTCTCTAAAATGGAGAAGGTCTTGGCTGACTTAGGGGCACCAACCGGAGGAAGAGATACCTCCTTTACTTGTAAGGCCTCGGAAACCCACGCCGTCTGAGGAGAAGCTTTCACAGGGGCGGACTCAGGTTCTGTGCTTGGCACCGATCCCGTGTTCGATCCTACCGTTTGGGGCTGGGTCAACTCAGGGACATGTCCATCTCAGGGGAGGGGGGCGTATTCCATGTGGTCATCCCCACTCAAGAAATCACCGTATCCCCTTCGAGGTACCTTTTTCCTATTCTCGTCTGGCGAGCCGGCACTCGTCGGGAAAGAGAGAGGGCCACGTACAGTACCCCTCCTTAGACTTG
This sequence comes from Ceratothoa steindachneri, assembly GCA_963969495.1. Taxonomy (NCBI): domain Eukaryota; kingdom Metazoa; phylum Arthropoda; class Malacostraca; order Isopoda; family Cymothoidae; genus Ceratothoa; species Ceratothoa steindachneri. The sequence continues at coordinate 26,080,936 of OZ018332.1, forward strand.
CTATGCAGTCCAGCATGACTTTATAGGGCACCAACCGACTATCCCTGTCATCCCTGGCCCCCATAAGGTGTTGGCTTTACCGAGCCGCTCCCACCGAGGGCAGTCAATTATAGGCCGCTGGCCAACTTTCTCGGAAGATCCTTAAGAAAGTAAAGGGGGGACTGCCACCAGTAAGAGCGAGTCACCCAAGGGCGATTCACGAGAAGAGGGTGATGGGAAGTCCCCTGCACCTGTAGGCATAGGAGAGGAGTAAGCCTCCTCTCCGGACCAAGAGTTTTGGAATGTCCATTTTATCAGTGGAGTTGCCCGAAGGCGGCTCCAGCGATAGTCGAGGGAAAGTAGGAGGGATGTATTTTTTCAACTCAACATTGGGCATGGTGACCCTATTTATGTTGAGGGATGCATACGTTAATCACCCCATGCAGTAGACCACTCTGCGGTAGAATACGGGGCCGGCAGAACCAGCTGCCGCCATTTGAGGTCACTCCTCCCGCCTAGTGACCTGGCCGCCCATCGGCATGGGCTTGTAGCCCCTCCCCGTTTTCTCGTTACACGTTTGACCTTGTCCGCTTCCTGGTCGGTCAGCTCTAATTGGTCATCTCTAGAGTAGTTCACGACTTTCCTCGCATAAATTCCATCTTTTACAAAGTTCATTGTAGAATGTGGCGTCACACCCACCAGCGTGCCATCAAGTGTCCGGAGAGGGCTAATCTTGGCCACCTCGCAGCGATCCGACGCATTTGCCTGCAGGCTCCTGTCCGAAAACGGGTCACTTTAGGCTCTATACCAATGAGGCTAATTAGCGTTCTTCCATGATTGAATATGTTGCCCTTTGCCAACATCTGACATCAGTCGAGTGAATACCCAGAACGCGAATGTAGCCTGCGGGTTGGAAAACGCCAGGAAGTCTCTGAATGAGGGCACCAAAAATAATTTCGACTCCGCTCTTTTCTTTTTAGGAAAGGAGTGTTGGGAATGAACATGCTTCTCTTCTGCTGGGAGGAGCCATTAGGAGGGTTCTCTGAAATGGTCTTGGCTGTGAAAGGGGGGCACCAACCAGGGAAAGAGGTCCTTCCTCTCATTGTGAATCTTCGGGGGCCGGAGCTGTGTAAGGAGAAGCTTGCACAGTGGCAGACTCGGGTTCTGTGTGTGACACATAGCCCGGGTTCGACCCCATGGAGAACCTACCGTTTGGGTCACATCAGGGACCATGTCCATCTTGAGGGTATGGGAGGAAGATGATGGTGGGGTTAGGCAAGTTCTTAAAACCCACCACCGCAAACCGGAGCTCATGGGTGAGGGAGCGTTGCGCCCCCCTCCCCCTCCGGGATGGATGGGTGAGACGAAGCTGGTCGGTGTCTACCATGTGAAATTAGAAGACCAGAGAAAGTTGTGGGAGAGGTTGTAGGGAAAGTGATGAAGCAGGGTAAGAAGACAGGGGGTCAAAAAGAAGAAGAGGTTAAGCTGGGGCCCCGACCTCCATGAAAGAACATTCAGAATTAGGCAGAAAAAAAACCCAAACAAGCAGAGGTCAGTTAACTTTCAGGACTACTCGATAGGAAAAAAGGGTAAAAAAGGATGAGGAAGGGGTGTATTAAAAGTCTGGTTCGCAGCAACAGGAGGCCGCTAAGGGACCCCGGGCTGGCCCCTCTTTCCACGACAAGGCCAGAACGTCTCTAGGACCAACCTCTTAAGAAAGAAAAGGTCCCAGAGGAGGAGAGAAGGGCAAGAATAAAGGGAAGGAGATAAGAGGGGTCAGGAGGAGACGATGAATAACATAACAATGAGACCACGAATAAAGGTAGATGGAGTAGAGAAGTATAGTAAAAATTCACTTCGCATTCCTCTCTTATGAGCGGGAGGAGACCCCTCTCCAATGACAAGGCAGGATCACTCCCACAGTGAGCCTCTGGAAACCCTGTGAGCGTGGAGGGGTGGGTGCTCTTGATGACACTAAATCTACTCCCCTTCACCTACCAACACCCTATTAAGCAAAAGGACACAGATAATTTTGTCTATAATATAATACGATTACCGAGTCATGTGAGATAACCAGATTTGATGAACTTTGCTTTCCTTAAAGCCCTAATCTGAATGCGCTTCTTAAACGGATATAACGTGGGTTGCAATTGCGATTTTGAGATAAAGACGATAACAGCAAAAGAAAATTATCCCAGAATTTTAAAACGTGAATCCCGTGGAGATCATCTATTACCAGGTTTGTTGTTTGAGAAGGGAGTTTACTAGGGTATATTTTCTCCTTTTATGTGGGGCACGAAGAGTACCCATATCGTCTTCCAACGAGTGTCGTAAAAGGCGGCTTGCATGCGAAGCCACGAACTAGAATTATCGGTTCTGTGAGCGATATACGTGATGGCGGTAATGGGGAGAGATGCTGCGGATACCAGTACCATTCATACCGGTAGTGGCAATGATGCCTACCAGCAGTATCCTTTGGGAAAGGTTTAAATAACATGCTTGTGTATGTCTTGCCACCCTTTGTGTTGTAGGGCTAATATTTTTATTTGTTATAGAGCTCCTCATAGTGTCATATTTCGTCAACTATGTGACTTATTTTCAAAACCGCTTTGCTTAGCAAAGACATTGCCTCGTTTATCGCCAACTTGCCCTCCCCGGAGAATGCGACCAACATCAAAAAGTCAAATTAAATGGAGTTTGGCAGCATCCTTCTGATTGCGGGCAATCTCGCACTCGGTTGACCAATACGGAAGTGGTCGATGAATTCAACCACGATGCAATAGTTGAAGCGGCGCTTTATAGCGCATAGAAATATTTTGCTTCTCTTTAATGTTTATTTATCATCAGTGTGGGTTTTTAAATGTGCCATAAGATTGTCCTTTCTCTGATCCTGATAAGGGCAAAGACTACATTTAAAAAGCTGATCACCTGTGTGAGTACATGAATGGTTATTAAGCTGACTTTTCCTTGCAGCTTGGTAAGGGCAAAGGTCGCATTTGAAGGGCTTTTCGCCAGTGTGAGTTCTTGAATGTATTCTAAGATGTCCTTTCGTTACAGCCTGATAAGGGCAAATGCTGCATTTGAAAGGCTTCTCGCCAGTGTGAGTATATGAATGGATTTTAAGGTGACCTTTCGTTGCGGCCTGATAAGTGCAGAAACTGCATTTGAAATGCTTCTCACCTGTGTGAGTAAGTGCGTGTCTTTTAATGTGCCTTTTTGTTGCAGCCTGATAAGTGCAAACCTTGCATGTGAAATGCTTCTCACTAGTGTGAGTATATGAATGCTTCTTAATATCTTCTTTTCTGGCAGCCTGATAATGGCAAAGGCTGCAATTGAAAGGCTTCTCACCAGTGTGAGTATATAAATGTTTCTTAATATCATCTTTTTTTGCAGCCTGATAAGGGCAAAGAATGCATTTGAAAGGCTTCTCGCCATTGTGAGTATATGAATGGCTTTTAAGCTGACTTTTCGTTGCGGCCTGATAAGGGCAAAACTCGCATTTGAAAGGTTTATCACCAGTGTGAGTAAGTTCGTGTCTTTTAAAGTTCATGTTTAATGCAGATTGATAAGGGCAGACGCTGCACTTGAAAGGCTTCTCGCCAGTGTGAATCGTTGAATGTCTTCTAACAGCCTGATAAGGGCAAAGGCTGCATTTGAAAGGCTTCTCGCCAGTATGAGTATATGAATGCCTTTTAAGGTGACCTTTCGTTGTTGCCCGAAAAGAACAAAGGCTGCATTTGAAAGGCTTCTCGCCAGTGTGAGTAAATGAATGCCTCTTAAGAATTTGTTTATTAGTAGCCTGATAAGGGCAAAGGTTGCATTTAAAAGCCTTGCTACTATGAATATAAGAATGGTTTTTAAGCTGAACTTTCGTTACGGCCTGATAAGGGCAAAGGTAGCATTTGAAAGGCTTCTCGTCAGTGTGGGTTATTGCGTGTGTTTTAACGTTCATTTTTAATGCAGATTGATAAGAGCAGAGGCTGCATTTGAAAGGCTTCTCGCCAGTATGGGTTCTTAAATGTATGATTAAAGCTTCCCTCTGTGAAGTCTTATAAGGGCAAGAGCAGCATTTATAGATTTTCTTATTCATTCTTGAATGATGCAGTGCATATGAATTTGTGTGTATGGACTGGGGAGGCATCGAGTTGTTTTCAACGCATTGCCCTGGGCTTTCAGAACTTGAATATACATGAGTAGTCCAATTTGGGTCACAATCAAGGGCTCGAGGTGGCGATTGTATCATAACACTAAATTGTGGAAGAACTTTAAGGTTACTGGATGAACGCAATTTCATGTCCTGAAAAAGAAAATTAGTTATTTTACAATGTTTCTGGTGTACAAGAGAGCATTCCTGCAAAAGAAAGAAAAGGCAGCGATCCTAGCCATCCCAAATTCATTTTTTATGAATCCCACCTGACAATAACCTGAGCAAAAAAGTAGGTCATAATATATATTGACGCATTCTGCATCAGACACCCCGAAATTTCTTGGACGAAAGGATAAGAAGGGCCAAAAAAACGAAGAGATTCCAACATTTCTAGAATCAGTATAAATAAAATTGTGAAAAGTAAAAAATAAGGCAGAAATTTAAAAGAATAGGTGATAATTAAACATTTAGATAAAAGATATCCTAGTTAAGGTCAGCTGCAGAGATGCTGCTGATACACCACCTCTGCGTCTTTTTTGCGGGTGAACTATGATCCTTCTGTATAGAGTGAGCATGAGGAACATGGGATCTTCTTTTAATTCAAGAGTTAAGTTAGCGGTCAATACAGAGAGCATAATCACTGAGACATTTTTCAGAAAGAAAATGGTTAAGGGATCCTTTTTGAGAATGCCACATGGCTCTACATGTGTTGTAGGAGAGGCCCAATAGCGTAGACTTACGATGGAATGGGCAGCACAAAAGGAACATTCAAACACGAGACATGGTCACCCATTCTGTGTCCTATGGGCTTGGCCATGAAAGGTAGCCTATCAGAGGGCGCTACTGAGGGAGTCGCAAATAGGCCCTTGTTGGCCGATCGAGAGATATTTTCCTCACACTTCATCTCTGCTATGAAAGTGCCAAGATGCCACTCTTGATAGAGGGTATTTATAGGTGATGAGTACACCTCGTAACTGCGACTAGGATCAGTCGCCTTAATTATACCTAGTCAATGTGATGCAGCCAACACTCTCAGAGCATATACGATGGGGAAGGCCTACCTCCTCTGGAAACTAAAAATGCCAGTTGGAAGTGCCCAAATACATCACAAGTACAAGGGACAAGCAGAAAA